>QJPP01007293.1:0-173442 GCA_003996215.1 Jaltomata sinuosa
AGCTTTTCCATCTGTCTGTGGATGAAAAGCTGTACTGAGACTTATTTGAGTACCTAAGCCTCTCTGGAAAGACCTCCAGAAATTTGCTGTAAACTGAGCACCCCTATCTGAAATGATGGAAATTGGGACACCATGAAGTCGAACTATTTCACTAATATACAACTTGGCATAATCTTCAGCAGTATAAGTTGTCCTGACTGGCAAAAAGTGAGCTGATTTTTTAAGTCTATCTACAATCACCCATATGGAATCATACTTCCGATAAGTACGGGGTAAGCCTGTAATAAAGTCCATGTTGATCACCTCCCATTTCCAGGTAGGTATCACTATACTTTGAGTTAGACCTCCGGGTCTCTGGTGTTCAATTTTACCTGTTGACAATTCGGGCATTGGGCTACAAACTCTGCAATATTTCTCTTCATATTATTCCACCAATAAATCTGTCGAAGATCATGATACATCTTCGTCGCTCCTGGATGGATTGAATAGCGGGAATAGTGAACTTCTGCCAAAATTTTCTCCCGAAGCTCCCCGACGTTAGGTACACATAGACGACCTTGATATCTCAGAACCCCATCCTCCTTAAGCTCTATTAGTGGTTGCTTCTGTTGTGGAATTTCCTCCCTCAATCTTACTAATTCTGGATTATTATATTGTCTTTCCTTTACCTCTGTCATAAGTGAGGATTCCGCTGTGCTTTGAATAACAACTCCCCCATTACCTTGGTCTAGTAGTCGAACCTGCAAATTAGCTAACTGATGTAGTTCTCTTGTCATCTCAATCTTTCTATTTTCCACGTGGCTCTAGCTTCCCATGGATTTGCGGCTAAGTGCATCGGCCACTACATTGGCCTTCCCTGGATGGTACAAAATATCTACGTCATAATCCTTTAGTAACTCTAGCCACCTTCTTTGCCTTAGGTTTAAATCCTTCTGTTTGAATAAATACTGTAGACTTTTGTGGTCCGAAAACACGTCTACATGGACTCCAAACAAGTAATGGCGCCAATTTTTCAAGGCAAATATAACTGCTGCCAATTCAAGATCGTGAGTAGGGTAATTTTGTTCGTGCTTTCTTAGTTGTCTCGAGGCATAGGCAATAACTTTACCATGTTGCATTAAAACGCAACCTAACCCAATCCTTGAAGCATCACAATAAACATCATAACCTTCTGTGCCCTCTGGCAGAGTTAAGACAGGTGCTGAAGTAAGCCTGTCCTTCAACTCCTGAAAACTCTGCTCACATGCATCAGACCATTGGAACTTGGCAGCTTTATGAGTCAACTTTGTCAATGGTGCAGATATAGAAGAAAACCCTTCTACAAACCTTCGGTAATAACCTGCTAAGCCCAAAAAACTACGGATCTCTGTAGCATTCAAGGGCCTCGGCCAATTCTTTACTGCTTCAATCTTTTGGCCGTCAACTCTAATACCTTCGTCTGTAATTATATGGCCAACAAAAGCCACTGAAGTCAACCAACACTCACATTTGGAGAACTTCGCATATAATTTATGATTCTGAAATGTTTGCAATACTGCACGTAAATGATCAACATGTTCGGATTTGGACCGCGAGTAAATCAGGATATCGTCAATAAATACGATCACGAATACATCTAGGAATGGCTTGAATACCCGATTCATTAGGTCCATAAAAGCTGCTGGGGCATTAGTAAGCCCAAAAGACATTACTAGAAATTCAAAGTGGCCATACCTTGTCCTAAAGGCTGTTTTTGGAACATCTACCCCTTTAAAACGTAACTGGTGATACCCCGACCGCAAGTCAATCTTTGAAAAACATTTGGCGCCTTGCAACTGATCAAAAAGGTCATCAATCCTTGGAAGCGGATACTTATTCTTGATTGTAGCTTTGTTCAGTTGTCGGTAATCGATACACATTCTCAAGGACCCATCCTTCTTACGAACAAACAAAACTGGTGCGCCCCATGGCGATGTACTAGGCCTAATGAAACCTTTTTCGAGTAGATCCTTTAATTGTTCCTTTAACTCTCTTAATTCTGCAGGAGCCATCCTGTAAGGGGGAATTGATATTGGCTGAGTATCTGGGAGTAGGTCAATGGCAAACTCAATTTCCCTTTCTGGAGGGATTCCTGGAAGCTCATCCGGGAATACATCTAGAAATTGACTCACCACGGGAACCGATTGAAGAGTCACTGGTCCATCCTCTGTGCTTTGTACTCAGGACTAAATGATAAATATAGCCTTTAGAAATCATTTTCTGGGCTTTAAGGTAGGAAATAAACCTACCCCTTGGCGTGGCAGCATTACCTTTCCACTCCAGGATTGTCTCTTTTGGAAAATGGAATTTGACAACCTTAGTTCTACAATCGATATTAGCATAACATGCAGCTAACCAATCCATGCCCATAATGACATCGAAGTCAATCATATCTAATTCGATTAGATCAGCTGAAGTGAGATGGTCATAAATCCACACTGCACAATCTCGATAAACTCGTCTAGCTATAATAGATTCACCAACCGGCGTAGATACAACAAACGGTCTAGGCAATAACTCAGGGCCTACCCCCAACTTACCAGCAACGAGCGGGGTAACATATGAAAGAGTAGAGCCAGGATCAATAAGTGCATAAACAGCATGAGTAAAAATAGTCAATGTACCTGTAACAACATCAGGTGACGATTCCAAGTCCTGGCGACCGGCTAGAGCATAAGTGCGATTCTGACCACCGCCTGAACTGGATGCTCCTCCTCCTCCTCTACCTCTACCACGACCTGGTGTAGCCTGTTGTCCTGTCCTAGGGGGACGAATAGTAGATGAAGAAGCTTCCATCGACCCTGTAGGCTGGGATATCTCACTCCTACCTCTACTCGGACAGTCTCGCATAAAGTGACCAGGATGCCCACACGAATAACAAGTATCTGAACCCAGGCGACATATCCCCGGATGCTTCCTACCGCACTGAACACAAGGTGGCAAAGGTGGCCTCATCTGACCCGAATGCCCCTGGCGATAGGAACTGGATGCACCTGAACTGTGGCCTGGTCCAGTCTGAGAAAAATGATCATACCTCTGCCTTTGCAACTGATATGGGGCACCACTAGTAGGGTGGGGTGATCGCCTATTAAAATGTGGCCTAACATTACCTCGTGGCTCTACATAGGACCCAGTAGATCTAGCCCTCTTATTCTGATCCCTTTCTCGGCTTTGGTTATCTCCAATTTGTACTTCAAGATCCTCTGCAGTCTGAGCAATAGCCTGTATCTTAGAAATATTCATATCCTCTTGTGTGGCTGCTATTGTTAATCCCTTAATCAATTCATCCTTAAGGCCACGCACATATCGATGAACTCTAGCTCGCATCGTACTCACAATATCGGGGGCGTACCTGGCTAATGAATTAAACCTGAGGCTGTACTGTCGAACATTCATATTGCCCTGCCTAAGGGCTAGAAATTGATCAAGTCTGGCCTCTCGAACCTCCTGCGGAAGATAGTGAGCTAGGAAGGCCTCTGAAAATTCCTCCCATTCAGCTGGGGGTGCATTTGATCCCCTAGACCGATCCCAAGCCTCGAACCATAAAATGGCCACATCTCGTAACCTGAAAGATGCAAACTCCACTGCCTCCACTACTGTTGCATGCATGACTCGAAGTACTCGATAAGTCTGATCAATAAACTCCTGAGGATCCTCACGTGGGTCAGAGCCTGTAAATATAGGAGGACTTTGGCTGATAAACTCTCGAGCCCTAGAACTTTCTGAGCCACCTGATCTAACACTCGTTGATGCCCCAATTTGTTGTTGTTGTGTGGCTACCATCTGGGTCAATAATGAACAGCACTCCTGATGTCCTGGTCCTCTGCTTCAGGTGGAGGAGCTACAGGTGCTGGTTCATCTCTAGCTATCTCAGATGCCACTGGAGCAGGTGGGGTCAGGGGTACTGGATCCCCTCTAGTCTCATCAGGTACTTGATAAACTGGGATCTCCGGTGTCGGTGATTCACTTTGAGCCTCAAATCTATCCAATCGGATAGGCGGGGAACGACTAGTACCTTCCCCCGTATCCGTGCCAAACCGTCGGCTACTCATTTGTCTGGTCACAGGCATTTCTGTAAACAAGAAATAGAAAAACATGAATTAGACTTCAAACATCTTATGACCTCGCTCTATTGCACGATCTAGCAAATGAAAGAAGGATAACAATTCCTAAATGTCCCGTAGCCTCATGATTATAGGTATGGTGCACAACACACCCATAAACAAGACTCTACTAGACACGGCTTGTAGACTCCCTGGGATTCGACGTGCTCTGATACCAAGTTTGTCACGCCCCAAACCATGGGAGGCATGACCGACACCCGGAGCCCAAAAGGCCGAGGGTGTCAAAATAGAGTGTATCTCTATTGAACTTGCTGGGGGTCTGAGACCGACAAGGTCTCTAAGAATAGCAATTTGAAACACTAAAAGCTCAATAGTAGTTAAGCAACTCAAGGCCGACAAGGCTATTATCATAGTAGATAGCTAATAACAAGGCCGACAAGGCCATACCCAACACTGATATACATATACACGTCTACAAGCCTCTAGGAGTAAGTAAAATATCTCATATCCAGGACAGGGCCCTGGACTACCCATAAGTTGTACATATACATAACCTGGCCAAAATATAAGCTAGACCTCTGACTCGTCAGCTCCAGGAAGAATGGAGCTTACCAAAATGGCTGAACTTTGCAACTCCTACTGAAGAGATCTGTCTGGATATCTGTCTGGACCTACAGGCATGTATGCAGCGCCCCCAGGCAATGGGGACGTCAGTACGACAATAATGTACTGGCATGTAAGGTAGAAACATAAAAGCAAGTCGCAAGTAGTAAATCCGAACAAGATATAATATGAAACTTGTAAACTGTAATTGGTAAGACTCGTTAAGCTCTTTCTCTTTTATTCTTTTTAGAACACAACACATGCATTAACTCACGCTGCAACTCACTCTTTATAACCCACACTGAACCACAATAGCGCCTCGGTGCACCCTATATTTAATAGCCTCAATATGGCAGTAGCGCCTCGGCGCACACTATGTATATAATGGCCTCAATATGGCAGTAGCACCTCGGTGCACACTATGTGTATAATGGCCTCAATATGGCAGTAGCACCTCGGTGCACACTATGTATATAATAGCCTCAATATGGCAGTAGCACCTCGGTGCACACTAACACGCAAACCATGCATAATAAGTGTATTACTAGATTGACCTTCCAAGCTATTCTTGTTATTTATGAAGGTTCATTTAGATAACTTCTTTAGCCTTGGCTTACTAGGTGTTGGACTCAACATACCAAACACATATAAATGGGGATTTGACTTTCTAACTTTCCTTGTATACTTTCTAAAGCTTGATTATAGATCACAATACAAAGAAGAAACTTGACAAAAGGATAACTTACATTTCGTGCAAAAAGAATCAGATTTTTTATAAGAAGGCGACTTGAATCACCATAATGTATAAATTAGTTCCTTAAGACTTTTTGAGTTACCAAATCAGCTCTCTTACAACAAAATACTCAAATTCCTTCTTTCGGAGATTTAGAGTTCTATTTCTAGATTCATGCCGATAAGGAATAAAGAAGCCTTAACATACCTCGTTCCTTCCGAAGATTGCGCTTACCACAACTTGGACTTTCCCTTATTAAGTTAATATACAACACAAGGGTATAATGAAGCTAATATTAGCTCTTAAACCTGCTGCAACATTCCCAAAACAGTAGCTAAACATTTCCCGGGCAGATTTACGTATTTTGCATTAATTAAAGGTGTATCGTCACACCTTTCTCCCCTATCCAATACACATCTCACACACACCAACCTACTGCCTCCAATAATACAAAACACATCAAACATCCCCTACACAACTCACCATGCCGAAATACAATAGCAACACATTGAACCCACGGCTTCCGATCGCCGTCCCGTGAGTTCTTAACAACAATTCAACAACAATTGTCCATCCGAACTTCAATCCAAAAATATTATTATGGGCAGAGTACTTACCAAACTTGAAGGTGTGTTTTTATCCTCTTTTTATTGATGCTTTAAAGCTTAAGTACCCCCTACACATACACCAACAAGAGAAGAAGAAATTTCTTAATTGTTACACAATTTCTATGTGTTAAATCATAAGAAAGGGGCTGCCATAGTTCATCTCTTTCTTACCATAGGATATCCTAGCTATATGTAGTATATTAATACCAAGATAACAAGTTGATTAACTCACCTTAAGCTTGAATTAATCTTGGTCTTCTTAGAACCCTAAAGGGAGAGAAGGGCTGTCAAAAGGAAATGAGATAAGAGAGAATTTTCCAGCTTTTTGTGATCAACATTGATCAGCAAATGGCCTGTATAAAGGGACCTTTTTGGCCGACTTTTTTTGAGTATATTTGGGGCAAAAGGGGTCAAGAAACTTGGGCCAAAATTACCCTTTGCTTGGGCCTCAAAAGGGTTAAGTTTTGGGGCTGATTTTGGGCTTCTCTTGGGTCAAAATGTGGTCAATATTAGTGGCTCCCTTTTGTAGTTGTTTGGGCCAGATTTGGTTGTGCTTTGATGGGCCAACTTTAAGCTTTATTTGGGCTACCATTAGGTCTAATAATCCATGGTGTTGCTGCCCGTAATCGGCCCTCGGAACTTAGTTCGTTAGCGTAGGTAGGTGATGCACCTACTTGTCACCTAAGAGCTTAAATAAGTCGAGCAAGTACCTCACTTGTTTTATCTCATTTTCAAAACCCTCCTCCTTATAACTTAACTTAACACTTATATACATTTGCCCATTTCAAATTCTAGGCCAAAGTACCCCTTCACAATCTCGAGCTCAAATACCTTCGTCGATATTTACTTAGTCACATAGGTTTTGAAAGGTACGGGGTGTTATAATTTAGCACCGAGTGATGAGGGTTATAGGTAACCCAAGTCCAGAACTATCTTGCCACCATAGGTTTTACCCCTTTTTAGGCGCACTTCAGGATCTTTATATTTATGGTTCTAACTTTGGCCGATTAGGACAATCTTTTTCAGTCTAGGTGTATGACACTGGACTCTCGCAAGTATGATTTAAAGTTACCAAGTTTCATGATATTTAGTTTTCAAGCTTTAACTCATTGCTTTATGATTTATGCTCAAACTATGATATTTACTTATGATTTTACTTTAAGTCTTTGCACTATGATTTCTCCTACTCATGCATGAAATTGGTTTTAAGTATGTTTCCCAAGTATGTTATTACCATGATGTTTTATAAGCTTGCATACTCTGTACATCTTATAGTATTGATGCATACTCTTTGTGCTACATCCTATTATGATGCAGATTCAGGCACTCGCTCCCAGATGCATGGCTAGAGACCGCAGGATTTCCAGTCGCAGTTGATGAGTCCTCAACCTTCGAGGACTAGTTATGAGTTTAGCTATCTTTAAAGTTTCCTTTCAGTACTTAGAGTTTGCTAGGGTCTTGTCCTAGTAACTCACTATTTCAGTTTTTATAGGCTTCTCAAACGTAGTTAGACAGTCGAAGTTTTATGTTTCAGATTGTTGATCCTAGACTTATATTGCTATCTTATATGAAGTTGCCCATCTCTTCTCTTAAAGCTTCCACTATATCTATATGTTTTAGGTAATTTTTAAGTCATGCTAAGGCCAAGGGTTAGCTTGGGATCACTTGTGGTCTCAAGTCCCATGTTGCATACTGGGGGTAGGCTCAGTACATGACATATAAATACACTCAGAGCTGTGTACCATATCCCCTTTCAATGATATAGGTGTGAGGCCAATCTGGGTAGGTGCTTAGAGTCTCGAGAGACCATGACCATAATACCAACCCCGTGACTCAACAAGTTGGTAGAAATCTTAATCATGCTTAACAACAGAAAATAACTATGATGGAATTATGCAAGCGCCATATCCCTAAACATCAATAACTCTGTGAACAACTCCTCCAATCATTCCCAATTACTTACTTTACTTAGTATAATTATTAGACTAAAAAATAACAACTAACCCTTTTGAAATAGATAATGTTTATACTTATAACAATAGCAGTGAAATCAGTAGCTTATCTTCAACAAGTCCATGTGGGATTGATAAACCTGATTGCATAACACTCTTATATTACTTGTGACCATATACACTTGTGTGTGTTGGCAGATGACAACAAATTTTTGGGGCCATATTGACAAGCTTATATTTTACTATTGTTTTTGTTTTTATAAGTGTTGAAGACTTGATCTTAGTTGTTTATTGCAGGTTACAAGTGTACACACACTACTGACAATGAAACAAACTTAACTCCATTCCACCCATGACATGAAAGATTCTTCCATTGAAGGTTGAGGGAGCAACCTATGTTGCTAGCACAGAGCAACCCCATCTGCAGTTATAGTTGATGATGTGAGGCTAAAAATATGTATATTTTGCTATTATTCACCTCACATTTGATCTCTTTGTAGTAACGTTTTAAGCTTAAATAGTATGAATTACACTTATATTGGTTGTTTTCATTATGTAGGATGGAATTGAAAGAGTTCGGGGACAAATTGGATGCAAATGAGCTTTGAAGTCTGAGTAAAAGCAAAAGACGTTGATCCAGACCAAGTCCAAAGGTGTAAAACCAATATAGAAGCATAAAGTGAAGGAAAATCAAGAGAAGCACAAAAAATTCTTGATGATAGGCACCGTGCTATGCGTGGTGTGAGGAATCAATCCAGAACACCACAAGTCATCCAAGAAAGATTGATCACTACCAAAAAGGCATGAGACAAGGCACCATGCTAGGCCCTGTGTCACAACCCAAATTATCAGGTATGATGGCACCTACAACACCCTAGTAGATGAACCAATCCCCGTAGCCTGGAACGGTTAGTAATGGGCTGCTACCTAACCAATTATGCACAAAAAGTAGAAATAAGCGGAAGCTGAATATAAAGAAGAAACAACCCAAAATATATATATACAAAGATACTACACCAACCCCAAGACTTGGTATCGACAGTATAGAAGCTTCTAATAAAATACAAGTGCAAGAAGTAACAAAATATAATACAAATCTGCCTCTGAAGGTACAAGGAGTATCAGTACAAAAGATGAGATGTAGACAAGTCCCGACCGGTAGGCGCTCACCCTAGTCTCGAATATCCAAAAGCTGCACGAGTCTCCAACGCGATCAACGGCAAAAACTCAACTAATATCTGCACCAAAAAGTGCAGAAGTATAGTATGAGCACCAAGACAAAGGGTACTCAATAGGCATCATCAGCCGACTGAGTGCATATAAAATATTAAAATAGTAAGCAGCAGATAGCAAGAAAGTAGTCACGGAAAATAATCGAGGAAGCACACAGAACTAGCACAGAGAACAGACAACCGAGAGTAATAACAAATAATGATAGCACAAAAAACCAATATATACAGAACACAAGTGTAAGAAGAAGAACACACCTGGGATCCTTGCAACAATAGTATATAAAAAGAGAGAGTTTAGAAAACATGGCGGTATACCGGTAACCTCAAGTAAAAAGGAAAGAGGGAAGGCAAACCAACATAATCAACTAGAAGGAATAGAATAACGGAAACATGATTTAAACACAACTATCAAGGTAGGCATAAATCGGGATCAATCTCACAATTACAGCCCTAAAATGGAATAACTAAACCACCATAACCGATAGCCACTACTCAGAGTCAAGATAAGGAACAAAGGAACTGAAACCCACAATCCACCCAGAAGGACGCACCTAAGTGCCTTGATAAAATAGGACTCACTAGCCCTTCAATACTCAAGCCCAAACACTCGGAGCCTCAACAGGCTAAACCTTAGCAATCCATAAGGACCAAGGACTAAAACAACCTCTATACCCTCATAGGAATAATATAATCTACCTATAATCCCAACGGCCGCCCATTCAACCGAGGAATGCAATAAAGTGAAAACAAACCCTCCGGCCGCCCATACAATCAGAGAGAACACTGAACACACAACAAACAAGGGTGGCATCCAGGTGAAATATGCATGATGATGATATAACGGAACCGGTAATAGTAATCATGTATGCACCTCTTCCCGGTATTTTGGTAGGAGGATCCATGGTGGGACGTTCCCGCTATACCTCATCCTGCACTGTATACCCCTCCTCCGGCACACCCGCCTCCTAGCTAGGCTCCAGAATGGAGGGCCCATGGAGGTCCCTGACCACATACAGTAACGGACGCAAAATCTCTAACATGTCATCCGGAAATTAGTCTGGGTTCAAGCCAGTGGCTAAATCTCGAATATGTGTACCCGGGATTGAACCGGGTCTAAAAAAGTAGTAGTGATCTCAAAAGACCCTCTCTCCCGCTACACCTTCGTAACTCTAAATACCTGAATTCGTTACAGTCCCCCCAGTGATACTCCAACCACCCCATGAATTGGTTATTATTAAACGAATCCTAAGGGTGCCTGAAGTATACTCGGGTCTAAATCAATAACAAAAGTCTCAACAACCCTCTCAAAGGGTGCCCAGAGCGTATCGGGGTCTAAATTCGTAAGAAAATCAAGGCTAGTACTCTGCCCGACAGAACCTAATATCAGTAGGAAATAAAGTATGAAATCATCCAAAATTGCATGTCATCATTAGGTTATATAAAAAAGGGCCACCGGGGATATGCAAGTTTAGGAAAACCAATCTATAGTGGCTCCCAGCCAAAATTGAAGTAAAACATGCAGGGAAAACCTTTTTCATGGATGATATGCGCGCACACAAATATAAATTAGCCCAGCAGCTCACAAATATTTCCTATCAGCTTTGTACACAGGCCCAATAGCTACTCAGTAGACATAACCAACCTAAAAGTATATCTCTATGTCCGGGACATAGCGGACATTCCCAAATAATCCACCATCTATGTTCCAGAGTCAATACAAGACCACACAGGACCACAAGGGTAATATACAGTACCACGCGAATACTACAAACAACGTATGAAATAAATGGACAGAAAAAGGGCGGACAAGGTCGGAGGTACCAACCTATAACAACCCACCCAAGGATACTAATTAATGCAGTTATAGCCTATATACGCAGAGTCTAGGTAGGGAAAGACATAACCTACCTGTCGTCTGACGAATAACTGTGGGGACGGTGTCGTCTAGGCTCAAACTGCTCTGAATCGCAAAACCACTATCAACACAATAATCTAGGCATCAAAACAAGACTAACGATACCCATATTGCTATAACAATAGCCGGGTTGAAATTCAGACCACAAACGGGCTCGTTGACCCCGCAACCCGAAACCGAAAACGAAAAACACCAAAGTGTTCCTTACCATCCTGGGAGCACATGCTCAAAATTTGAGTGAAAAAGGATAACAAATGGGGGCCAAAACAGCCCGCCCAAATCGAGAAATAAAAGAGGAATTTTCAAGAAATAAATTTGGAAATTAGCCAAAAGATACTTACCATAATGAGAAGGCAAGCTAAGGAAGCGAAAGCTCCAAACCCATGATCATGCAAAGCTCAGGAGGGAAGATTCTTCAAGGAAATTCCAAGCTTTAGAAAATGGCCACAATGGAGGTCTTGTAACAATGGAGGAAAAGTAACTTTGGGAAGAAGAGGACTTACCAATTGTCAAAGAAATAGCTAAAATCTCCCAACTAAATGGATTCCCCAAGGCTATGAACTGATGGGAGAAATTTGGTAGAGAGGATTTTCAAGTTAGAGTTGGGAACAAATGAGAAAAAGAGCTGGAAAAATGAAAGGACCAAAAATATATAGCTGTTGGTCACTGGTCAGCGCTATCGAACTAAAGGAGCGCGATCGCGCCGAAGGGGAAAATACAGACCAGCGCAATCACGTTAAAGGAGTGCGTTCACTCTGAAAGGGAAATCACAGGCCAGGGCAATCGCGCTAAGGGAGCGCGATCGCGCTGAAGCCCACCAGCAGCAGAAAAACCAGCAACAGCCAAAAACTTCTACGGGAGATTCCGCGCACAATCGAAACCCAATACTCAAAAACCAATATTGCTATTAGAGTGGAAATGACGTTCCAGACTCAATGGAATCAATGAAACTTCCATACGAGGTCATTTTGGAAGAATGTTGACCCAAGTCAACACTAGCTAATGCCAACCAAACACCCAAAATGAGCCCGGCTCATCCGGAACCCGAACTAACTAACTAACTAACAAAAATTGGACATTCTGGAGCTAACGATCGTGATGGAATTTCCATCCGAGGCCGTCTTCTCCGAATGTTGACCAAAGTCAACCCAACAAGCCCAATTGGCTTAGAAACACAGAATGAGAGAGAATTCCAAGCTGAAAATCCCCTGGATCTCGAACAAGGGTCCCTCTAGACCAAAGTCCACGCTCCAGAGTTAACAGAATTGTCAAAATTTTATTCCGAGCACGTTTACCAAGAATGTTGACTGAAGTCAACGATTTCAAAAGCCTGAAGCTCTAAAACAAGGAACGGCCAAAAAACCTAAAAAAATGGCCCGAGCACCGAACTACCGGTCCCAGCAAGCCATAAATGACTTGGGGCCACAAAAGGCAAGCTCTAACGGTACAAGAAGAGAGAAAACACGTAAATGACCAGAAGGGTCATTACATCATCCACTACTAAAAAGACTTTCATCCCCAAAAGTCAGGAAAGAAGGATAGATTAAAGATTACAAGAACAGCGGATACAAAGCCTGCACTACTCTCTCGGACACCCTGGGTAGCCTCCTCGCCCAGACGGCACCCAACAAAAAAGAACCAGAGAAAGCATCCAAGCCTAAACTTATTACTAGCCAAGCTAGATTCCAAGCTTAAACTCCAAAACTCCAAAGATCTGCCAACCCAAACTGAACCTCGAGATTCTCAACCAGAAAGCATCGACATAACACCAAAACCAGAGAAGCAAGGCGATCAACACACAGAACTCAAACCTTCAAAAACACAACCAAATTTACCAGAATGGCCATCAACCCCAAACTCCAACTTATGAACTTGTTGATCCGCAAATCTCTTTTATTCTGAACCAAATCCTTCTGTACCATAATCATGCAACTTCATATAAGCCGAACACTCAAGCTACTTTCGAAACATCAACTGACACACCGGAGATCCATAGTTCCCGCATATATTCTACCAAGGACGAAGCCACTCTTTATACTCAAGTTTTATCCAAGTCAAACTATAGCCTACTAGCCTTTGCCATCCAAGATAATAACCCATAGCATAACACCAAAGACTGGAGTTACCTGGCCCGACTGGACACCAACCAATGAACTAGCACTTTCGCTAACATCAAGCTCAATAACAGAACCCAACTGAACAACCCATCTGAATCTGACTGGAAATCCGCACACCAAAGTTAGGAAAGGCACATATGAATACCCTGTGTTGATGGAGAAACTTCCAACCTGTAGAACAAACCCAACTGTTGCACCATGTCGAGTCTGAGTCAACTGGAAGCGAATGAATCAGGGCAACCAGCCCAATAGACCAAAACCCAAAACAAAGCCTCTGCAAGGAGTGTGGTAAGCCTACCACGAAGCTCGAAATCACCAGTTAAGCTCCAAATTCTGAGAATACCACTGTAAGTCTGAATACTCGAACACCATTCTGATTTGAAGTCATCTTACCAAGCTTACCTCGAAAAGAAGTCCACCATGCCATGAATATCAAGTCAAAACACTCCGAAGGAAAAGGAAAACGTGCCTGGGATTCAAAGCTGCCATCTAGCCGTAGAAATTTGCAATATAACTTCAACTCATCCCTTTGGCTCGAATTAACCGCTCTACCGGATCTTCACACAACCAACCATTCTATAAGTACCACTAAAACTCAGGAATAACCCTGCTAGTCTCAACCCGCACAAGATGACCACATACAATACATCGCCGCTGGTTCTGGATCTTACGCCACTGTATCTGTCCAACCAAGATGGAAGAAACTTTGTACCATGAAGAGCACCACTGAAATCAGGAATATTCAGCCTAAAATAGAGGTTAGCCAAGGACTAGGTGCCCAAGGCCAACAGCCGCATCTAAAACTGAAGTAAAGAAGCTAAGTTGGCCGCACCCACTGCCTCCCAGCACTAGGATGCTGCAACCAAATAGAAACTTCCATGAACCATCTGATGTAACCTTCCAAGCCATGATTCTGAAATCAAAACCCGGTTTACCAACCACTGCCTCTATCAAACCCATATGCTGCCAATAAATACGTAGGAACCAAAGCCAACTAGGATTGAAAATGCAAGTTACCAAAACCGCAGCTGCTACTCAAGTCTAAAACCAATCGAAAGAAAAACCACTGCAATCTGTAATGGCCAAATTAAATCACCAACACACAATCCCAAAGGAAGCCTTCGTTGTTACCTTAGTCAACTACTAAAACACATAAGCACAATAAGAGTCATCTCCCTCCTTTTTCAACCCATCAAAACCTTTCCGTAGCATATACTGAACCTTACAAACTCCTTTCTAAAAATAAGAACCTGGAGCCATTCCCTTAGCTCCAAAACTTACATTGTCAAAACTCAACAAGGCATGAGAAAATGGGTTGGATGCCTGACTCACCCAGAATGCTATGAATACATCTCAACCATGAGGCTACGATCAACAATTAGTCAAAAATGCTAAAGCCAAACTCAATCACAATCCCACAAGAAAAGGCTCAATAAAAGGACTACGATTGAAATTTATTGCAATTGGAATCGGGGAAAATGATAAGACAACCCAGCCGGACAGGAAACTGAAGGAGATTATGGGAACAACCCACATACCTGCCAACCTCCTAAACCAACCAAATAAAGAGGGTTGATTCTAATCACCCAAAAACACAACCAAACCATGCTCACTTGCATAACCAACATCTCCCATCTGAAGACAAAATCTCAACTTCGGCACAACTACCGGTAACACCAAACCAAAATAAGGACCTCTAGCCACGCTAGATAACAGCCTAGGCAATAAACCATCTAGGATCGTTCAAAAGGGAAGACTCGGCACAAGTCTACAGCCACAGCGAAATAAGAACAAACCCAACCAAATATAGACTAACAAGAACTACCCACGAGCTACAACTCCGGGTAAAACACCTCACAAGGCTAACTCACCCCTATCCACTACTAAAGAATAAACTACCAAGAAAACAATGCATAGATACTACAATCAGGAAATCAAACAACTAAACAAGTAGCAGGTAGGCATATAAGTATTTAAACGTCAGAAAGGATAGAATCGCAATGCGAGCAGAACTATCACAAGCCGAGGGTAGCACAAGCCTAACCTAGAGCAATGATATCAGGAACCTCAACCTCAAGCCCACCAAAAGGGGCATCAGACTGACGGGGTCTAACACTGGTCAGAGTAGTCGAAGCTGAGGGGTCAACCATCCCTCATCGGGGACAGTCTCTAGCATAATGCCCTATCACCCCACAACCATAGCAACCCAAAGAAGCTCTACTCTAACACATGGTGCATGTCGACTCTAGATGGATACCTGAACTACCTGGTTGAGAGCCACCTCTAACCATCTGGGGACCACCTCCACAACCCTGCACACTACCTCTCGCTTCCTGGGGACCACCCCTACTACCCTGTACTCTACCTCTGGCCAGTAGCACTGAAGCTCTAGGAGATAACACCTGCTGACCCTGCTGACTGGGAGGCAGAATCGCGGGACAATCCCTAACTAAGTGCCCACGCTCCCTGCACCAATAACAAGCCTTACCAAGTGGAGTCTGACGGGATGATCCTACTGGACCTGACCGGCCACCATGCCCTGCACACTCTTAAGGCAAAACCCAGAGAATATGATTTGTACCCTGCCTACTCTTCTCAACATGCCCTACATAACCACTCTCTGGAACTTGTGTAGTAACTGAAACTTGTCGGGTGGATAAGAAGCAATGGAACCTATCTCTGGTGGAGAATCATCTACCTCGAGTCTGTGAACCTCGTGAACTGTCCTGGAGATGACGTTTCATAGCACTACCTCCATAAGCCTCACAACATAAACCCTCGATAGCCTAAGCATGATCCACTACCTGAAGGAAGGTAGTCCCAACCATAACCAAATGCTTGGTTGCCAGACGGAGTGGTGAAATCAAACCTCCAACAAAGCTCTGAAACCTATCAAACTCTGAAGGCACAGTCCTAGCAGTACGCCTAACCATCTCATGAAACTTTGCCTCATACTCTAATACCGACAGATAACCCTGTTAAAGAACTGGTAGCTCAACCCTAGTTGAAGCACTGCTCATAGAACCGGGTACTGAAACTGAAGGACTCAGTGTCCTAGCCATGGTACCCTGAAGAACTGGAGTAGCTGTAAATCCAATTAGAGGATGGGTTGGTCCCACACCCCCTATGTGATGCGATATACTCTCACTCTGAAGTCCTAGTGCTAACGGAGGCACTGAAGCAATAGGCACAGAAGCCTCGACACCAACCATTGTCGAACTCGTCTTAGGCATCTGAGAAGGAATGAAACAACCAAAGTTTAGAAGTCAATAGAACCAGAAACGCACGACAAGGAGCTAAGAAGATGAAATTTTTCCTAACAATGCCATGTAGCCTCCCGCAGATATGATATAGATGTCATCATACTGATCCACGAGACTCTACGTAGACACTTGCCTATGTACTATGACACTGGTGAACCTAGGGCTCTGATACCAAGCTGTCACAACCCAAATTCTCAGGTCATGATTGCACCTACAACCCATCAGTAGGCAAACCAATCCCCGTAGCCCAGAACATTTAGTAAGGGGCTACTACCTAACCAATTACGCATAACAAGTAGAAATAAGCAGAAGCTGAATATAAAGATAAGACACGCGGAAGCAACAACCCAAAATATATATATACAAAGATACTACACAAACCCCAAGACTTTTGTATCGCCAGTACAAAAGCTTCTAATAGAATACAAGTGCTAGAAGTAACAAAATACAATACAAATCTGCCTTCGAAGGTACAAGGAGTATCAGTACAAAAGATGAGATATAGACAAGCCCCGACCGGCAGGCGCTCACCCTAGTCTTGAATGTCCAAAAGCTGCATGAATCTCAAATGCAATCAACAGAGAAAGATCAACTAATATATGCACTAAAAAGTGCAGAAGTGTAGTATGAGCACCAAGACAACGGGTACTCAGTAGGCATCATCGGCCGGCTGAGCGCATATAAGATATAAAAATAGCAAATAGAAAATAGCAAGAAAGCAGTCACGAAAAATAATCAAGGAAGCACATGGAACAAGCATAGAGAACAGACAAGCGAGAGTAATAACAAACAATGATAGCACAGAAAACCAATATACACAGAACACAGGTGTAAGAAGAAGAACGCACCTGGGATCCTTGCAACAATAGTATATAAAAGGAGAGAGTTTAGAAAACATGGCGGTATACCGGTAACCTCAAGTAAAAAGTAAAGAGGGAAGGCAAACCAACATAATCAACTAGAAGGCATAGAATAACGGAAACATGCTTTAAACACAACTATCAAGGTAGGTATAAATCGGGATCAATATCTCAAAAATAG
Source organism: Jaltomata sinuosa (assembly GCA_003996215.1). Classification (NCBI taxonomy): domain Eukaryota; kingdom Viridiplantae; phylum Streptophyta; class Magnoliopsida; order Solanales; family Solanaceae; genus Jaltomata; species Jaltomata sinuosa. The sequence goes on from QJPP01007293.1 coordinate 17,547, forward strand.
ACCTAAAATGGAATAACTAAACCACCATAACCGATAACCACTACTCAGAGTCAAGATAAGGAACAAAGGAACTGAAACCCACAATCCGCCCACAAGGCCGCACCTAAGTGCCTCGATAAAATAGGACTCACTAGCCCCTTAATACTCAAGCCCAAACACTCAGAGCCTCAACGGGCTAAAACTTACCAATCCACAAGAATCAAGGACTAAAATAACCTCTATACCCTGATAGGAATAATATAATCTACCTATAGTTCCAACGGCCACCCATACAACCGAGGAAGGCAATCAAGTGAAAACAAACCCTCTGGCCGCCCATACAACCGAAGAGTACACTGAACACACAGCAAACAAGGGTGGAATCCAGGTGAAATATGCATAATAATGATATGATGGAACCGGTAATAGTAACCATATATGCACCTCTTCCCAGCACTTTAGTAGGAGGACCCATGGTGAAACGTGCCCGCTATACCTCATCCTGCATCGTATACCTCTCCTCCCGTGCACCCGGCTCCTAGCCAGGCCCCGGAATAGAGGGCCCATAGAGTTCCCTAACCACATACAGTAACGAATGTGAAATCTCTAACATGTCATCCAGAAACAAGTTTGGGTTCAAGCCAGTGGCTAAATCTCAAATATGCATGCCCGGGATTGAACTGGGTCTAAAACTGTAGTAGTGATCTCAAAAGACCCTCTCCAAAGGTGCCTGAAGTATACTCGGGTCTAAATCAATAATAAAAGTCTCAACAACCCTCTCAAAAGGTGCCAAGAGCGTATCCAGGTCTAAATCCATAAGAAAATCAGGGCTAGTGCTCTTCTCGGCAGAGCCTAATATCAGTAGGAAATCAAGTGTGAAATCATCCAAAATCGCATGTCATCATTAGGTTATACCAAAAATGGGCCCCCGAGGCCATTCAAGTTTAGGAAAACCTATCTATAGTGGCTCGCAGCCAAAATCAAAGTAAAACATATAGGGAAAACCTTTTTCATGGATGATATGCTCGCACACAAATATAAATTAGCCCAGCGGCTCACAAATATTTTCTATCAGCCCTGCACAGGCCGAGTAGCTACTCAATAGATATAACCAGCCTATAAGGATATCTCTATGTCCAAAATATCACGGACATTCCCAAATAACCCACCATCTATGTTCCAGAGTCAATACAAGGTCACTCAGGACCACAAAGGTAATATACAGTACTACGCGAATACTACAAACAATGTATGAAATAAACGGACAAAAAAAGGGTGGACAAGGTCTGGGGTACCAACCTATAACAACCCACCCAAGGATACTAATTAATGCAGTTATAGCGTATATAGGCAGATTCTAGGTAGGGAAAGCCATAACCTACCTGTCGTCCGACGAATAGCTGTGGGGACGGCATCGTCCAGGCTCGAACTACTCCGAATAACGAAACCACTATCAACACAATAATCTAGGCATGAAAACAAGACTAACGATACCCATATTTCTATAATAATAGCCTGGTCAAAATTCAAGCCACAAACGGGCTCATGGGCCCCGCAACCCAAAACCAGAAACAAAAAATACCAAAGTATTCCTTACCATCCCGGGAGCACATGCTCAAAATTTAAATGAAAATGGATAACAAATGCAGCCCAAAATATCCCGCCCAAATCGAGAAATAAAAGAAGAATTTTCAAGAAATAAATTCGGAAATTAGCCAAAAGATACTTACCACAACGAGAAGGCAAGCTAAGGAAGCGAAAGCTCCAAACCCACGATCATGCAAAGCTCAGGAGCGCAGATTCTTCAAGGAAATTCCAAGATTTAGAAAATGGCAACAATGAAGGTCTTGTAACAATAGAGGAAAAGTAACTTTGGGAAGAAGAGGACTTACCAATTGTCAAAGAAATAGCTAAAATCTCCTAACTAAATGGATTCCCCAAGGCTATGAACTGATGGGAGCAATTTGGTAGAGAAGATTTTCAAGTTAGAGTTGGGAACAAATGAGAAAAAGAGCTGGAAAAATGAAAGGACCAAAAATATATAGATGTTGGTCGCTGGTCAGTGCTATCGCGCTAAAGGAGCGTGATCGCGCTGAAGGGGAAAACACAGACCAACGCAATCGTGCTAAAGGAGCGTAATCGCGCTAAAGGAGCGCGATCGCGCTAAAGGGGAAATCTCAGGCCAGCGCAATCTTGCTAAGGGAGCGTGATCGCGCTGAAGGCCACCAGAAGCAGAAAAACCAGCAACTGCCAAAAACTTTTACGGGGCATTGCAGGCATAATTGGAACCTGATACTCAAAAACCAATAGTGTTATTAGAGTGGAAACGACATTCCAAACTCAACGGAATTGATGAATCTTTCATACGAGGTCATTTCAGAAGAATGTTGACCCAAGTCAATACTAGCTAATGCCAACCAAATACCCAAAATAAGCCCGGCTCATCTAAAACCCAAACCAACCAACTAACTAACACAAATATGACATTCCAGAGCTAACGATGCTGACGGAATTTCCATCCGAGGCCGTATTCTCTGAATGTTGACCAAAGTCAACCCAACAAGCCCAACTAGCTTAGAAACACAGAATGAGAGAGAATTCCAAGCTGAAAACCCCTTGAATCCCGACCAAGGGTCCCTCTAGACCAAAATCCATGCTCCAGAGCTAATGGAATTGTTGAAATTCGATTTCGAGCATGTTCACCAAGAATGTTGATTGAAGTCAATGATTTCAAAAGCCTAAAGCTCTAAAACAAAGAACGGCCAAAAAGACCAAACAAATAACCCGGGCACCGAACTACCAATCCCAGCAAGCCATAAATGACTTGGGGCCGCTACAGGCAAGCTCTAGCAGTACAAGAAGGGAGAAAACACGTAAATGACTAGAAGGGTCATTATACCCTATGCGTGGCCTCAAGCCAAAATTCATGCTAAGTTTTGCTTGGTCAAATTTTTAAAGGGAGAACCCATCCGGAGCCTTTGAGAACTCTATATATACATCTTTTAACTTGCTTTTAATCATTATTCAAGTCTAGGATTGAGAGCGAAGCACAAGAACACAAGTTTTGTATGCTTTGCTTCAATTTTTCATTCTTTAATCATTAGAACTTATGTTATTCATGAAATTATTTGCTTGTAATCAATTAATAAGTAGCTAAACTCATAGTATCTAGGTTTGTGGTTGTACATAAAATTTGACTTTTGATTTTTGTATTGTTTGATTTTGATTTCCATTATGGATTTATCTTCTCTTGATTTTTTATTATTTGATTGACTGATCAGCTATCAAACACTATCTGTGGTGCATAAATTAAATTAGGAATAGAGAATCTACATACATGATAAGGAAAGATAAGGCTTGGTTATGAACCTTATAGGGAAAGAAAAATGATTTGCTAATATTGATAGGAATATACTTATTAGCCTTGCCCAATTGATACAGAAGTGAAATCATATGCATTTCACTATCAATCGACGACCATAGGAATATAAGTGTTGGAATAGTCGAGTGGGCTTAGAGTTGTTTGGAAAGACGCTCAATATAGCAATTATCAACTTGAAACTAGCAACTCAGGAAATTAAGTAAACATACAATTTGATAACTCAACTGGATTATCAAAATACCACAACCCTGGATCCTCTCTCTAATCGGAATTTCAAAACATATAACTTCAGCTTGTTTATAATTTATCAGTAATTTAAATTCAAACCAAATCATTCCAATTGTTTTTCTCCTACTGAATAGCTATAATAAGAATTTCAAACTAGAACTTTAGTTCATCAAATCCCCGTGGGTACGATATTTGAACTTAAATTCTTTAATACTTGTATGACCGTGTGCACTTGCTGTGCATTTGGATGTAATATGTTTTTGGTATCATTGTCAAGGATTTGTTAGAATTGTTATACTATTTTGAATTACTATTATGCTATTTGTATTTCACTTATGTATGTTGTTTTTGTGCATCACAGGTTACAGGTTATTGTATGCCTAACACTAGGAGTCAAGGAAATTCCTTAATCATCATTGATCTGGAACTTGAAAAAACTCTCAGAGAATTAAGAGTGGTGGGCGAAAATGTGAACTTGAACCCTAATCCAGTTGATAACAAGGTTGCCCTATTGCTAATACAAAAGCACACATACACATTCCTATATTGAATTTCATGAGGCCAAATCACAAAAATGCCTCTAAAGATATAGTGTAATGACCCTTTTCGTTGTTATGGGTGAGCTAATCATACAATAATCGGGGTTAGAAATTTTCCAGAATTGGAAGTTAATTTTTTTTGGCTAGGCTAGGCTTGGATGAAATCCGAGCAAGGTGTGGTCTAGGACAATCTAGGACGGGACTGGGAAAATAAGATAAAGTTTATCTTATTTTTATGTTAGCTAAGGGGATAAGGAATTTGTAAGACTTTTGGGAAATGAATTTGGGTAAGTAGAACTCCCAATATCAAACTTGACTTAAAGAGGTTAGTTTGGGATATCATGGTTTGAGGGTGTATTGCGAAAAAAGGCAAAACTAGGAGAAATATTGAGTTTTTGCCTTGCCACACCCGTTATAGCGGGTGGTAGGCTGCTACGGGGCTGCCGCTATAGCAGAATAATTTCTGCTTTGGCGGGAGTCAAAGTAGGTCAATCCCGCTATAGCAGGGGGATTTTGCTGGCGTTTCCACGTGGTAGAACCTCCTCAGGGAATATAAGGTTTTCATGAGGCTGATCTTGAGCCGCCATCTAAGCGCGAATACCTTCATTTAAGAGAATATTTTTGGTGTAGAAAGTCTCAAATTCAGGATCTTCCGCTGCGCGAATTTCCTGAGAAACGAAGTCATAGGCACGTAGGTTCAGAGCTAGACCGACTACTCCAAGAGCACTCATCCATAAACTGGTTACTGGTACAAATAACATAAAGAAATATAACCAACGTTTATTGGAAAAAGCAACCCCAAAGATTTGGGACCAAAAGCGGTTAGCGGTAACCATTGAATAAGTTTCTTCGGCTTGAGCAGCGGTGCTGCTATAGCGGCATTGGATCGCTATCAGGGGCGAATTTAGTAAGGCTTGAGGGGTGTCACGTGATACTGCTTCATCAGAAAATTTTACTTAATATATATATATATAATTAAAAATACAAAATAAATAAAAGAATATATACTTTACAGTGACACTCCTTGTTATAAATCTATGCGCAGCTCAGTTGGTTTAGTGCAAGAATCCCACATGCGTGACCGGGGTTCGAGTCTACATAGCTTCCCTTTGATTCTTTTTTTATGTTTTTTTTCCTTTGATCATTTGGTGCTCTATATATATAAACGTATTTAGTACTATTATTTTTAATGAGGTTCTTTTGAATAAATTTTAAAAAATAAAAACTCATCGAGAAAAAAAGTTATTTTTTTTAGAAAATTAAGGTATAGTAGTATACGTGAATTGTGTTTTATTTATATTTTAATTCATCTTTAAATGATGTTACATTATTTTATTTTATTTTTTCTCAGTGTAAAAGGTGACACCGCTGATGAAAATTCCTGCATACGCCACTGATCACTATAGCAGGGTAAATCGTTGTTAATGCAGAAACTTTCCCAAAAATATTTATTATTTTTAAAACACATTTTGGGGAAGGCAGAGGCAATTTGGGGAAATTTCTACCAATTTTTCACCAGATTTCTTTGTAAAAGGTATGTTATATATCCCCACAAACTAGTGTTTCGATTCCTAGTTCTTAAAATTGCTAGTTTACAAGTCTTGGGGAGCGTTTAACTTAATCTAGCTATAAATTCTGGTGTAAAGGGGATAATGGGATGTAAAACCTTTGGGTTTTGATGAAAAGTTGATTATTCACAATTGCATAATCATAATTCACTAGTGTAACCATGAGGTTGGTAGTTTTTACGTGAATTATTGGTGGACAAGCCCTAGGATGGGAGGAATGATCATGAAACTTGGTCTTGGGGTTCGGGATTAGACTATAATCCATGATGTTATAGGTCATTGGTTGATTTTGTGTTTATATTCCTATTTTTAGACCACAATCAGGCCAAAGTTGCAAGAAAAGGGAAAGCTCGAGTTTGGTAGAGCATTTCAGGCTTAGATTGAGGTAGGTGATGGTTTATTGTAGTTGAAAATTCAATTTGTGTTATGTGTGCATGATAATTGTTCCTTAGTATTACTTGCACAATATATGTTCAGGAAAAAGAAAATAATTGTTTGATATCTTATGTGTTAATCACATGCAATGAGTTTGTTTGAAAGCTTATTGGTTTTACAAGTGTTGTTTCTATTATCATTGTGGTTGTGGTTGTACTGATATCTGTCGTTATTGTGGAATATACCAGTATTTAGATATCTCCACAGGATTGGTTGGTATAAGGTTGGCAGACACTTGATGTCTGGATTTGGTACATGGATAAGAGCTCATCCCCTGTAGATCATGGCTATTGGGTGACCATAAGACCCTTAACATATATGTATAGGTAATTGGTGAGAGTGACAGTTTCTTGAGTAAACCGAGCACTATGTGTTCTTGATTATGTTGGTTCCTTGAGTGAACTGGGCTTAACTATTTATTTGGCATATATGTTGGTTCCTTGAGTAAACCAGGCTTAACTGTTATTTGGCATATATGTTGGTTCCTTGAGTGAACCAGGCTTAACTATTTACTTGATATACATGTTAGTTCCTTCAGTGACCAGGTTGATATGCTTAATTGCTAAGCTGGTTTCTTATGTAAACTGAGATGCATGTTAATTGTCATAGTTATTGTCCTAGAGATCCTTGGGTGGTTTGGGTTACTTGCAAGATGTGACATAACTCTATGTTGTTTATTACTTGTATAGTTGGACAAGACTGATATGGTTGTTGAGTCAGGATTGTTGACTTTGAGTCTTATTAGTGGTCATGATTGACTTGACTTGTTATTCATGTTGACTCATATTGACTGAATTTCATGTTGTACTTGTAACATGGTTAATGATTATGAACTTGGATTAGAGTTGCATAATAGGGAACCATGGTTGTCTTATTGTACTATGTTATAGTTGCATGTTCATATTTCTCATTTTGGGTTGGCCGATGATCCTACCAGTGCAATGTTGTTTCTTATGTACTGATACTACACGAGTTCTTTTTTTGTTGAGTACAGGGCATATTTTGGCGACTTCTTTGAGACCTCAACTGTGAGTTAGGAGATATCCAAACTCAAGGGTGAGATGCATTTTCTAGGATACCATGAGTTCTTCTTTTGTTTCGGGTCTATTGTTCGGACTTAAGACATTATTTAATTTAGGGGTTGCATCCCCTTCTTTCAGACAGTTAATAGACTTTTGGTACGATGACTTTCAGATTCTAAGATGTTCATTTCTGCAAGTTGTTTTTATTTACGTTTTAAGATATGAATCATTGGTTTAATTAATGAGAATTGCTTGGCTGTCTAATTTTGGTTAAGTATTGGAATGTTATTTGGTTTTTGGTTCTCCCACCGGGGAATAGTATGGGTTCCTCTCGCGGTGGGTTTAGGTCATGACATATAGTCTAGCCAACCATCACAGGAAACTTTGAGTTAACATATGGTACAGTGTGATTGGTACAAGATTGGTGCTAAGGGTAAACTGCATGAAGACCCACACAAGCACTTGCAAGAGTTGCTTGAGCTGAGTGAGAACTTTCATTACCAGAATGTCTCTGAACAGTATGTCAGATTGACATTATTTCCATTCTCACTGATCGGATTAGAAAAACAGTGGTTACTGAATGAGCCACCAGGGTCAATTACTACTTGGGATGCTTTGTCTGAGAATTTTCTCAACATGTTCTTTTCATCTAAGATAACAAAGAAACTCAGAGGTAGGATATCATGTTTTGTTCAGAAAGATAATGAGTCATTTCCATAGGCTTGGGAAAGGTACAAGGGATATCTGTAAGACTATCCACATCACCAACAACCCAAGAAGATTATTGGACATAATTTATAGAGGGGTTAAGGCCACATTCCAAGTCATTGTTTGATTCCATTGCTCAAGGGAAAAGTTTATCCAAGAGATATAATTAGCTTGAGGACCTATTAAATTTGATATCATCAGGGAGCTAAGATTATCTGGAACCAAGTTGAGTTTTTGCTACACAAAAAGCTCCATGAATGCTTGAAGTAGATGGCATAACAGTTGTGTTGTATAAATTCATCAATCAAATAGCCAACATGATAAAACAATGTTTGCTCTCTCAGAATATGGTCTAACTTCCGTAAGTTCATCAAGTGTAGAAGATGCCTATATCATGTGATATGTATGGGAAGAACCATGCATATATGGGGTGCCCTTTGAATCCTGAATCCATTTATTATGTTGGGAAACAGAACCGAGGTCAAAACTATCAAGGGAAAAACTTTAATCCAAACTACAGAAACCACCCAAACTTCTCTTAGGGTGGAAACTGTTCCAAGGCCACAATACAATCATCAACCACAGCAAGCACCTCAGGTGAGTAGTTCTTTGGAAGAAACCATAAAGCAAATATGCTCTAACCAATAGCAGCAGCAATAGAATCAAGTACAGACCAATAATGAGATGAAGAAAGCCATTGTAGATTTGCAACATCAAGTGGGACAATTAGCCACTGCACTTCCTGCTAGACCTCCAGGTGTATTGCCAAGTGATATAGAGAATCCAAAATAGGTAATGGCAATCACATTGAGGAACAGAAGAGATTTTCCTAAAGCAGAGCCTGCAAAGAAAAAGGTAATATTTTAGGATCACTCAATTCCACCTCCTTTTCCACAAAGGTTAATCCCCATACCAAAGCTAGCACCAACCTCAGAGTCAAATCTTGTGCTGAAACTTATACAAGAGAAAGTACAGAAAGAGGTTATTGATCATCCTAAGATTTGGGTTGAAAGACCCCCACAACCATCTCCACATATATTATAGAAAACCAAGGATGATGCTAACTCTAGGAAGTTTCTTGATATCTTTACGTAATTTCACATAAACATCCCACTGATTGATACCCTGAGGGATGTATTGAAATATGCTAAGTATTTGAGATATAATATGGCCAATAAGAGGTGTCTAGTATAATTTGAGACAGTTTCACTTACCAAGGAGTGCATTTCATGGGTCTTGAGCAAGCTTCCTCAAAAGCTCAAGAACCCTGGGAGTTTCACCCTCCCTATACAGATTGGTGAGAGTGATGTGAGGTATGTGTTATGTGATATGGAGGAAAGTATAAATTTTATGCCTCTATATGTGATTAAGAAACTCATTTTGAGAGAGCTACGGCCCACCACCATTACTCTACATCTTACTGATTGATCATGTGTTTATCCAAATGGGGTTTTTGGATATGTGCTCATTAAGGTTGGTAAGTTTTTAATTCCTGCCAATTTCATTATTCTTGATTTTGAGGCAGATGATAGGGTGCCAGTCATATTAGGGCACCTATTCATAGCAACTAGTGGAGCAATAATAGATGTGCAAGAAGCAAAGATGAAGATGTGAGTGCATGATAAAGAGATGTCCATCAAAGTGTATAAAACACTCTCTGCCCCTTCACACTATAGAGACTTATATATGATCATACAGGTGGACGAAAATAAGTATGGGGTGGAAGAGAGTGAGTTGGATAAATTTGAATCCTTGTATATTTCCATTGATTTATCTGAAAATAAGAAAGAGAAACTTCTTAAGTTGATGTGAAAGCATGAGAAAGTGATAAAGTGGCCTAAACATGAGCTAGAAAGAGTTGTAGAGGTAACAAAATGAGTGAATACTGAAAGAGATGAGCATCATAGAGCAAAAAATAAATGAAAGCTCAATCACAAAGAGAGGAAGAATTTGAGGGAGTCTTGAGCTGATTGGAAACATGCATCATGATGCGATGTTAAATCAGGCCCTTATTGGGAGAAACCCAATTTGTAATAATATAATTTTATTTATTTTTTATAGTGTTACTTTTTGTTTTGTTTTTTTGTTTTTGATTTTGCAGATTTGTGAAAGTCTCAGTACCCAAATTTGGGAGCTAAGGAGCATGGTTGAATCTTAAGTGTGGGGTCATGTGCCCCTTGAAGTAAACTCTGAAGAAACATGCCGGTAACTAGGCCCTAGAAGGCCTCATGGAGTATCTATAACCCGTGATTTTATCTTATTCCTTTGGGAATAAATTATATCTTAAGTGTGGGGTGGTATATCTTTCGATATATGTTAAGGGTGATGTATGTTATAGAATTTTGAGTTGTTTTGATTTCTAAGTCCATATGCAAAACAAAATTTTAAAAAATGAGAAAAAGATTTTTCTTGTGATTCTTTAGTTAGAATAGTTCTTTTTTTCTTTTTAGTTTCTTAGTGGGGCATACTTCACTCACCCTTGGTTTTTTTTTTGTTCTTTTTCTAGGGAAAGCTCTTTGAATTGGATAACTTTTTATTTTTAGGAGTAGGTTTTACTTTTTTAGGTAGAATTACCTTTTCCAATGATGGATGGTTGACGACCATATTAAAGGGAGTTTGTCATTAGGAGTTAGGTAGTAATTTGGACCATTTGAATACTAGGTTCTTCGCTTAGGTGCAAAATTGATCGAATGATGCAAGTCTTAGTTTTGATTCAAAAGCATGCTTTGAAAAAAAGTTAATAACTTGTTTTGAGATACCTAGGATCATTTTCATGACTCTTATATGATTTTTGACTTAATATTGAACTCTTATTGTTGTTTTCTTGATTGAGGATCGATACGGGTCTGTCTTGACCCGAACATGTATCATATGTGTTAGGATTTTTTTGATATTCCATGCTTTCATATTGATGTCTAGAACTTGCACGGTGTGTTTGCAAAGCAAAATGAGGAATATTTAGTTTAGGAGATGATATAGGTGTTTCTTTTATTAGCCATATTTTTATCCTTCTCTTTACCTACCACATGTAATCCTAGTTAGTCTCATTGAGCCTTAAGTCTATTTTATTGGTAGCCACATCTGAGGCTTAATCCTTTTGTGCTGATTGACCTTGAATTTGATCCCAACACTCCTAAATATTTTAATTGAAAAATAAGAGCTGGAAGGGGTAAGAATGGAAAAAGAGAATAGTTGAAGTTGGAAGCCTGTAGAAAAGACTAAGGGTGCAAGTGTTGAAAAATTCATATGCTATTAGTAAGGAGTAGAAAAATAAAAAGAAATAAAAGAAAAAAATTGATAATTTGATAGATCCTTGATAATGACATGTGAACTTGCTTAAAAAGATGAGAAAACAAAGAAAATCTATGGGTGAGAAGAGTAGAAGAAAGAATTAGTTGATTGAAGATTCAAAGAAATACTGAAAAATTGTGATGTATTAAAGTGCTTAGGGAAGATAGTCACAACTTGATCCAAATAATTTCTACACGTCCCTTAGCCTACATTACAACCTTGAAAGTCCTCTTTGATCTTTAATTTGATGTTCATATATTAGTAGAGTAGTTATACTAAGGGCAAGCCTATGATTCATCATATGTTGCATGTGAAATTATTTATAAGAGTGAGCGTAATCTTATTATTGTACCTATGTATGTGATATTATGTATACTTGTGAATGAATATGGGTAACACTCTTGTTTTATGAGGGCACATGGTTAAATAAAGAAAGGTGAAGTACTTGATCTCTTGATTAGGTGACTTGTAAGTGTTGTTGATATCTTAGAGTCTGTTCTTGAGGCTAGATGGTCTTGAAGTAGTTGTTCATGATAATGTGTTGAGTGAATGAAGCATGATGTAATTAGAACTTGCTATATGTGGTTGTTATATCCTTAGCTTGAGTAGACCTTTTCAATTGGTTTAGTTTGAGTTAGAGACTAGACCATGAGTTTATAACTTACTAGATGTCGAGCGAGAGTTTAAGAGTTGGGTGTTGATGTAAGGATAAAAAGATGTATATATTGTTATCATTCGCCTCACATTTGATCTCTTTATAGTATCACTTTAAGCTTAAATGATATGAATTACACTTATGTTTATTGTTTTGATTATGTGGGATGGAATTAAAAGATTTTGGGCATAAATTGGATGCAAATGAGCTTTGAAGTCTGAGTAGAAGCTAGCTTCGGAGCCAGTGCAGGGCCGTTAGGTTGATTGTGAGCTGTCGGGCAGCTATTTGGGTTGATCATATCATTTTCATGCATATAAAGAGGTTTTTCCACGTTTTATTATGATTTTTGGCTTCGTTCCTACGGAAACTAATTTTCTAAACCTTGCATTGCCCCGGGGGCCCATTTTCGGTAAAATTGGATTTGGAAATGATTTGACTTGATACGTGGATCTTCTTGGGGTAAAAGAAGGTTAAAGATATGGTTTTATCATGATTTACTACTATTTCTAGACTCAACCGGGCCGAAGTGCTAGCTGAGTTTCCTTACTGATTTGAAATGATATCAGGCTCGGCCAGGTCGAGCATCTGAGATGGTTTTACTATTGATTTAGACTCGGTTGTGCCCGGGCACCCTTTGAAGGGTTTTTGAGACATATTTTTCACTGTTTTAGTCCTAGACAAAGTCTAGGCATGCATATTTGAGACTTAGCCACTGGCTTGACCCCGGACTCGATTTCGGAGGACACGTTTTGATTCTGAGTTTTAGTATGGGGTCCGGGACCTCCATGGACCTTGCCGCTCTGGGCCTGAGGCTTTAGGCTACGTGTGCTAGGGGAAAGGTATATGGTGGAGTAGTAGAGGTATACGGGATGTGTCCTTCCATGGAACCGGTCTGCTGGGCCCAATCGGCACTGGAGGAGGTACATACAGAGGTTCTATTTCACCCCAAGGTTTTCATGCATCATATCATCCATTGTTTGAGATACCACCCTTTTTTCTGTTTGTTGATTGTACGCTCTGGTAGTATGGGATGTCGAAGGGTTTGTTTTCACTTGATGGTGTTCCTCGATTGTATGGGCGGCTGAGGGACTGTAGGTAGACTCTTGTTACTTTATTCCGATATTGTTCTCTGTTACGGTTGAGTATGAGCATGATTACTGTGAGGTGGTGAGTTCTTGGATTGTGTTTTGTATGACTTGATTGGGTATTAATTCATGTATGTCGAGCATGTCTACCTTTATTCTTCTCTCCCTTTTTCTTTATACTTGAGGGTACCGGTATACCTCCCATTTCTAGAACATATTCTTATATATACTGTTTTTGCAAGGATCCCAGGTATGTTGTCCTTACTTTCACCTGTGCATGTTATGTGTATATATTCTATATTCTAGCCTTATATGTTGTTTCTATTGTCTTCCCCCTGGGCTAGCTCCTGTGTGCTTATCGTTGAATTTTGTGACTGTTTATTCCTACTCTGCCTGCTATTGCTCTTTTACTTTATATGTGCCCAGTCGGCCTATGATACATACTGGGTACCTTATGCTTCGCATTTGGTGCTCACCCTACCCTCTGCATCTTCTGCTGCGGATCCTAGTGTGGGACATTGTCGTTAGCGCATCGAAGACTCGTGCGGTGTGTAGTTTTTGGATCATCCAGGCTGAGTGTGAGCTCTTGGCATTCAGAGCTTGACTTCAGTTATCCTTGGTGTATTTATTACTCTTTTAGTTTCGGAGACATTGTGTATATATGACTTTTGGACCTTTGTACTCCTGATGTAGTTCGGCTCTTATACGCTTTGATACTAGGTTTTGGGTTGGTTTTAGATTCAGCTTTGTTTATATCTCTCTTATATCTATTTTCTTCTCCTTATGCCCTTGCTTCTGCTTATTTACCGAATCTTCCGCTTAAACTGTTAGAAGATAGACCATTACTAACCATTCTGGGCTACGGGGATTGGTACGCCTATTGGGAGGTTATAGATGCCATCATGAATAAGAAATTGGGTCGTGACAGAAACAATAAGAAACCCAACCAGATAAGAAATTGAAGGAGACTATGGGGAATAACCCAGATGTCTGCCAACCTCCTAAACCAACCAAACAAAGAGGGTCGATTCTAATCACCCGAAAAACAAAACCAATCTATGCACGTTAGCATAATCAACACCTCTCAACTTAAGATAGGGCCTCAAACTCCGTCACTACCACCGGTATCACATCAAACCAACATACGAATCTCTAGCCTCGCTAGATAACGTCCTAGGCAACAACCATCTAGGACCGCTAGAAAGGAAGACCCAAGCAAGCCTAGAACCATAATAAACAGAAAGCGAGCTCTACAAAACCTACCCATAAGCTACAACCTCGGGAAAACACCTCTCAAGGACATCTCACCCCATCCACTACTAAAGAATAAACTACCAATAAAACAACGCATAGATACTACAACTCAAGTAGTCAAACAACTAAACAAGTAGCAAGTTGGCATATAAGCAAATAAACAATAGAAGGGGAGGAATCGCACCGTGAACAGTAATACCACAAGTCGAAGGTAATAGGAGCCTTACCTGGAGCAATGATATCAGGGACCTCTACCTCGGGCCCACCAAGAGGAGCATCAGACTGACGGGATCTAACTCTAGACTGAGTAGTCGAAGCTAAAGGATCAACCATCCCTCGCCAGGGATAATCTCTAGAAAAGTGACCAAGCACTCTACAATCATGACAACCAGGCTGATCGGGATACGCAATCATGGGGTAATTCCTAGCAAAGTTCCCACGCTCACCACACCGAAATCAAACCCCATTGAATGAAGCTAGACTGGAAGATCTCGCTGAACCTGACCGGCCACCATGGCCTACACACTCAGAATGCACACCCCGAAGAATCTGACCCATACCATGCCTACTAAGTTAAACATATCTTGTACCACTACCCTCTGAAACCTGTGGAGTAACTGAAACTGGCCTGGTAGATAAGAAGCAATGGAACCTATCTCTGGTGGAGAATCCCCTACCTCGAGTCTGAGAACCTTGGGAACTATCCTTGCAATGACGTTTCTTAGCACCACCTCCGTAAGTCTTACGACATAAACCCTTGACAGCCCAAGCACGATCCACTACATGTAGGAAGGTTGTCCCAACTGTAACCAAATGTTTGGTCACCAGACGAAGTGGTGAAATCAAACCTCCAATAAAGCTCTAGACCATATCAAACTCTGAAGGCACAGTCCTAGCAGTACACCCAACCATCTCGTGAAATCTCGGCTCATAGTCCAATACCGACATACAACCCTGCTGAAGAACTAGAAGCTCAACTCTAACTGAAGCACCACTCATAGAACTGGGTACTGAAACACCCACCGGAGGAATCAGAGTCCTAGCCATGGTGTCCTAAAGAACTGGGGTCGCTATAAATCCAATCAGAGGCTGGGCTGGCCCCACACCCCTTATCTGATGCGGTAAACTCTCACTTTAAAGTCCTAGCACTGACGGAAGCACTGAAGCAACAAGAACAGAAGCCTCAACACCAATGGCTGTCGAATTCATCTTAGGCATCTGAGAAGGAAAAAAACAACTAAAGTTTAGAAGCCAATAGAGCCAAGGACGCACGATAAGGATCCAAGAAGATGAAACTGTTCCTAACAATTCCCTGTAGCCTCCCACAGATAGGATACGGACGTTATCGTACCAATACACGAGACTCTATGTACACACTTGCTTCTGTACCACGACACCGGTGAACCTGGAGCTCTGATACCAAGCTGTCATCCCCCGATTCCTCAGGTCATGATGGCACCTACAACCCCCCAGTAGGCGAACCAATTCCCGTAGCCCAGAACGATTAGTAATGGGCTACTACCTAACCAATACGCACAATGAATGGAAATAAGCAGAAGGAGAATATAAAGATACGACAACGCGGAAGCAACAACTCAGAATATATACAAATGATACTACACCAACCCCAAGACTTAGTATCGATAGTACAGAAGCTTCTACTAGAGTACAAGTGCTAGAAGTAACAAAATTATAAGTACAACTATATCCGAATATACAAGAGTAACAGTACAGCAGATGAGATATAGTCAAGCCCCGGTCGCATGGCGCTCACCCTAGTCTCGAAGATCCAAAAGTTGCACGAGTATCCAACGCGATCAACGGAAAAATCTCACACTAATATCTGCACCCAAAAAGTGTAGAAGTATAGTATGAGTACCAATTGCTAAGCAACGGGTATCGAGTAGGCATCATCGGCCGACTGAGCGCATGTAAAATATAAAGCCAATAATAAGTAGAGCACAATGAAACAGTCACAGAAAACAAGCAGGAAGCATAGGAAACTAGCACAAGAGTAATCAACTAAGGGTTACAAGTAAAACATGCTAGCACAGAAGATATACATACACAGAAGCACAGGTGGAAAAATGGAGAAAGGACGCACCTGGGATCCTTGCAACAACAGTATATATATTTAGAATTTAAAGAGATGGGCGGTATACCGGTAACCTCAAAATAACGGGAAAGAAGGAAAGCAAACCAACAATCAAACTAGAAATCTCATACTAACAGAAACAAGCCAAAGATATCAAATACCAAGATAAAATAGCCGTAAACAACTCACAAGTCAAGCCTAAGATGGAATAACTAACCTAAAAGTATTCAAAACTACTACTCAAGCCAGGATAAAACAGGAATCAAGAACCCCACAATTGCTCAGAAAGCTACACAATCAACATCTTAGTAATATGGGACCCACTAGCCCCTCAACAATCTCAGTCCCAAGGACGGTGCCTCAATAGGGTAAAACCATTCATCCAATCGATACCAAAAGTCCATACTAGTTCTACAAAATGACAGGAGTAATATAATGTACCTATAGTCCCAACGGCCGCCCATACAACTGAGGAACGCAATCAAGTGAAAACAAATCTTCTGGCCGCCCATACAACCAGAGCGTACACTGAAAATACAGCAAACAAGGGTGGAATTGGCGTGCCAAATGCATGATAGTGATATGATTTGAAGGTAACCGGTATGTTCCCCCTCAGGTACCTCAAGGGCCCATATAGAGGCAGGACCCATGAAAGGACTCTACCTGTGTACCTCTTCAATGTCGTACACCCCTCATCCGGCACATACAGCCCAGGCCCTAGGTCCTGGATCGACAGGGCCCATGGAGGTCTATTGGGCGACCACAAACATTTCCCTGCAATCTCAAATAGTAGCTCAAAACTCGAAACCTCATAGTATATGCCCGAGATCGAACGGGTCTAAACAGTGGCAAAAGTCTCAATAACCCTCTCAAAGGGTGCCCAAAGGATACTCGGGTCTAAATCAGTAGTAAGAGTCTCATAACCCTCTCAAAGGGTGCCCGAAGGATACTCGGGTCTAAATCAGTAGTAAAAGTCTCAATAACCCTCTCAAAGGGTGCCTAGAGCATGTCCGGGTCTAAATCAGCAAGAAATCAAGTCTAGAGCTCTGCCCAGATGAGCCTAGTATTGGTAGGAAATCAAGTCTAGTACTCTGCCCAGCCGAGCCTAGTATCAGTAGGAAAACCCAGTGTGAAATCATCCAGAATCCCATTTTTATCATTAAGTATACCAAAAATGGGCCCCCGGGGCCATGCAAGTTTAGGAAAAACCGTCTATAGTGAGCTCGCAACCAAAACCGAAGTAAAACATGCAGGGAAAAACCTTTTTCATGGATGATATGCTCGCACACAAATATAAATTAGCCCAACAACTCACAAACATTCCTACCAGCCCTGTACAGGCTCAACAACTCTACAGCAGGCATAACCAGCCTAAAATAAAAGCTTTATGTCCGGGACTCACGGACATTCCCAAATAACCCACCATCTATGTTCTAGAGTCGATACAAGGCCGCACAAGACCAGAAGGGTAATATATAATACTATGTGAATACTACAAACAACATATGAAATAAACGGATAGAAAAGTGGATAAGGTCTGGGGTACCAACCTATAACAACCCGCCCAAGGATACTAATTAGAGAAGTTATAGTCTATATACGCAGAGTCTAGATTGGGGAAATCATAACCTACCTGTCGTTCGATAAATAGCTGCGGGGATGGTATCGTCCAGGCTCGAACTACTCCGAGAAACTCCAAATTGTGAAACCACTATCAATAAAATACGTCAAAGAAAGACTAACGATACTCATATTGCTATAATAATACCCGAATTAAAATTTGGGTCACAAATGGGCCCGTGGGCCCCATAATCCAAAACCAGAAACGAAAAAATACCCATGTGTTCCTTACTATCCCGAAAGCACATGCTCAAAATTTGAGCAGAAACGGACAACAATTGGGGCTCAAAACAACCCGCCCAAGCCAAGAAATAAAAGAGGAAATTCAAGGAATAAATCCAGAAAATAAGCAAAGGGTACTTACCACGACGAGAAGATAAGCTAAGGAGGTAAATAGAGCAAGCTCATGATCATGCAATCACAAATAGGGAAGATTCTACAAGAATCCCAAGCTTTTGAAAGTAAGCAACAATGGAGGATTTAAAAAACAAGAGAAGAAAAGGTTGGGTAAGAAGACTTACCAATTGTCAAGGAAACACGGATAATCGAAGAACAACAATTTTCCAAAGCTAGGAACTAATTTGGAGCAATTTAGAGAGTGATTTAGGTGCCTAAGGGTTGAGGGAGTTGAAGGAAATGGCTGGAAAAACGTAGGGGCTCAGCTTAAATAGCTGCTGAAAATTACCCTTCGCGTACGCGGCCATCCCTCCGCAAATGTGATGAACAAAAATGGGGTGTCTGGAAATTACCCTTCACGAATGCGGCCACCCCCTGCGAACGCGATGAACAAAAAGGCCCATGACAGCAACCAGCTGTCAAGGGCAGATTTTTTACACTTTGGGTCTCCGGGAACGCATCCGGGGTCTCGTGAACACAAATGACCTGAGCTATTCGATAAGAAATGGCATTCCGGATCCAATGGTATCAACAAAAATTCCATCGGAGATCGATTTAATAAAAAGTGGGCCCCACGCCCAACATCAACCTTAGGCCAACTATCTCCAAAATGGAACCCAATGGCCAAAATCAAGTCTGAAAGCCTCGGGACCCGAACCAATGGTCCCTCTAGCTTTAACTCGATATTCCAGAGCTACCAGCGCAGATGGAATTTTCATCTGAGGCTGTCTTCTTCAAAAGTTGACCAAAGTCAACCAAACAAGCTCAACTAGCCTGAAAATACAGAAAGAGAGAAAATTCTAAGCTGAAAAGCTCCCAGATCCCGGTTAAAGGTCCCACTAAACCAAAGTCCACACTCCGGACCTAATAGAACTGTCGAAATTCGATTCCGAGCACGTTCACCAAGAATGTTGACTGAAGTCAACGATTTCAAAAGTCTAAAGCTCTAAAATAAGGAACGGCCAAAAAGACCAAACAAATGACTCAAGCACCGAACTACCAGTCCCAACAAGTCATAATTGACTTGAAGCTTCTACAGGCAAGCTCTAACGGTACAAGAAAGGCGAAAATGCATAAATGATCGGAAGGGTCATTACATCATGACAGGATCCTTATGACATGGTTCTAACTTTGACCGGTTAGGACAACCTTTTTCAGTGTGGGTGCATGACACTGGACTCCATGTAGCTCATCATGGTTTATTTCGGTTAATAGAAACTCCCGTATGACTATTTTCAAGCTATGAAGTTATATGACGTTCTACTTTGAAACTTGACTTCCATTTCATATCTTAAGCTTAAATCTTGATACTTACTCATGCTTTCTCTTATTATGTATGAACTCCATTTTAAGCATGTTTTAAGTAAGTTCTACCATATTTATGCATATCTCACATACCCGATATATCCTATAGTACTGATGCATGTAGACACGTAATTTTTGACCCTTCCTGAGTTTTAACTCATTTTAGTTTTAAATATTTATTTTGAGTCTATTATTTATTTTAATTTTTAGTAGGTTTTATTTTAAAATGGTGAAAAATATTTCAAAAAATAGAGTCATAATTTATGATAGGTTTTGTTATTTTACTTTTCAAATAATAGAAAAAATTTAATTTTTTTTTTTTTAAGTTTAGATCTTACCGAATAAGCTAATAATTTTAGTATTTTCTTAATGACATGTTATTTTAGATTAGCTATGTAACTTTTTTCATATTTTGTTAGTATAAAATTAATTAGTTAATATTTTTATAAGTACGTATATATGTATTTTAAAACAAAACAAAAAGAGAAAGGAAAAGGTCAACCTAAACTAACCCAAATCCTAACCCCTAATCCCCTCAACCCACCTGCATCTCCCATTACTCCCCCACATTCCCTTTTACCTACAACACACACATGTTCTACACACAACACACCACACACCCACAACACAACACTCACACACAATTATATATACATGCACACACCTGCACACAAAAAAAAGGGGGGGACATAAGCAACAAGAAAAAAGACACACATTATGAACGACGAGGACAGAGAAAAAAAAAGGAACGAGAAGAAAACAAACGAGGAAAAAAAAGATAGAGAAAAGAGTCAAAAAGAGACAAGGAGAGAAAAGAAAAAAGGCAATAGAGAGTTCTAAAAAAGCAAAAGAATAAGAGACGAGAGAAACAGAGAGTGAAAAGGAGAAAAAACGGAGAGTATTCTTCAAGTTTGTGGGTTAGAGTTCGAGGATTGGTCCCCATTTTGAGTTTTCGGTGACGAGCTCTGGCTTATGTATTCAGTTTAATTTATCGCACAGGTTTTTACCATTGTCCTTCCTATTTATTTTTTATAATTTTATTGTGAATCGAAGCATGAACAAAATTATTTAAATGGTTTTACCTGTAATTCGGTATGCAAATGTGATTATTTATGTGAGGTCCAATCTTAGTTACCTCTCGTTTATATTTATACAAATGATATCTGCTCGGCTTCGTAATGTTTCTTTTCACTTGAATGAGTTGGTTTTGCTTGGCTAATTTATTTAATTTTATTTTGTTTTCTTAAGAAAGACTTTTTAATTTGTTGTTAGATCTGAATGAGTATTTGAGAATTTTTAGTCCACTTTATAATTTGAGTTTTTAACGTTAACGTTATAAATATGGACATGAATAATGTCCTCTTATCTCACCATTACATAAAAATATTAAAAGGGAATCAGGCAAATGACTATTTATGCAGTAATTTTTTGCAACTTGGTATTCTTAGATCATGTATGCACCATTTTTATCTAATTAGTATTTATAGTTAAATCCATCTTAGCTTTTTTTTACTCCGATTTCAAACACTTTCTCACCATAAGCAGAGGTATACAGCTTGAGTCCTATGCTACACCTTCTAACAAACTATAACTTCTCCCTCGAGTCCCTCATTTTTGTTAGGTGAAAGAGATAAAAGCTTAGTTTTCCATGAACTTAATAGGATTAAAGATTATCGTCTCCGCCACTTTCTTAATACCAAAAAGAGTTATATGTTGTTTGCCTTTGTGAGAAGACCTTCTGCCTCACGCCTCACTCTAAGGTTTGCTGAAATTTTATACTGTAGCTTATTTTCTATTTATACAAGCTCTGTGTAGAATGAATCAGCCAAGCTATGCCTCGATTTGGTATACAATGCATGTGACTTCGAGTAATGTAGTTTATGTTGATGAGTGTTTGTAATAATCTGGAAGTTTCGACAATAATGCTTATTGACGTTTTGTTTTTGTGTTCATCAATCTAAGGGCTGAATGAATACATTAATGAGCCAATTTAAGGGGTTAAGTTCATCTTGAAGTTAGCAATATAATTGTTAAATAATTGTTTGATGCCCTTGTTTTTGATCTAGCTTTGCTAAGATTTAATGGTTTTTCCACTTAAATGTTTGTTCGTTCTTGACTTGCTTGTTTGAGTTAGAAGTTAACTTAATATATGGTTGATTCATAGGACTTGAACGTCACTGTATCCTAGTTTGTTTTGTTAAGTGTTAAAGTTTTGATATCTTAACGACGTTATACATGGTTCCTGTACGTTTACTTTTTTGATCTACGTGTGATTTGCAATACTTCAAATGTTAGTATCTTATTTTAAGGTTGGATTAACCCTTCATTCGCAAAAACATTATATTTTCTTAGGCTTAGATTCATACTTAAGGCCTGAGTAATTACTCTAAAAGTGAGAAAGAGCGAGATGGGGTGCGGATTTACTTCTAAACCCCGTTGCATAAATAAAAGAAAAGAGAGGAAATACCAGTTGTAAGGGAGTGAGACGAGTGGCGGATTATTTCAAAACTCATCGTAAAAAATGAAAGAAGGGAGTGAAAAAGGGACAAATAGTTGTCCCTACTTAGTAGAATAAATGCTTCAAACGATAAGCTCTAGCGCGAGCGTGAATAATATATCTTGACTGAGGTCGCAACTCTGCGTCTTGGATAAGGATGTATCAAAGAAAATGGCAAGGTTATAACTTTGCGTCTTGATCCAAACCCTCTTAAAAAAATACTAAATATTTGGTTTAATTAAAGCGATTAGACTCAATCTTTAGGTGCGATACGCAAGTTGAGGTCGCATTCGTGTGTCTTGATCGGCGTATGTCAAAGCTGAGATTGCAACCTTACATCTTAGCCAAGACCAATAAAAGTTCAACATTATCAAAGCATACCATAGGCATAACTAATATCCGAAATTAATTTAAGTCAAGTATAAGTTGATAAAAGCAATTGTGCTAGAACCACGGGACTCAGGGATGCCTCATACTTTTTCTTGGGTCAACATAATTCCTTACTCGGTCTTCTATTTTAACAGACCAAAAATAAGAGTCATTTCCTTTTGATTAAGGATTCAAAAAGGTAACTTGGAACACCATAACTCAATTTCAAGTGGCGACTCTGTGAAATAAATAAAAATAATCCCTATTCAAAACCGTCACTTCAATTGGAAAAACCCTTCGATCATTTCACTCATTCGGAAAAACAGGTGTGACAATACATGTTCTCATGCTGCATCATTTGATAATGTAGATACAGGTTCCTACCCTCAGACTCGTGGCCAGACATCGCCGGTCATCCAGCTTCTGTTGGTGAGTTCTCATCATTCAAGGGCTAGTGCTAGACTTATTACTATCATGTTCTTCTTTCAGATTTCTGAGTTAGCTGGGGTCTTGTCCCAGAAATTCTTATTATCAACTTAGAGGCTTCAGAAATAGCTAGATGGTTGTATTCTGTATTTCGGATTTGGTATTCTTAGACCTTTCTTCTATATAGTTATGGTTTCCGATCTCTATTATGTATGCTTCTGCTGTTATTCTTTGTGTGTGCTTAATTGATGTTATGATCAAGGGTTAACTTGGGGTACTTGTGATCCCGGGTCTCGTGTTACACCTAGGAGGTAGCCTCGGGGCGTGACACTAAACAATTTCCCAGCTACTTTAATGGGCTTAATGAATGAAATATTCAAGCCATATCTTGGCTCCTTCGTCATAGTCTTCATTGATAATATTCTTGCATATTCTAAGAATGATAAAGAGCATGAGGGTCATCTATTGGGACTGCTTCAAGAGAAGGGATTGTATGCAAAGTTTTTGAAGTATGAGTTCTGGTTATCTTCTGTGTCCTTCTTGGGATATGTGGTTTCTAAAGATAGGGTGATGGTAAACCAACAGAAAACAGAAGCAGTTAAGAATTGGGCTAGACCCACTTCAGTGATAGAAGTCCAAAGTGTCATGGGATCGGCTAGCCACTATCGCAGGTTTGTTAAGGATTTTTCATCCATTGCTACTCACCTTACTCGCCTGACTCAAAAAGTGTACCATTTGTTTGGTCGGAGGAGTCTGAGGAGAGCTTCCAAAATCTAAAGACCTTGTTGACCACAACTCCCATCCTCGCCTTACCTGTTGAAGGTAAAGACTTTATTATTTATTGTGATGCCTTACAGTCTGGTTTAGATGTTGTGTTGATGCAGGAATGGAATGCCATTGCTTATGCTTTGAGACAACTCGAAGTGCATGAGAAGAACTACCCTACTAATGACTTAGAGTTAGTTGTAGTGATATTTGCTCTCAAGATCTGGAGACACTATTTGTATATGGTCCACTGTGAAGTGTTCACAGACCATCGTAGCTTCCAGCATGTCATCACTCAAAATGACTTAAACCTGAGGCAACGGAGGTGGATAGAACTGCTTAAAAATTATGACATCACCATCTTATACCATTTGGGTAAGGCTAATGTGGTGGTTGATGCGCTTAGCAGAAAAAATAAGAGTATGGGTAGCTTGGCCTACCTGGACGTTGCTAGAGGACCGTTGGCTTGAGATATTCAGTCTCTGGCTAATAGCTTCATGAGGTTAGAAGTTTCTGAAAGGGGTGGTTTACTAGCATGTGTCGAGGCATGATCCTCTTTTCTTGAGCAGATAAAAGGTAAGCAGTTTGATGATGTGAAATTAAGCAGGATTCGTAATAGGTGTTGCAGGGTGAGGCCAAAGAGGCCATCATTCATGAAGAAGGTATTCTAAGAATTAAGGGGCGAGTTTTCCTACCCTGTGTTAAGGAGTTGATTCCCACCATTTTAGGAGAGGCTCACAGTTCTAAGTATTCCATACATCTTGGTGTGACCAAGATCTACCGAGACTTGAAGCAACATTATTGGTGGGGCAGAATGAAGAAGGATATAGTAGACTTTGTTGCTAAGTGCCAAAACTACCAACAAGTAAAATATAAGCATCAAAAACATGGCGGTACACTTCATAGCATGCCCATTCACAAGTAGAAATGGGAATAAATAGCCATGGATTTCGTGGTTGGCCTTCCCAAGACTTTAAGGAAGTGCAATTCGATATGGTACATTGTTAACAGACTGACAAAATTTGCACACTTTATTCCTGTGCGATTTGTAGTGCATCCAAGTTGGCCAAGATCTATCTGAAGGTGATTGTTCGATTACATGGGGTACCTATATCCATTATTTATGATACAGGTACCAGTTCACCTCCAACTTCTGGCAGAAGTTGCACAAAGATTTGGGGATAAGATTGGACCTAAGTACAGGCTTTCACCCTCAAACTGATGGGCAGTCTGAACGTATGATCTAGGTGCTAGAGGAAATTCTTCATGCATGTGTGATAGACTTTGGGGTTCATTAGGATTAGTATCTAGCGTTGGCTGAGTTTGCATATAACAATAGTTACCACTCCAGCATAGATATGGCTCCGTTTGAAGCTTTGTATGGGAACAGGTGTAGATCTCCTATTGGTTGGTTTGATTTATCTAAAGTGAAACCTTTGAGTATAGAACTGGTAAGAGACTCTATAGAAAGGGTGAAGTTCATCCAAGGAATGTTTTTAGTGGTTCAAAGCCAGCAGAAGGAGTATGCAGACAAAAAGGTTAGAGATATGCACTTTATGGAAGGTGAGCAAGCATTGCTCAAAGTTTTACCCATGAAGGGTGTGATGCAATTTGGGAAGCGTAGTAAGTTAAGTTTGAGGTATATTGGGCCCTTTTAGATCCTTCATAAAGTGGGGCCAGTGGCTTATAGGTTGGCTTTACCACCTAGTCTATCGGGAATTCATCTTGTATTCTATATGTCGATGCTTAAGAAGAACCATGATGATGGTACTTATATCATTCGATGGGATTCAGTTCTTCTAGATGAGATTCTCTCTTACAAAGATGAGGTCATTTCTATTCTTAATCAATATGTTCGGAAGTTGAGAACCAAGGAAATGGCAACTGTAAAGGTCCAGTGGAAGAACTGTCCTATTGAGGAGGCCGCTTGGGAGACCGAGAGAGACATGCAGGACAAGTATCCTCACTTGTTCACCGATTCAGGTAACCTTCTCCTTGTTGTTGATTAGGGATGAATGATTATTTAATTGGTATCTAATGTAGTGACTTGTTCCATCATTAAGCTGAATTAAGACATAAGTACCCGGCTAGAAAAGTCCCTAGGTGAGAATTGAAAATCCCGAGCTAGGGTGAGCTTAGACTAAAATATAATATTATGTGCCTTAAAGGTGATTCATATTTTGCGTGATGTCATATGATAGTGTGGTATCTATTTTTGGATACCCAACTACCGTAGGATTCGGGAAGAAGTTCCAAGACAAGAATCAGAGTCATAAGACATCGGATATGATAGTTGCTACATTGGACATAATTCCCGATGTCTATGAAATAATGTGTATTGCAAAGTGAGGGTCTAGGAGTGAGATAGCAGTGTTACCTTCACTATGATGAAAGAATGCCTCATCACGATGTTCTGTCGTGATGAACGACCCTCATCACGATGGAGAAAGCATCTGTTGCGACGAGGAAACGAGTAGTATACCTAGGTGTTCTACAATTTTCCGAGTTATTTCTCTCATAACTCAACTTCATCCTAGAGCTCTCAAAAGTGGTTTCTCTAAGAAAACTTGGGCAACCTTCTCTGTTTGAGGTAATTAATTCGTAAAACTCTTCCTTTATTGATTAATTAATCTTCCTTTGACCTTGGAGGAAGGATAAATGGTGGATTTCTTACAATTAAGCCCTAGAAGTATGAACTTGGGAAGAACCCTATGGGTAGGTGTAAAATCACCTAGAATTGATCTTAAGTTGTGGTTTTATGAGTTCTAACATGAAATCATTAGTTCTTAACATGTTTAAGCCTAGTTGAGAACATTGGGTTCCATAAAGGTGAAACCATCAGGCATAAAAATGGTGGAAAAGATATGAACTTGATTAAAACTTTGGATTCTTGATCATATGAATGTAATGGGTCTAATTAGTAATTAATTAATCCTTAGGGAATGCTAGAAACCTCGTTTAACGAGTAGAATTAGTGGGTTTGATTCCCAAAGCCTAAAATGAAAGGTAATTGTCTAATTACTCTTATATTATTGTTATTGGTAGACCTTGTACATTTCGGAGAGTTACAAATGGACAAGGCAGTGGTAGACCAGCTTGCAGGTGTTATATCTGCACTAGAGGTAGGTTATGGTTTGAATTGGAGTTGAGACTCACCTTATTACATGTTTGTAGTAAAATTGTGTAACTTATGATTGATCTAGGGACATGGTTGTATTATATATGCTTTCTATGTTGTGCTTGTATGAATAGGCTAAATAAACAGGAAGTGATAAGTGAACTGAAATGACTAAGTATGAATAGTGTCTTGGGCATTAAGTATCTTCGTGAGAAGTAGGTCTGAGAGCCTACTTATATAGACATTATTGCTGATGCTTTTGTATGGATCAGATACCATATCAATATGGTACATGGACACCTAGTGGCCCCTGCAGGTCATGGCTAGTTGGCAGAATAAGACCTATAGCATGTGTGTACACTATTTTACCTTGTTGTATTATTGTACTATTTTCTATAGTGAGTTGGATGAGAAATGAGGTGAGACTAGAAATACAAGTGATATGAGCAAGATTGATAGACATAGTGGTATGAGATATAGTTGTTGAAAGTGATTACTCATTTTCCCTCTTATGATGATACTCTGTGAATTGTGAACTTAAGATTATTGTTTTTGAATTGACTTGAAAAGACTATATGTTGGTTGATTATGTGCTAAGTGTTAAAGTTCTTTTATTTGTTAAATGTTTTGCTACTTTTATACCATATTGTTTGGTCGGCCTATTGTGATGACCCTTTTGGTGATCTTCACATTTGCGCATTTATTGTACTGTTAGAACTTCCCTATAGCGGTTCCAAGTCATTTATGACTTGCTGGAACCGGTAGTCTGGTGCCCTGGTTGTTCGTTTGGTTATTTTGGTTGTTTGCCTATTTTAGAGCCTTAACTTAGAATATCATTGACTTTAGTCAACATTCTTAGTTAACGTGCTCAGAATCAAATTCTGATAGTGTCGTTAGTTTTGGATCATTGAGTTTGGTCTATTTGGATCCTTAGTCGAGGCCTGAGAACTTTCGATGTGGGTTTTGTGTTGCTTTTTCTATTTTTAGGCCATTTGAAGTTGAAAGTGTAACTTTAGACAACTTTCGAGGATCGGAGCGTCAGATTCAAAATCTGACGATTCCATTAGCTCCGGAATGTTGAGTTTGGGTTAGGTAGGTGGTTGGTTTGAGTTCCGGGTGAGTCGGGCTCATTTTGGCTAGTTGGTTGGTTTTAGTTAGCGTTGACTTGGGTCATCATTTCTCCAAAATGACCTCGTGGGGAAGTTCTATCGTGTCCGTTGAGTCTGAAATGTCATTTTCACTCTATTAGCATTATTGGTTTTTAAATATAGGGTTCCGATCGTGCCCGGAACACACCGTGGAAATTCTTAGTGCATATAGTTTTAGTGCAATTACAGGCCTTCAGCGCTAAAAGCGCCCAGGCAGCACGATCGCACTAGCCTGAGGCCGGCCCTAGTGTGCGATGGCGCCAGGCCAGCGCCGATGGCACCTAGGCCAGTGCCGATGGCGCCCCTCTACGCGTGATCGCGCCTTGGTGCCTGCCCTCCCTTAGCACGATGGCGCTGGTTTAGCACGATAGCGCTGACCAACGGCCATCAGCTATATATCTCTTGACATTTCGATTTTCCAGCTTTGTGCCTTCATTATTCCAAGTCCAAAAGTCATTTTCCTCTCCACCAAGTTGCTCTAAACAGCTCCTAGGCTTGGAATTTCATTATATTGAAGAGAAAATCATGCTCCATTAATTTATTTGCTAAATCTTCTTCCCCAATCCTTCCATTTTTCCTCCATTGTTGAACCTCCATGGTTATAATTCTAAAAGCTTGGTTTCCCCTTGAAGAATCTTCCTCCTTGGAGTTGCATGTCCCATAAACTCCGTGATTTCGTTTCCTTGGAGTGTTGCTCTCATTTTGGTAAGCCTCCTTTCTCAAATTCCGATTTTTGTTCTTAAAATTCCTTCTTTAAATCCCCTCTTGAGCGGGCTGTTTTGGAGCTTTTCCCTTGGCAAAAATTGCTCATTTTTGGAGCATGTCATCTTGGATTCATTGTGGTCATCGTGCTTCTTTTCATTTTTAGTTTTGGGTTTTGGGCCCTGCGAGCCCGCTTTTGACCCGAAATTTGACCAGGCTACAATTGTAGCATTATGGGTATCGTTAGACTCGTTTTAATGTACTATTTATGTTTTTGATAGTTTAATTATCATTCGGGGTTTCTCGGACCGATTCGGGTTTGGATATCGTTGTCCCAGTAGCTTATCCTCGGACGACAGGTAGGTTACGGTCTAAACTCCCTAGACTTAGCATATATCGGATAAAATTGTACTAATTGACATCCTTGGGTTGGGTTATTAGCTTGGCACCACAGACCTTGACCGATTTTCCATGATTCACCTCGTTTCTTTCCGCCGTTGTATGTAGTATTCATCGTAGTTTCTATTATCACCCTTATGGTCCGGTGTGGCCTTGTTTTGACTCTAGACCATAGATGGTGGGTTATTCAGGGGTGCCCATAAGTCTTGGGCATCGTTATCATGATATTATGCTAGCTATCTGTGTTGTAGAGCGATTGGAACCCGTGCAGGGCTGATAGGTTACTTGTGAGTTGTTGGGTAGCTATTTTTGTTGATCATATCATGCCCATTCATATTATGAGGATTTCCTACTACATCTTACTATGGTTTTGGCTTCGATCCTATTGGTACTGATATTCTAAACGTTGCATGACCCTGGGAGCCCATTTTCGACGAAAATGAATTGGGGATGGTTTGACTTAACATGTGAATCTTCTTGGGGTAAAAGAGAGTTAAACTATGATTTCTATCACCAGTTTTACTACTAATGCTAGACTCAGCAGGGCCGTAGTGCTAGTTGAGTTTTCTTACTGATTTGAGGTGGCATTAGACTCGGTCGGACCAAGCACCAGAGATGTTTTACCACTGTTTGAGACTCGGTTATGCCCGGGCACCCTTGGTGGGGTTTTTGAGACATTTTCCACTATTTTAGACCTGGACAGAGTCTACGCATGCATATTTAAGACTTGAGTCTCTAGCTTGATTCTGGACTTACTCCGGACGATATTTTTGATATTGAGTTAGAGTATGGGGTCCAGGACCTCCATGGACCTTGCTTTTTTGGGCCTGGGGCTTTGGGCTGCATGTGCCGGAGGCGGGGTATACGATGGAGTCGAGATATACGGGCAGTTTCCTTCCATGGAACCTACCAACTGGGCCCTTAGGCGCTGAAGAAGGTATATATAGGGTTACTATTCCACTCGGTTTCCATCATGCATCATATCATTCATTGTTTGAGGCTCCACCCTTGTTTGTTGTATGTTGAGTGTACGCTCTAGTTGTATGGGTGGCCGGAGGGTTTGTTTTCACTTGTTTGTATTCCTCGGTTGTATGGGCAGCCGGGGGACTGTAGGTAGACTCTTGTTACTTTATCACGGTATTATTCCTTGTTACGGTTATATTTATGAGATTGGATACTGCGAGTTGTTAGTTTTTGACTTGAGATTGGTATGATTAATTTGGTTATTAATTCTTATTTTCCGAGCATGCCTATCCTTATTCCTATCCTCCCTTCCCTTGTACTTGAGGTTACCGATATACCATCCACCTTTGAAACTTGTTATGTATATCTTGTTATTGCAAGGACACTAGGTGCGTCGTTCCTTGTTTCACATGTGCCTATTTTGTGTATATACATTCTACTTGCTAGCCTTGTATGTTGTTTCTATTGTCTTCCCTCTGGGATAGTTCCTGTGTGCCTTTTTGTAGATTTCCGTGACTACTTGTGTCTATTCTGTCTATTACTACGCTTTTATCTTATATGTGCTCAGTCAGCCTATGATACCTACTGGGTACCTTATGCTTCGTATTTGGTACTCATACTACACTCTGCATCTTCTGGTGTAGATCCTAGTGTAAGCCATCACCGCTAGCTCATGGGAGACTCGTGCTTGGAGATTTTGGACCATCCCAGACTGAGGGTGAGCTCTTGGCGACCGGAGCTAGCTTTTAGTTTATCTTTTTCTTTATGTACTCTATTACTACTCAGAGATATTTGTGTATGTATTATTTTGGACCCATTCGTACTCCTTATATGTAGATGCGGCTCTATACTGTGATACCAGGTTTTGGGTTTGGTTTAGCTTCCACATATGTATGTATATATTCCTGTTATCTATTTTCTTCATACTGTTCCCTTGCTTCTGTTTATTAAACTTCTCTTCTGCTTAAATTGTTAGATAATAGCCCATTACTATCCATTCTGGGCTACGGGGATTGGTTTGCCTACTGGGGGTTGTAGGTGCCATCATGATCGACGAATCAGGTCGTGACAGCTTGGTATCAGAGCCCTAGGTTCACCGGTGTCATCGGTATAGGAGCCAATGTCTAATAGAGTCCTGCGGATTGGGGCAGAGACATCCGTACTCAATCTTTGGGAGGCTATAGTGACATCTTAGGAAATATGACTCTCTTATTTGCTTCTGTATCATGCGTAATCCTTGGGAGTTTCTTGAAATCTCACTTTTTCTCATCCATTCCTCCACAGATGGCTCATACGAGATCGTCGGCATCAAGCAAAGACGAGCCTCTGACTCCAGCTAGGGGCTGGGGAGGTCGTAGAGGTAGGGGTCGAGGACATCCCCGAGCAGCGGCACCTGCTAGAGCTGCTAGAGTTGTGAGAGAGCCCAAGCATAACCAGGATCCAGAGTTTGCTCCCGAGCAGCATGTGGACTAGGGGGCAGCCCAGGTACCACTAGCTCCCGTACCAGCTTCATCCCCGGCTCAGTCTTCAGATGTTCGGGGTCTACTATTGTAGTTGTTGGGTATGATTGGAGAGCGGCCTTCTGAGGCAGCACAGACTTCCACTCAAGGGACACCCCTAGGTGCACCGAGTTCAGGAGCGCATCCTGTTGCTACGGCTCCCCGTGCTGAGGTTATTCTGGTCCCTTCAGTTGCACAGCCTCTTTCTCCTCGCTCAGTTATGACAGAGGCGGAGCAGAAGGCGTTGGGTAGGTTTCTGAGATTGGCACCTCCGAGGTTCACTTGTACTTTTGGACAGGACGCACATGATTTTATTACTACATGTGAGGAGATATTGCACCATTTGGGGTTGTTGGAGTCTCACGGGGTTGTCTATACTACATATCAGCTAGAGGGCCCAGCGAAGATATGGTGGAGGGGCAAGGTTGCTTGTAGATCATCATCGTTACCTCCTTTGACTTAGCCAAAGTTTTGTGAGGCCTTTATGGCCAAGTTCTTGCCACAGAGCGACAGAGAGCGTCAGAAAGAGGAGTTCACTAGACTTGCTCAGAATACTATGATCGTCTTAGAGTACGACACCTATTTCTATCAGTTTGCTCCGTTTAGGGCCATGATTATGCCTACTAAGTCTGGCAGAGTCCGTAGGTTTGTTTTGGGGCTATGGAGAGAGTTTAGAGAGCCTGTAGAGATATTGGTGGCTAGTGGTCGATCATTCCAGGCTATTGCATACTATGCCTGTACTATAGAGGATTCGCGTCGTCATGACACCGGGGCCAGAAATAAGAGGCCTCGATATCAGGATGGCTACAGTGGTTCCAGACATGGTGGTAGAGGTTCAGGATAGTGGGGATGGGGTTATCAGCCACAATAGCCCCAGGGTCATTCTAGCTGACCGGTTCAGGCTTCACTTCAGACTTCCGGTAGTACTCAGTTTGAGCAGGGTCAGAGTAGCCATCATGGCTACAGCAATCAGTCTTCGAGGGGTGCAGCTTTTGAGGCATCAGGTCGTGGTGGTCATACTGGTTCTGTTGGTTCATCCCAACTGAGTAGGTCATCAGGGGCTTGTTTCACCTATGGTATTGTTGGTCATTTTTCTAGAGATTTCCCCCAGCAAGGTGCAGTTCAGCCAGCCGCTCTACCGGCTCGACCTATTCACTCAGTTCACCCATTGGCTCGAGGAAGTGGTGGTCAGGGTAGCGGTGGTGCTCCTCGTGGCAGAGAAAGTGGTAGGGATAGTGGTCGGGTAGGTGGAAGTCATCATCAGTTTTATGTGGTCCCTGGGAGACCGGAGACAGAGGCCTCAGATGCTGTGATTATAGGTACGATTTCTGTGTGCCATCAGTCTGCTATGGATTTATTTGATCTTGGATCTACATGTTCTTATGTATCTGCCTACTTTCTGCCTTGTTTAGGGTTAGCTTGTGAGATCTTGCATTATATCTGTTGGTGATTTGGAGACTTGGGGTGATTTGATGATACTTGATATGTTAGATTTTGATGTGATACTAGGCATCAACTGGTTATCTCCTCACCGCATGATTTTGGATTGTTATGCCAAGACCATTACCATAGATGTGCCTGGTGTATCCCTGGTTGTGTAGTAGGGTTTCGTCAGCCGCGCACCATCTGGGATCATATCTTGTCTTCGAGATAGAAAGTTGGTTTCTCGTGGGTGTTTATCTTATCTAGCATATGTCCGAGATGCTAGTGCTGACCCTTCGTCTCTTTAGTTTGTCCCTATGGTTAGAGACTTCCTAGATGTGTTTCCTACTGACCTGACAGGCCTTCCACCTTAGAGATATATTGACTTCGCCATTGAGTTAGAGTCGGGCACTAGGCCCATCTCTATTTCTCCTTACCGTATGGCTCCTACTGAGTTGAGGGAGCTTAAAGACCAGCTCCAGGCTTTGTTAGCTAAGAGGTTCATTAGACTGAGTGTGTCTTCTTGGGTGCTTCTATTCTCTTCGTAAAGAAGAAGGATGGGTCAATACAGATGTGAATTGATTATCGGCAGCTGAATAAGGTGACAGTGAAGAATAGGTATTCGATGCCCAGGATTGATGATTTGTTTGATCAGCTTCAGGGTTCTAACATGTTTTCAAAGATTGATTTGAGGTCCGACTATCATTATTTGAGGATTAGGGCGGAGGACATCCCTAAGACAGCATTCAAGACACGTTATAACCATTATGAGTTCTTGGTGATGTCTTTTGGATTGACTAATGCCCCCACAGCTTTCATGGACTTGATGCACATGGTGCTTATCCCGTACTTGGATATATTCATGATAGTCTTCATTGATGACATTCTGATATACTCGAGGAGTAGAAATGAGTATAAGCAGCACTTGAGGATTGTACTTCAGACTTTGAGAGATCATCGGCTTTATGTAGAGTTCTCAAAGTGTGAGTTTTGGCTTGAGTCAATTGTATTCCTAGGGCACGTGGTGTCTAAGGATGGGATTAGAGTTGATCCGGGTAAGATTTCAGCGGTTCATGATTGGCCTAGACCCACTACTATTACCGAGGTTCTTAGTTTTTTTGGGTTTGCAGGTTACTACAGGAGGTTTGTTCAGGGATTTTCTTCTATAGCAGCACCCTTGACTATGCTGACTAGGAAGGATATTCCATTTCAGTGGTCGAATCAGTGTGAGGATAGCTTCCAGAGGCTTAAGGCCTTATTGACTTCAGCTCCAGTTTTGACCTTGTCGGTCGAGGGTTAGAGTTTTGTCATTTATTGTGATGCTTTCGGGGTTGGTCTTGGTTGTGTGTTGATGCAACAGGGTTGAGTGATAGCTTATGCATTGAGGCAGCTAAAGGTTCACGAGCGCAACTATCCCACTCATGACGTAGAGTTGCCGGCGGTAGTCTTCACGCTCGAGATCTGGAGGCACTACTTATATGGAGTTCATTGTGAGATATTCACCGATCACCATAGTCTTCAGTACATTACGAGTTAGCGAGAGCTGAACTAGAGGCAGAGGAGATAGATTGAGCTACTGAAAGACTATGATTTCACTATTCTATACCATTCAGGCAAGGCAAATATGGTAGCGGATGCCTTGAGTCGGAAGGGGGTTAGTATGGGCAGCCTAGCTTCACTTTCAGTTTCTGAGAGACCGTTAGCCCTGGACATCCAGTCCTTCGCTAACCATTTGGTTAGCCTTGACTTGTCGGATCCTAGCAAAGTTCTTGCCAGTGTTGAGGTTCATTCTATTCTAGTTGATCAGATTTAGAGCCGACAGTTTAAGGATCAAAGTTTGTGTGACCTTCGTGATCAGGTAGTTTGGGGTGAGTCCAACCGGGCTACTTTGGGTTTTGATGGTATTCTGAAGTTTGGTGGTCAACTTTGTGTTCCGATGGTTGGAGATTTGATTCAGTTAATACTTTATGAGGCACATTGTTCTAGATACTCCATTCATCCTGGCGCAGCGAAGATGTATAGAGATTTGAGACAGCTTTACTGGTTGAGCGATATGAAGCAGGACGTAGCAAAGTTCATATCTCGGTGATTGAACTGTCAGCAGGTTAAGTACGAGCACATGAGGCCTGGTGGTTTGATGCAGCAACTTCCCATTCCTGAGTGGAAGTGGGAAGGGATTACTAATGATTTCGTGGTTGGTTTGCCTCGTACTTCTCGGGGTTTTGATTCCATTTGGGTGATTGTGGATCGGATGACTAAGTCAGCCTACTTCTTGCCGGTTCATACTTCCAATGGTGCTGAGAGGTTAGCTCAGATTTACATTCGGGGGGTTTTTCGGTTCCACGGAGTCCCAGCTTCTATTATTTTAGACCACGGCACTCAGTTCACATCCCAGTTCTGGAAAGCTATACAGAGGGATTTAGGTACAGAGGTTCAGCTTAGTACTGCTTTCCACCCTGAGACAGATGGACAGTTCGAGAAAATTATTCAGGTCCTGGGGGACCTGCTTCGAGCCTGTGTTCTTGACTCTGAAGGTTCATGGGATCACTTTGGATGAGTTTGCTTATAATAATAGCTTTCATTTTACCATCCGCATGGAACCTTTCGAGGCCTTGTATGGTAGGCATTGCAGATCACCGATTGGTTGGTTTGATGGTTTAGAGTCCAAACCGCAGAGTACAGATTTGCTTAGAGATTCCTTGGACCGAGTTTGTTTGATTCAAGATAGACTTAGAGCAGCCCAGAGTAGGCAGAAGAGCTACGCTGACCATAGACTTTGTGCCTTAAAGTTCAATGTTGGTGACTTGGTATTCCTTCGAGTATCGCCCGTGAAGGGTGTGATGAGATTTGGTCGGCGGTGCAAGCTTAGCCCCAGGTTCATTGGGCCATTTGAGATTCTCCAGAGGGTTGGTAGTGTGGCTTACATGTTAGCTTTTCCCCTGATGTTTTCAGCTGTGCATCTCATTTTTCATGTCTCGATGTTGTGATGGTATGTTCCAAATGAGTCTCATGTGTTTCATTAGGATTCGATCTAATTAGATGAGGGTTTATCCTTTGTTGAGGAGCCGATTACTATTCTGGCCAGAGATATTAGGAGATTGAGATCTAGGGAGATTCCGATTGTAAAAGTTCAGTAGAGGCATCATCTGGTCGAGGAGGCTACTAGGGAAATCGAGAGTGAGTGGCGTGCCCAGTATCTGCAGTTGTTCGAGCCTTCAGGTACTCCCTTTTTCTTGACTTTTGAGGACGAAAGTCCTTTTAGAAGTGGATGTTGTGATGACCCTTCCAGTCATCTTTGCATTTGCGCATTCATTGTACTGCTAGAGCTTCCCTGTAGTGGACCCAAGTCATTTATGACTTGCTGTGACCGGTAGTTTGGTGCCCTGGTCGTTCATTTGGTTATTTTGGTCAGTTGCCTATTTTAAAGCCTTAACTTAGAATATCATTGACTTCAGTCAACATTCTTAGCTAACGTGATCAGAATTGAATTCTGCCAGTTCTATTAGCTCCAGAGAATTGATTTTGGTCTAGTTTGACCTTTAGTCGAGGCCTGAGAACTTCCGATGTGGATTTTGTGTTGCTTCTTCTATTTTCAGGCCATTTGGAGTTGAAAGTTTAACTTTGGTTAGCTTTCGATGATCGGAGCATTAGATTCAAAATCTGACGATTCCATCAGCTTTGGAATGTTAGGTTTGGGTTAGGTAGGTGGTTGGTTCGGGTTCTGGGTGAGCCAGGCTCATTATGGCTAGTTGGTTGGTTTTAGTTAGCATTGACTTGGGTCAACATTTCTCCTAAATGACCTCATAGGGAAGTTTTGTCATATCCGTTGAGTCCATAACGTCGTTTCCACTCTATTAGCATTATTGATTTTTGAATATCGGGTTCTGATTGTGCCCGGAATACCCCGTGGAAATTCTTAGTGCAGCTAGTTTTAGTGCAGTTGTAGGCCTTCAGCACCAACAGCGCCCAGGCAGCGCGATCGCGCTAGCCTGAGGCCGGCCCTTGCGCAGGATGGTATCAGGCCAGCACTGATGGTGCCTAGGCCACCACCTGCCTTCCAGCATCAATGGCGCCCCTCTGTGCATGATCGCGCCTTGGTGCCTGCCCTCTCTTAGCACGATGGCACTGGTTTAGCGCGATAGCGCTGACCAGCGGCCATCAGCTATATATCTCTTGACATTTTGATTTTTCAGCTTTGTACCTTCATTATTCCAAGTCCAAAAGTCATTTTCCTCTCCAACAAGTTTCTCTAAACAACTCCCAGGCTTGGAATTTCATTATATTGAAGAGAAAATCATGCTCCCTTAATTTATTTGGTAAGTCTTCTTCCCTAATCCTTCCCTTTTTCCTCCATTGTTGAACCTCCATGGTTATAATTCTAAAAGCTTCGTTTCCCCTAGAAGAATCTATCTCCGTGGAGTTGCATGTCCCATAAACTCCTTGATTTCGTTTCCTTGGAGTGTTGCTCTCGTTTTGGTAAGCTTCCTTGCTCAAATTCCGATTTTTGTTCTTAAAATTCCTTCTTTAAATCCCCTATTGAGCGGGATATTTTGGAGATTTTCCCTTGGCCAAAATTGCTCATTTTTGGAGCATGTCATCTTGGCATCATTGTGGTCATCGTGCTTTTTTCCATTTTGGTTTTGAGTCGTGGGCCTTGCAGGCCCGCTTTTGACCTGGATTTCGATCTGGCTACAATTGTAGCATTATGGGTATCGTTAGACTCATTTTAATATAATATTTATGTTTTTGATAGTTTGATCATCGTTCAGGGTTTCTCCGAGTGATTCGGGATTGGATATCGTTGTCCCAGCAGCTTATCGTCGGACAACAGGTAGGTTACAGTCTAAACTCCCTAGACTTAGCATATATCGGATAAAATTGTACTAACTGACATCCTTGGGTTGGGTTATTAGCTTGGCACCACAAACCTTGACCGCCTTTCCATGGTTCACCTCGTTTCTTTCCACTGTTGTATGTAGTATTCGTCGTAGTTGTTATTATCACCCTTATGATCCGATATGGCCTTGTTTTGACTCTGAACCCTAGATGGTGGGTTATTAAGGGGTGCCCATGAGTCCTGGGCATCGTTATAGTGATATTATGCTGGCTATTTGTGTTGTAGAGCGATTGGAGCCCGTGCAGGGCTGATAGGATGCTTGTGAGCTGTTGGGCGGCTATTTGTGTTTATCATATCATGCCCATGCATATAATGAGGATTTCTTACTACATCTTACTACGGTTTTGGCTTCGGTCCTACTGGTACTAGTTTTCTAAACTTTGCATGGCCCTGGGAGCCCGTTTTCGACGGAAATGAATTGGGAATGGTTTGACTAAACATATGGATCTTCTTGGGGTAAAAGATAGTTAAACTATGATTTCTATCACCAGTTTTACTACTAATGCTAGACTCGGCAGGGCCGTAGTGCTAGTTGAGTTTTCTTACTGATTTGAGGTGGTATTAGACTCGGCCGGAGCTAGCACCAGAGATGTTTTACCACTGTTTTAGACCTGGTTATGCCCGGGCACCCTTGGTGGGGTTTTTGAGACATTTTCCACTGTTTTAGACTTGGACAAAGTCTGGGCATGCATATATGAGACTTGAGTCTCCAGCTTGAATCTGGACATACTCCGAATGATATTTTCGATATTGAGTTATAGTATGGGGTCCGGGACCTCCATGGACCTTGTTGTTCTGGGCCTGGGGCTTTGGGCTGCATGTGCCTGAGGTGGGGTATATGGCGGAGTATAGTTATACGAGCAGTGTCCTTTCATGGAACCTACCTACTGGGCCCTTAGGCATCGAAGGAGGTACATACAGGGTTACTATTCCACTCGGTTTCCATTATGCATCATATCATTCCTTGTTTGAGGTTCCACCCTTGTTTTTTTTATGTTGAGTGTACGCTCTGGTTTTATAGGCGGCCAAAGGGTTTGTTTCACTTCTTTGCGTTCCTCAGTTGTATGGGCGGCAGGGGGACTGTAGGTAGACTCTTGTTACTTTATCATGGTATTATCCCCTGTTACGGTTATATTTATGGGATTGGATACTGCGAGGTTGTTAATTTTTGACTTGAGATTGGTATGATTAATTTGGTTATTAATTCCTATTTTCCTAGCATGCCTATCCTTGTTCCTCTCCTCCCTTCCCTTGTACTTGAGGTTACCGGTATATCGTCCACTTCTGAAAGTTGTTATGTATATACTGTTATTGCAAGGACCCCAGGTGCATCGTTCCTACTTTCACCTGTGCCTATTGTATGTATATATATTCTACTTGCTAGCCTTGTATGTTGATTATGTTGTCTTCCCTCTGGGCTAGTTCCTGTGTGCCTTTTTGTAGATTTCTGTGACTACTTATTTCTATTCTGTTTGTTACTACGCTTTTATCTTATATGCTGCCCAGTTGGCTTATGATACCTATTGGGTACCTTATGCTTTGCATTTGGTGCTCATACTACACTTTGCATCTTCTGGTGCAGATCCTAGTGTGAGCCATCGCCGCTAGCTCGTGGGAGACTCGGGCTTGCAGATTTTGGACCGTCTTGGACTGAGGGTGAGCTCTTGGCGACCGAAGCTAGCTTTTAGTTTATCCTTTGCCTTATGTACTCTATTACTACTCGGAGATATTTGTGTATGTATTATTTTGGACCCATTCGTACTCCTTATATGTAGATCCGACTCTATACTGTGATACCAAGTTTTGGGTTTGGTTTAGCTTCCACATATATATGTATATATTCCTGTTATATATTTTCTTTATCTTGTTCCCTTGCTTCCATTTATTAAACTGCTCTTCCTCTTAAATTGTTAGATAGTAGCCCATTATTAACTGTTTTGGGCTACGGGGATTGGTTCGCCTACTGGGGGGATGTAGGTGTCATCATGTTCGAGGAATTGGGTCTTGACACCTATGATACCTACCAGTACATAGTGTGTTGTACTGATACTATCATGTGCTCTTCGTTTGTTCAGTAGACCATGTTCTAGAGGCTGAGACGTGTCCTCGTCTAGAGTAGGAAGATTTACTGCAAATCCAAGGGTGAGCACTATTTCTCAGGCTGCCATGGATCCTCCACGAGTTGTTGTCCTTCTTCCGAACAATGGAACTCTCTTATCTTACTACTCTTAGTGATTATTGGATTCTTAGACTATGTTGATTTAGAGTTCTGGATGATGACTTTCAGTTTTTGCGGATATTTTAGTTGACTTTTTTTCGCACATTCTTTCATTTATGACTTTAGTAAAATGTTTATCTATCTTCTTTTGAATTGGTTATGTCTGAGAGTTGGGTTTGAGTTATTTGGTTCTCCCATGCGAGAGTTAGTGTGGATGTCAATGATGGCCCATTTGGCTCGTAACAAAAAGTACTCATATTTGTCATATTATTTTATCCAAATGAGATCGCATAAAAATGAGTAAAATAATTACTTAGAAACTCATCTACAAGAAACGGAAAACATTCTTTTTAATTAACGT
This sequence comes from Jaltomata sinuosa, assembly GCA_003996215.1. Taxonomy (NCBI): domain Eukaryota; kingdom Viridiplantae; phylum Streptophyta; class Magnoliopsida; order Solanales; family Solanaceae; genus Jaltomata; species Jaltomata sinuosa. The sequence goes on from QJPP01007293.1 coordinate 57,893, forward strand.
TCAAAAACCTTCAAAAAAATTGGATCAAGTTGGGAGGGTTATGACCCAACCCTATTTCAGCTCAACCTCATTTCAACTCACCACATTTTAACTCAAGTAACTTTGGGATTAATTTTAGTTCAATCTATTTATTAATTTAATTTATTTTAACTTACTCAAATTCAACCTAACCCGTTCATTTGATACCCCTACTAGTAATCCTCTGTGTGATAGAAAATGACTTAGAGCTTGTTTGATGGGCTTATAACAAATCAAATGCCATAAGTGCTTAAAATACTCTCGTCGTTCCAAAATAAGTGTCACTTTAACTCATTTCACGTCCATTAAGTAAAATAATAAATAGAAGATTTAGTTATTAAGTTACCCTTATTTATTAGATGTTTCTTGAGAATTGAGCACTATTAATGGTCTGTTTAGATGTCACAACCCAAAACCAGGCCATGATGGCGTTTACTTAACCCCCCCAGTAGACAAGCCTAACCCAAACATGCGGTAGACAATAAATAATAATTAAACTAAAGAAAAGCGGAAGATATAACGAAAAGATAGGGACAATAGCATATATTTATACCATCGTACAAAATATACATAAGAAGGCCTGAAAGTGACCAAAAAGACAAAACAACATGAGAACCCACCCGGACCTGGTGTCACTAGTACAAGAGTGACTAAAGTAAGGAGTAGCTATACAACGGATGTTGTCTATCCAAAATATAAAATATAGACAGAATGTACAAGACGGAAAGAATGTAAAGTCTCCAAAAGCGCCGGGAGCTCACCGCGATCCGAACAGCAACGGGTCTCGAATGACAGGAGATCAGCGAGGGTGGCTCGTACTAGGTGTTGCATTAGAAAAAGAGATGTAGAATGTAGTATGAGTACCAAGACAACGGGTACTCAGTAGGCATCATAGGCCGACCGAGCGCAGAAAGATAATACATATAAATAGATTACAGAAAAGCAGCTAGTTATATAGGGATCCACCTAAATCTAGTTATAAAGCCGGAGACATGTCAATAAACCAACAAGAGAAAAGGAAAGGAAAACAACATCAAGCCAACCAGAGTCAATCCATATGCCAAAGCAAATACAATGTGGTGCACGATGATGCATGTATGAATGCAACATAATATAAACCCAGAATACCGCATCGGGCGCCCAGAATACCGCATCGGGCGCCCAGAATACCGCATCGGACTATGCATATATATATGTGAAATAGTAAAATACCCAAAATAACGCATCGGGGGTCCGAAATACCGCATCGGACAATAAGTATGTATATATGAGAGTAAAATACCCAGAATAATGCATCGGGGCTCCGGAATAACGCATCGAGGGTTCGGGATACCACATCAGATGATAAATATATGCATAAAATAGTAGTTTCTCCTTTTCATTCCAAAATCCCATAGTAATACTCAAAGTAATTTTTATTTAAGTCCAGAAATCCCCACAACCATAGTAAAGCCTCATTTCAAACCAAAAACCTCTGAAAAGCACATCCATGTCATACCAATGATATACCATGCGATATGAGTATGAAAGTTCACAAACAGAGGAAAATCCACGCCATCAAATCAAACAGGGCAAGAATACCCTCTAAACCTAGAGAACTAACCTGGAACTCGGTTCAAATCCTAGCCATGGCCTCAAGCCCACAGTTACACACAACGATAGAATAAAGCGGTAAAGCGGAAATTAAAGCGAAAACCACGGGAAAACTCTATTCTACCTCTAAAGACTCCTAAAAACATGCTAAGGATTCTATACTAGTCACACAAAAGAAGCAAGATCCTAGGCTAAGGATAACATACAGTTCTAAGCTAAAAAACCAAAATGGCCAATTAACATGATAAATAGGAGCCTAAAGTCTATCTAAAATCCAACCTAGCATTCCAGTAACATACAAATATATATTATCTAACTAACTCAGTCTAAAAGGTAAACTGTAACCTACCTCGGGGCTGAACTGCAAGCACGAATCGTCACTCATGTGCCTTCCCTTTTTGAGAAGCCTCAGAAAGCTTCCACGCTATCAAAAACATAAACTAGGTGTCAAGACGAGAAGAATGACACCCATATTACTATACAAAAAAATAAGCCGAAAATCGGGTCAGAAAAATGACCCTGGGGGCGCGCGTAACAAAACAGAAAAAAAAATCACAACTGTTCTTGCGGTGGGTTAAGAAACCCATGCCCAAAGTTTGGGCGCGAACAGAGCTCGATTCGGGGCCCAAAACAGCCCCGAAGTGCTACTAATTCACTGAATTAAAATGGGAAAAACTCAGAATTAAAGGCGGGAACCTACCTCAACAAGAGGAATATGTCATGGAGGTGAGTTGCACGAGTTTTCGAGCATGCAGCCCACGGAATCAGATTTCCTACAAGGATCACCCCAACCTTAAGAATTCACAACAATGGAGTTTAGCGGGAGAATTACAAGAATAAACACGGAAGGAGGAGAGGGGTGACGAGGGGACTTACCGGATGGAGGAAACTGAGCAAGGAAGCTAGAAGTAAGAACTTTGGAGCTTTGACAATGGAGTTTTTCGAAGTGAAATAAAGAGAAACAGAGTTGAAGTTTTATATAACTGCCAGGGGTCCTTCATCGCGATCGCGAAGGGACCCCGCATTCGCGAGGAATAATTGGCCCAACCATCGCGATCGCGATGGTCCAGGCCGCATTTGCGAAGAGGAAGCCAAGCCGGGTGTAACACCCCGTACCTTTCAAAACCTATGTGACTAAGTAAATATCGACGAAGGTATTTGAGCTCGAGATTGTGAAGGAGTACTTTAGCCTAGAATTTGAAATGGTCAAATGTATATAAGTGTTAAGTTAAATTATAAGGATGAGGGTTTTGAAAATGAGATAAAACAAGTGAGGTACTTGCTCGACTTATCTAAGCTCTTAGGTGACAAGTAGGTGCATCACCTACCTACGCTAACGAACTAAGTTCCGAGGGCCGATTACGGGCAGCAACACCATGGATTATTAGACCTAATGGTAGCCCAAATGAAGCTTAAAGTTGGCCCATCAAAGCACAACCAAATCTGGCCCAAACAACTACAAAAGGTAGCCACCAATATTGACCACATTTTGACCCAAGAGAAGCCCAAAATCAGCCACAAAACTTAACCCTTTTGAGGCCCAAGCAAAGGGTAATTTTGGCCCAAGTTTCTTGACCCATTTTGGCCCAAATATACTCAAAAAAGTCGGCCAAAAAGGTCCCTTTATACAGGCCTTTTGTTGATCAACATTGATCACAAAAAGCTGGAAAAATTCTCTCTTATCTCCTTTCCTTTTGGCAGCCCTTCTCTCCCTTTAGGGTTCTAAAAAGATCAAGATTCATTCAAGCTTAAGGTGAGTTAAACAACTCTTGGTATTAATATACTACATATAGCTAGGATATCCTATGGTAAGAAAGACATGAACTATGGCAGCCCCTTTCTTAAGATTTAACACATAGAAATTGTGTAACAATTAAGAGATTTCTTCTTCTCTTGTTGGTGTATGTGTAGGGGGTACTTAAGCTTTTCAAGGCATCAATAAAAAGAGGATAAAAACACCCCTTCAAGTGTGGTAAGTACTCTGCCCATAATCATATTTTTGGATTGAAGTTCGGATGGACAATTGTTGTTGAATTGTTGTTAAGAACTCACGGGACGGCGATCGGAAGCCGTGGGTTCAATGTGTTGCTATTGTATTTCGGCATGGTGAGTTGTGTAGGGGCTGTTTGATGTGTTTTGTATTATTGGAGGCAGTAGGTTGGTGTGTGTGTGATGTGTATTGGATAGGGGAGAAAGGTGTGACGATACACCTTTAATTAATGCAAAATACGTAAATCTGCCCGGGAAATGTTTAGCTACTGTTTTGGGAATGTTGCAGCAGGTTTAAGAGCTAATATTAGCTTCATTATACCCTTGTGTTGTAGATTAACTTAATAAGGGAAAGTCCAAGTTGTGGTAAGCGCAATCTTCGGAAGGAACGAGGTATGTTAAGGCTTCTTTATTCCTTATCGGCATGAATCTAGAAATAGAACTCTAAATCTCCGAAAGAAGGAATTTGAGTATTCTGTTGTAAGAGAGCTGATTTGGTAACTCAACAAGTCTTAAGGAACTAATTTATACATTATGGTGATTCAAGTCGCCTTCTTATAAAAATCTGATTCTTTTTGCACGAAACGTAAGTTATCCTTTTGTCGAGTTTCTTCTTTGTATTGTGATCTCTAATCAAGCTTTAGAAAGTATACAAGGAAAGTTAGAAAATCAAATCCCCATTTATATGTGTTTGGTATGTTGATTCCAACACCTAGTAAGCCAAGGCTAAAGAATTTATCTAAATGAACCTTCATAAATAACAAGAATAGCTTTGAAGGTCAATCTAGTAATACACTTATTATGTGTGGTTTGCGTGTTAGTGTGCACCGAGGTGCTACTTCCATATTGAGGCTATTATATACATAGTGTGCACCGAGGTGCTACTGCCATATTGAGGCCATTATACACATAGTGTGCACCGAGGTGCTACTGCCATATTGAGGCCATTATATACATAGTGTGCGCCGAGGCGCTACTGCCATATTGAGGCTATTAAATATAGGGTGCGCCGAGGCGCTGTTGTGGTTCAGTGTGGGTTATAAAGAGTGAGTTGCAGCGTGAGTTAATGCATGTGTTGTGTTCTAAAAAGAATAAAGGAGAAAGAGCTTAACGAGTCTTACCAATTACAGTTTACAAGTTTCATATTATATCTTGTTCGATTTACTACTTGCGACTTGCTTTTATGTTTCTACCTTACATGCCAGTACATTATTGTCGTACTGACGTCCCCATTGCCTGGGGGCGCTGCATACATGCCTGCAGGTCCAGACAGATACCCAGACAGATCTCTTCAGTAGGAGTTGCAAGTTCAGCCATTTTGGTAAGCTCCATTCTTCCTGGAGCTGACGAGTCAGAGGTCTAGCTTATATTTTGACCAGGTTATGTATATGTACAACTTATGGGTAGTCCAGGGCCCTGTCCTGGATATGAGATATTTTACTTACTCCTAGAGGCTTGTAGACGTGTATATGTATATCAGTGTTGGGTATGGCCTTGTCGGCCTTGTTATTAGCTATCTACTATGATAATAGCCTTGTCGGCCTTGAGTTGCTTAACTACTATTGAGCTTTTAGTGTTTCAAATTGCTATTCTTAGAGACCTTGTCGGTCTCAGACCCCCAGCAGGTTCAATAGAGATACACTCTATTTTGACACCCTCGGCCTTTTGGGGCTCCGGGTGTCGGTCATGCCTCCCATGGTTTGGGGCGTGACAAACTTGGTATCAGAGCACGTCGAATCCCAGGGAGTCTACAAGCCGTGTCTAGTAGAGTCTTGTTTATGGGTGTGTTGTGCACCATACCTATAATCATGAGGCTACGGGACATTTAGGAAATGTTATCCTTCTTTCATTTGCTAGATCGTGCAATAGAGCGAGGTCATAAGATGTTTGAAGTCTAATTCATGTTTTTCTCTTCCTTTTTTTACAGAAATGCCTGTGACTAGACAAATGAGTAGCCGACGGGTTGGCACGGATACGGGGGAAGGTACTAGTCGTTCCCCGCCTATCCGATTGGATAGATTTGAGGCTCACAGTGAATCACCGACACCAGAGATCCCAGTTTATCAAGTACCTGATGAGACTAGAGGGGATCCAGTACCCCTGACCCCACCTGCTCCAGTGGCATCTGAGATAGCTAGAGATGAACCAGCACATGTAGCTCCTCCACCTGAAGCAGAGGACCAGGACATCAGGAGTGCTGTTCGATTATTGACCCAGATGGTAGCCACACAACAACAACAAATTGGGGCATCAACGAGTGCTAGGTCAGGTGGCTCAGAAAGTTCTAGGGCTCGAGAGTTTATCAGCCTAAGTCCTCCTATATTTACAGGCTCTGACCCACGTGAGGATCCTCAGGAGTTTATTGATCAGACTTATCGAGTACTTCGAGTCATGCATGCAACAGTAGTGGAGGCAGTGGAGTTTGCATCTTTCAGGTTACGAGATGTGGCCATTTTATGGTTCGAGGCTTGGGATCGGTCTAGGGGATCAAATGCACCCCCAGCTGAATGGGAGGAATTTTCAGAGGCCTTCCTAGCTCACTATCTTCCACAGGAGGTTCGAGAGGCCAGACTTGATCAATTTCTAGCCCTTAGGCAGGGCAATATGAATGTTCGACAGTACAGCCTCAGGTTTAATTCATTAGCCAGGTACGCCCCCGATATTGTGAGTACGATGCGAGCTAGAGTTCATCGATATGTGCGTGGCCTTAAGGATGAATTGATTAAGGGATTAACAATAGCAGCCACACAAGAGGATATGAATATTTCTAAGATACAGGCTATTGCTCAGACTGCAGAGGATCTTGAAGTACAAATTGGAGATAACCAAAGCCGAGAAAGGGATCAGAATAAGAGGGCTAGATCTATTGGGTCCTATGTAGAGCCACGAGGTAATGTTAGGCCACATTTTAATAGGCGATCACCCCACCCTACTAGTGGTGCCCCATATCAGTTGCAAAGGCAGAGGTATGATCGTTTTTCTCAGACTGGACCAGGCCACAGTTCTGGTGCATCCAGTTCCTATCGCCAGGGGAATTCAGGTCAGATGAGGCCACCTTTGCCACCTTGTGTTCAGTGCGGTAGGAAGCATCCTGGGATATGTCGCCTGGGTTCAGATACTTGTTATTCGTGTGGGCATCCTGGTCACTTTATGCGAGACTGTCCGAGTAGAGGTAGGAGTGAGATATCCCAGCCTACAGGGTCGATGGCAGCTTCTTCATCTACTATTCGTCCCCCAAGGACAGGACAACAGGCTACACCAGGTCGTGGTAGAGGTAGAGGAGGAGGAGGAGCATCCAATTCAGGCAGTGGTCAGAATCGCACTTATGCTCTAGCCGGTCGCCAGGACTTGGAATCGTCACCTGATGTTGTTACAGGTACATTGACTATTTTTACTCATGTTGTTTATGCACTTATAGATCCTGGCTCTACTCTTTCATATGTTACCCCGCTCGTTGCTGGTAAGTTGGGGGTAGGCCCTGAGTTATTGCCTAGACCATTTGTTGTATCTACGCCGGTTGGTGAATCTATTATAGCTAGACGAGTTTATCGAGATTGTGCAGTGTGGATTTATGACCATCTCACTTCAGCTGATCTAATCGAATTAGATATGATTGACTTCGATGTCATTATGGGCATGGACTGGTTAGCTGCATGTTATGCTAATATCGATTGTAGAACTAAGGTTGTCAAATTCCATTTTCCAAAAGAGACAATCCTGGAGTGGAAAGGTAATGCTGCCACGCCAAGGGGTAGGTTTATTTCCTACCTTAAAGCCCAGAAAATGATTTCTAAAGGCTATATTTATCATTTAGTCCGAGTACAAAGCACAGAGGATGGACCAGTGACTCTTCAATCGGTTCCCGTGGTGAGTCAATTTCTAGATGTATTCCCGGATGAGCTTCCAGGAATCCCTCCAGAAAGGGAAATTGAGTTTGCCATTGACCTACTCCCAGATACTCAGCCAATATCAATTCCCCCTTACAGGATGGCTCCTGCAGAATTAAGAGAGTTAAAGGAACAATTAAAGGATCTACTCGAAAAAGGTTTCATTAGGCCTAGTACATCGCCATGGGGCGCACCAGTTTTGTTTGTTCGTAAGAAGGATGGGTCCTTGAGAATGTGTATCGATTACCGACAACTGAACAAAGTTACAATCAAGAATAAGTATCCGCTTCCAAGGATTGATGACCTTTTTGATCAGTTGCAAGGCGCCAAATGTTTTTCAAAGATTGACTTGCGGTCGGGGTATCACCAGTTACGTGTTAAAGGGGTAGATGTTCCAAAAACAGCCTTTAGGACAAGGTATGGCCACTTTGAATTTCTAGTAATGTCTTTTGGGCTTACTAATGCCCCAGCAGCTTTTATAGACCTAATGAATCGGGTATTCAAGCCATTCCTAGATGTATTCGTGATCGTATTTATTGACGATATCCTGATTTACTCGCGGTCCAAAGCCGAACATGCTGATCATTTACGTGCAGTATTGCAAACACTTCAGAATCATAAATTATATGCGAAGTTCTCCAAATGTGAGTTTTGGTTGACTTCAGTGGATTTTCTTGGCCATATAATTACAGATGAAGGGATTAGAGTTGACGGCCAAAAGATTAAAGCAATAAAGAATTGGCCGAGGCCCTTGAATGCTACAGAGATCCGTAGTCTTTTGGGCTTAGCAGGTTATTACCGAAGGTTTGTGGAAGGCTTTTCTTCTATATCTGCACCATTGACAAAGTTGACTCATAAAGCTGCCAAGTTCCAGTGGTCTGATGCATGTGAGCAGAGTTTTCAGGAGTTGAAGGACAGGCTTACTTCAGTACCTATCTTAACTCTGCCAGAAGACACAGAAGGTTATGTTGTTTACTGTGATGCTTCAAGGATTGGGTTGGGTTGCGTTTTAATGCAACATGGTAAAGTTATTGCCTATGCCTCGAGACAACTAAGAAAGCACGAACAAAATTACCCTACTCACGATCTTGAATTGGCAGCAGTTATATTTGCCTTGAAAATTTGGCGCCATTACTTGTTTGGAGTCCATGTAGACGTGTTTTCGGACCACAAAAGTCTACAGTATTTATTCAAATAGAAGGATTTAAACCTAAGGCAAAGAAGGTGGCTAGAGTTACTAAAGGATTATGACGTAGATATTTTGTACCATCCAGGGAAGGCCAATGTAGTGGCCGATGCACTTAGCCGCAAATCCATGGGAAGCTTGAGCCACGTGGAAAATAGAAAGATTGAGATGACAAGAGAACTACATCAGTTAGCTAATTTGCAGGTTTGACTACTAGACCAAGGTAATGGGGGAGTTGTTATTCAAAGCACAGCGGAATCCTCACTTATGACAGAGGTGAAGGAAAGACAATATGATGATTCAGAATTAGTAAGATTGAGGGAGGAAATTCCAGAACAGAAGCAACCACTAATAGAGCTTAAGGAGGATGGGGTTCTGAGATATCAAGGTCGTCTATGTGTACCTAACGTCGGGGAGCTTCGGGAGAAAATTTGGCAGAAGTTCACTATTCCCGCTATTCAATCCATCCAGGAGCGACGAAGATGTATCATGATCTTCGACAGATTTATTGGTGGAATAATATGAAGAGAAATATTGCAGAGTTTGTAGCCCAATGCCCGAATTGTCAACAGGTAAAAATTGAACACCAGAGACCTGGAGGTCTAACTCAAAGTATAGTGATACCTACCTGGAAATGGGAGGTGATCAACATGGACTTTATTACAGGCTTACCCCGTACTTATCGAAAGTATGATTCCATATGGGTGATTGTAGATAGACTTACAAAATCAGCTCACTTTTTGCCAGTCAGGACAACTTATACTGCTGAAGATTATGCCAAGTTGTATATTAGTGAAATAGTTCGACTTCATGGTGTCCCAATTTCCATCATTTCAGATAGGGGTGCTCAGTTTACAGCAAATTTCTGGAGGTCTTTCCAGAGAGGCTTAGGTACTCAAATAAGTCTCAGTACAGCTTTTCATCCACAGACAGATGGACAAGCTGAACGCACTATTCAAACACTCGAAGATATGCTACGAGCTTGTGTACTAGATTTTAAAGGGAGTTGGGATGACCATTTGCCACTAATTGAGTTTGCTTATAATAATAGCTTCCATGCAAGCATTCAAATGGCTCCTTATGAGGCTTTATACGGGCGAAAGTGTAGATCACCAATTGGATGGTTTGAAATTGGAGAAGCAGGATTATTAGGGCCAGACCTAGTTAATCAGGCAATGGAGAAGGTGAAGCTAATTCGAGAAAGATTACTAACAGCCCAGAGTAGGCAGAAATCATATGCAGATGTGCGACGTCGGGATTTGGAATTTAATATTAGTGATTGGGTTTTCCTAAAAGTTTCGCCTATGAAAGGCGTTATGCGATTTGGTAAAAAGGGAAAGCTTAGTCCAAGATATATTGGACCATACAGGATCATTCGGAGGGTAGGAAAAGTGGCATATGAGCTAGATTTACCCACAGAATTGGAGACAGTCCATCCTGTATTTCATGTATCGATGCTACGAAGGTGCATTGGAGATCCTTCACGTATTATTCCTATTAAAGATGTTCAACTTTCTGAAGACTTATCCTATAAGGAAGTACCAATTTCTATCCTAGATCGTCAAGTTAGGAAGCTCAGAACCAAAGAAGTAGCCTCAGTAAAGGTGTTGTGGAGAAATAATAATATTGAGGAAATGACGTGGGAAGCCGAGGAAGAAATGAGGAAAAAACATCCCCAGTTATTTATGACTTGAAGATAGTACAAAGGTAAGTCATATTCTTATATTCTTGATACTCTTCCTACTATGCAAATATGATCAGGTTTGAACATGTGAAAATGATTACATTTAATTATATATAGTTGTATCGCCCTGTGAGGCATCGTGCTGGACTTTTGCTGAGTTTCAGGTTTTTGGATAGTCCCAATTATAAAGGAAACTCTGCCGAAATTTCAAAAAAATCCTAAGGGACTAGAGCTCTATATGCATTACCCTCATTCGAGGACGAATGATTCTAAGGGGGGAAGGATGTAACACCCCGTACCTTTCAAAACCTATGTGACTAAGTAAATATCGACGAAGGTATTTGAGCTCGAGATTGTGAAGGGGTACTTTGGCCTAGAATTTGAAATGGTCAAATGTATATAAGTGTTAAGTTAAATTATAAGGATGAGGGTTTTGAAAATGAGATAAAACAAGTGAGGTACTTGCTCGACTTATCTAAGCTCTTAGGTGACAAGTAGGTGCATCACCTACCTACGCTAACGAACTAAGTTCCGAGGGCCGATTACGGGCAGCAACACCATGGATTATTAGACCTAATGGTAGCCCAAATGAAGCTTAAAGTTGGCCCATCAAAGCACAACCAAATCTGGCCCAAACAACTACAAAAGGTAGCCACCAATATTGACCACATTTTGACCCAAGAGAAGCCCAAAATCAGCCCCAAAACTTAACCCTTTTGAGGCCCAAGCAAAGGGTAATTTTGGCCCAAGTTTCTTGACCCATTTTGGCCCAAATATACTCAAAAAAAGTCGGCCAAAAAGGTCCCTTTATATAGGCCATTTGCTGATTAATGTTGATCACAAAAAGCTGGAAAATTCTCTCTTATCTCATTTCCTTTTGGCAGCCCTTCTCTCCCTTTAGGGTTCTAAGAAGACCAAGATTAATTGAAGCTTAAGGTGAGTTAAACAACTTGTTATCTTGGTATTAATCTACTACATATAGCTAGGATATCCTATGGTAAGAAAGACATGAACTATGGCAGCCCCTTTCTTATGATTTAACACATGGAAATTGTGTAACAATTAAGAGATTTCTTCTTCTCTTGTTGGTGTATGTGTAGGGGGTACTTAAGCTTTTAAAGCATCAATAGAAAGAGGATAAAAACACACCTTCAAGTGTGGTAAGTACTCTGCCCATAATAATATTTTTGGATTGAAGTTCGGATGAACAATTGTTGTTGAATTGTTGTTAAGAACTCACGGGACGACGATCGGAAGCCGTGGGTTCAATGTGTTGCTATTGTATTTCGGCATGGTGGGTTGTGTAGGGGATGTTTGATGTGTTTTGTATTATTGGAGGCAGTAGGTTGGTGTGTGTGTGATGTGTATTGGATAAGGGGAGGAAGGTGTGACGATACACCTTTAATTAATGCAAAATACGTAAATCTGCCCGGGAAATGTATAGCTACTGTTTTGGGAGTGTTGCAGCAGTTTAAGAGCTAATATTAGCTTCATTATACCCTTGTGTTGTAGATTAACTTAATAAAGGAAAGTCCAAGTTGTGGTAAGCGCAATCTTCGGAAAGAACGAGGTATGTTAAGGCTTCTTTATTCCTTATCGGCATGAATCTAGAAATAGAACTCTAAATCTCCGAAAGAAGGAATTTGAGTATTTTGTTGTAAGAGAGCTGATTGGTAACTCAACAAGTCTTAAGGAACTAATTTATACATTATGGTGATTCAAGTCGCCTTCTTATAAAAATCTGATTCTTTTTGCACGAATTGTAAGTTATCCTTTTGTCAAGTTTCTTCTTTGTATTGTGATCTCTAATCAAGCTTTAGAAAGTATACAATGAAAGTTAGAAAGTCAAATCCCCATTTATATGTGTTTGGTATGTTGATTCCAACACCTAGTAAGCCAAGGCTAAAGAAGTTATCTAAATGAACCTTCATAAATAACAAGAATAGCTTTGAAGGTCAATCTAGTAATACACTTATTATGCGTGGTTTGCGTGTTAGTGTGCACCGAGGTGCTACTGCCATATTGAGGCTATTATATACATAGTGTGCACCGAGGTGCTACTGCCATATTGAGGCCATTATACACATAGTGTGCACCGAGGTGCTACTGCCATATTGAGGCCATTATATACATAGTGTGCGCCGAGGCTCTACTGCCATATTGAGGCTATTAAATATAGGGTGCGCCGAGGCGCTGTTGTGGTTCAGTGTGGGTTATAAAGAGTGAGTTGCAGCGTGAGTTAATGCATGTGTTGTGTTCTAAAAAGAATAAAGGAGAAAGAGCTTAACGAGTCTTACCAATGACAGTTTACAAGTTTCATATTTTATCTTGTTCAGATTTACCACTTGCGACTTGATTTTATGCTTCTACCTTACATGCCAGTACATTATTGTCGTACTGACGCCCCATTGCCTGGGGGCGCTGCATTCATGCCTGCAGGTCCAGACAGAAACCCAGATAGACCTCTTCAGTAGGAGTTGCGGAGTTCAGCTATTTTGGTAAGCTCCATTCTTCCTGGAGCTGACGAGTCAGAGGTCTAGCTTATATTTTGGCCAGGTTATGTATATGTACAACTTATGGGTAGTCCAGGGCCCTGTCCTGGATATGAGATATTTTACTTACTCCTGGAGGCTTGTAGACGTGTATATGTATATCAGTGTTGGGTATGGCCTTGTCGGCCTTGTTATTAGCTATCTACTATGATAATAGCCTTGTCGGCCTTGAGTTGCTTAACTACTATTGAGCTTTCAGTGTTTCCAATTGTAGTTCTTAGAGACCTTGTCGGTCTCAGACCCCCAGCAGGTTCAACAGAGATACACTCTATTTTGGCACCCTCGGCCTTTTGGGGCTCTGGGTGTCGGTCATGCCTCCCATGGTTTGGGGCGTGACAACTACCCTTCTCCTTAAACTCTCTCTTTATATATATTATTATTGCAAGGACTCCAGGTGCGTTCTTCTTTTCTTCACATGTTCTCTGTGTTATATATATCTTTTGTGGCTAGCATAGCTTGTTTGTAATTCTTGTTGACTTCTATTCGTGCTAGTTTCCATGTGCTTTCTTTATTGCTTCTGTGACTGCTTCCTTGCTACCTGCTTATTACTGTTTTTATATCTTATATGTGCTCAGTCAGCCAATGATGCCTACTGGGTACCCGTTGATTAGCAATTGGTGCTCATAGTACACTTCTGCATCTTTATGGTCCAGATATTAGTGTGAACTTTCGCCGTTGATCGCGTGGAGACTCGTGCAGCTTTGGATTTTCAAGACTAGGGTGAGCACCTAACGACCAGGGCTTGACCAAATTTCATCTTTTGGGCACTATTACTCTTTATACTTTCAGAGACAGTTGTATATTCTATTTTGTTACTTTTAGCACTTGTATTCTATTAGAAGCTTCTGTACTATCAATACCAAGTCTTGGGATTGGTGTAGTTTTCTTGTATGTATATATTCTGGTTATTTGTTTTCGCCTTGTCTTTATCTTATTCTGCTTCTGCTTATTTCTGCTTATTATGTGTATTTGGTTAGATAGTAGCCCATTACTAACCGTTCTAGGCTACGGCAATTGGTTTGCCTACTGAGGGATTGTAGGTGCCATCATGGCCTGAGAAATCGGGTCGTGACATGTAGACATCAAGATGCAGTATGGATCAAACAATTTCTAACACACATAGCACATGGTTTTAACTGTTAACTACCAAGTCAATGCACATGCTAACTTAAATACAATCATTAACCTTGATAGCCACAATGTCATACACAGAGCCAAATAAGTCTGAGTTACAATTTGTTGCACATATTCAGTAGACTTTTAGGGAAGGATTACATCTTTCATAATAACACAAACATACTTCTATTTACAAAACATCACTGCTTAAGTCATCCTAGTTTCTTCGAGTTGAACAAATAAAACTACACAACTACATATTCGAAATATGCCGATTCAACAATAATGAAATGCTCTCTAGAAAAGAAGTCGGCAAGAAACACCCAAGGACAGATATTTGACAGCCCCACCCCTCACTAAAAGGCTTGTATTGTCCCCAATTCAAGGAAAATAAAAACAAGGGAAGTAGGACTTACCTTCAGTGCCCTAGGCGCTTTGTTTCGTAGTCTGTATAGTAGTTGTACCTGCAAATGTATTTGAAGGTAAAGGTGCGGCAGTGGACTCGCCTATAGGATCAAGCTCTCTAGGAGCTGGCATACTAGATGAGGCACCTGTCGCTTTGAGCATAGCGATCTCATCCAAAGACTCTTGTAGCCCCATCTTAAGCAATTTGTCCTCCTCAGTTCATGCTCAAGTCGTCTTAACTCGGTACCATCGTCCTCTCTTAGTCACTTCACTGCATTCCTCAGAGATGGGTCACCAAATGCAAGACAAACAACATCACCCTCGGCACTCATAGGAGCAACAACTATGGGATCACCAAAGATAAGAACGGGTCTAGATTGTAGCTCTTGAATATCCCTCCTAGTTTGTGCCAACTCCTCATGCAGTGATGCAATGTATGAAGATGGAGCAGAGTGAGTGCTCTTATTCAATCGGATCTTGAACTCATATAATCTAGAATCCAGTTCCTCAAGAGAGTTTTGGAGTGGTGTCAGGGCTACCTCAATAGCCCTCATAACAAAGGGGCACAAGCCATTCAATATACTTCATACCTGCCTATCTGCATAGTCAGCCTTATAGGCCACCGACGTAAGCCCTTCCTTGGTATAAGCATATGTTGTGGCTGGTGGTGGGGGCTGAGCGACAGAGGTTCTTGGAGAAGCTATGAAAGATGTGGTAGCAGCAATCGAGGCAAGTAGTGTCGGACCTGTAGGCGCTTGCCAAGCTGATTCAGCTTGCTCCGCTAGATGCTCATGTTTTAGCTCCAATGGTGGGTCTCCTAATGTAGAAGATTCTCTTTCTATCCTTGCAGCCTCACGTGTCTCATCTTTAGTCTTATCAATGTTTTGGATCCTGGTGGACTCAAGTAACTGATCAAGTCCAGTGAATAAAGAGATAAATGTATCCTCGCACAAGCTGGTAATGAGAAACGGGAAAGGCATGGTGGTGTTCAATCTTATTACCCTCTCCCATATATCCATAGAATGAGATGCCCAAAGTTGATTGGGAACTGAGACATTAAACTTGCCACAAGTGCTACTTTGTCTATGGTCAAATAGTCATCTTATGTAGTTGGCATCAACCGCATATGCACGATAGCCCACCAAAATTTGGCCATGAAACTCAAAGTGCTCTTATGTATACTTGGCGATTTTTCTCTCAACCACGGGGGCTCTTTTTCTGTTACCACTGATGCTAACCATTCTTGTTCAAACTTTTGATGGCCGAGCTTGTGATTGTACGCAGGAGTGACAGTGAAAGGGTTGTGGTCTTGTCCAATGTAGAACTGGTTTATGGTTCTTTCAGAGATATCAATATCTGTCCTTCTGATTTGCACACTATTAAGTGGGCCTTGTGATCTGGCAGGTGTATCCAGAGTTTGGGTGTTGTTTAAAGTGGCACCATAAGCGGCATAGAATTCTCAAATGAGAGTAGGACAATATTTCCCAGGTGGATTGCTCAACTATCCCAGCCAATAATGTGTGAACATATCATGGATAGTGGGGTACTCTGGTAGGCCTACCGAACTGATCTGTATCTCAGTTGTGATTCCTCGTTTGGGTTTACCTTATTTGCTATGATTGAGTCCAGTAATGTAGAGTTCATTCATCCTTGGTACTCTCCAGTGGATGCTATCCCTGTATTGATTGTATTTCTTCCTCTCTTCTCTCCTGTGCTGCCTTTTTGCTAAAGAGGCTTCACCCTCTAAAGCTTCTGCTTGTTCGGTTTCTTCCCTGATCATTTTTTCCGACCCCGATAAACATGGTGAAGATGATGAGGAACCTGCCTCCTCAGAATGGGAGTGTTCAGAAGTGATTTTTTGCATTTGGAATCTAGTCTGGGGCATCTCTAATGGAACTACTTCCTCCTCAGACTCTGAAGGATCATGTTGCAATCGGGTTTTATTTTCTTTTGCCCGACCAGCAGGTCCCAGACTGCTACCTCCTCGCCTTGGTGTATTTTTATGAACCATACCTGCGGAATGTGCGTTAGTACCACCATACATCCAAATGACTACAAAAATCACACTATTTCAGAAAGTTAAAATAATTCAGGTTACAGACCATTTTTAATAGGAACGGTCCATTTACCTTGTCATTTTGTATTACCAGAAAGGTTAGAAAAGAGAAATATTATAACAGTTGAAGTTACAGACCATTTTTAATGGAAATGGTCTGTTTCTTCTACTGTTTTTCTTTAACATGGATTAGCTAAAAATTAAAAGCTATAACGGCTAGGATTACAAAACATTTTGGATAAAAATGGTCTGTTATCCCCTCCGTTCTGTTAAGACAACAAATACAACAACAATAAAACTTATTACGGTTTAAGAAATGATATGTTATTGAGCACAACAGGTCATTTCATGAATCGTAATGCTCAATTGTATCCCCAAACTCCATTTTTTTCTCTTTATGATTAAGGTTAGGATCCGTAAAGTGCTTCTATAGTTCCTAAGTCTCATCGTAACTAGAAAAAGTTTGAGTTTGACGAGAGTTCAGGCTTCAAATAACATATATACAACACTACGATCATCGATATTGCAATGAGTGCAATCCTCCCGCAATCACCCACCTAGTTTTCAACAAAGTCAAAAGTACAACAATAATGATCATGGAAGTGTAAAGATCACGCTTCTCCCGTCTCAATGAGATAAATTGTAGGTTACTCAGACTTCCCCTATGCAATCTCATGCCACAATTCCTACACACGATAAACCAAATATGTATTCAAAACCCAATTCAATACAAAATGGAAGCACATAACTAACTTCAATCCAAACCCCATTATTGTTGCAGTGATGATTCTTTAGGGTTCCCACAAATAATCAACACTCATAATAAGAACCCTAATTCAAAATTAGAAGCACAAGATGGGTGGGACCACCATGGCTGATCAAGAATGAATATAGGGAAGAAAATACATGGTAATTGAACACTTCTTTACTTGGAAGAGGAGAAAGCCGATGAGTGAGGGAGAGAAGTTGATGTGCGTGCAAAATGATGATAGGGATCGATGATAGAGAAGAGAATTTATGGAGAGAGAGACGTAGGGGAGAAATTACACTGTATGCCCCTCTTCCGGCACACTCGACCTGCAGCCCCTGATCCGGATCGGCAAGGTCCATGAAGATCCTCGACCACATACTAAATCTTAAGTCTCAATATAACAATCTAGAGTGTATCCGGATCCAATAAGTAGCCAAATCTCAAAAATGCATGCTCGAAGTCTATCTGGGTCTAAATCAGTGAACTAAGTCTCAAAAATTCCATCATGGGTGCCCCAGCGTAATCGGATCTAAGATAGTAGTAAAACACATTTGATGCTCAGCCTGTCCGAGCATAGTATCATTTCAAACCAATAGTAAAACATGTCTAGCACTTCGGCCCAGCCGAGTCTAGTAATATTATGAAAGCCAGTGATAAAATCATTCTTTTAACTCTCTTACCCCAAGAAGATCCACAAAAACCAATTCCAAACCTTTTATAACCATTTTTATCGAAAATGGGCCCTCAGGGATATGCAAGGTTTAGAAAACCATCAATAGTCGGCCCAAAGCCAAAATAGTAGTAAAACATGTAGAAAAAGCTCTTTATATGCATGATAATGGAATGTCCAATCACAAATAGTAGCCCAATGGCTCACAATCAATCTATCGCCCCTGCACAAGCCTCAATCGCTCTACAACACAGATAACCAACTCTAAAAACTAATATCGATGTCTGAGACTCACAGACATTCCTAAATAACCCACCATCTACAGTCTAGAGTCAAATACAAGGCCACACAGGACTACAAGGGTGATACTATCAACTATAATGAATACTACCATCATCAGAGCAAAAATAAGCCTGACATGAAGAAGCAGACAAGGTCTGGGGTACCAAGCTAATAAACTGTCACGCCCCAAGGTTACCCCCTAGACGTAACACGGGACTTGGGACCACAAGTGCCCCAAACTAACCCTTGGTCATAGCATACTCAGTCATTCACAAAGGAAACATAGCGGAAGCACAATAAGGTAATCCAAAAGGAAAGCATAATAGATAAATCTGGAAGTCATGTAAGAATACAAAGTCTAGAAAGAGGTTCGAATATTGTCTATGTCTGAAAGCCTCTACTCATAACATAAAGAGTTGCTAGGACAAGACCCTAGCTAACTCGAAATACAGAAACAAGAAATCTTGCAAACTAAAACATAACTAGTCCTCGACCTAAGAGGACTCACCAATAACTGACAGAGAAGTGGCCTAGGAACTCTAGCCACGTGTTTGAGAAAGAACACCTGAATCTGCATCATCAAAGGATGCACCGCAAATATGCGTTAGTACTATAGGATGTACCGAGATGTGAGCTATGCATTAATCATGATAAAAAAAGTTTTTAAAACATGCTTGAAATAAACTTGTTACATAAAGAAGGGACATGAATAGAAATCAAGATATAGAACATAAAACATGAAATAAGGTTTAAGTTCAAAGTATAGGATCATATAACTTCATAGTGTAAAATAATCATGTGGGAGTTTATCTTAACCGACATAAACCATGCTGAGCTACATGGAGTCCTGTGTCATGAGCCTACACTGAAAAAGGCTGTCCTAATTGGCCAAAGTTAGAACCATGTCATAAGGATCCTGTCATAAGCCTCAGAGGGCAACCTACGATGGCAACGTAGTTTTGGACTTGGGTTATCTAAACCCTCTTCTCTCGGTGCTAAATACTACTCCTCAAAACATAATAACATGATATCATATATGTGCGACATATCTAATGCCAAACTTGTTCATAACGTGTTTATACCCCGGATCATCATACTACTCATGAATTAGGGTTTAGAAAGTGATTCATGAGCATTGATGGAACATCGGGTGTCTTGTCTTGCATAGTACCTCATAACATGGAAAATTTGCATGACTCTAGTTTAATTTCATAATACATATATTTTCATAGAACATAGGAACTAGGCATGCACATGCTTGAAAATCCATGAAAAACATGCTATCAAATCCAATTTAATTAAATCAATTTCATGCATGTAGGAATCATCATGATTAAGCTTCAATTCATTAAATAAGAGTTCATATGTAAAAACCCATGCAAAATCATGCAATTTAGTAGAAATTTCATAATCAAATCATGAGAAGACAATATTTAGAAAAACCATAAACTTGGATAAGAACCCTAATTTGAAGATCATGAAATCGAAATTTGAATTAGGGGTTTTGGGCACAAGGGTGAAAAGAACCTATTGTTTATGCCCCACATACCTCGATTGGAGCTAACCCACTTGAATTGAAAAGACTTAGGAGGCTTGAACTTGGAGCTTGAGACTTGAAGCTTGGAGAAGAACTTTTCCTTTTTGGGAGAAGAATGAAGATCTTAGAAGGAACTTAGGCTAATGAGGGTGAAAACCCTACTTTAAATAGTCAAAACGACACCATTTAGGAATTAAAAGGGTGGGTAATTATAAAAATACCCCTAGAAAATAATTAGGAAAAAGCTGGAAAATAGGTTAGTTTCAGGAATCACGGGTCGGTTCTACGGTCCATCATTTGAACCACGACTCGTGGTTCCAACTCATGGTTCCTGGCAAAGAATTCAGGTCGCAGAAGCCGGACTACAACTCAATAGGACGGACCCGTCAAGAAGATTATGGGTCGTCATTTGGACTCATCATTTACTGGGGATTAGCTGGCCTTGGGTCAAACCACGACTCAAAATGATAGTCCGTCATTTGAAAGATGGCATGTAGAATGGAGTTGTAGAACCTGAGGGACTTGTCATGTCTCTGATCAAGTTCCACAAGTCAACAGGACAGACCCGTAGACTGAATGACGAATCGTCATCTGGACTCGTGGTTCTTGGTACATTCCTCAGCCTACAAATAAGATTCCACGAGTGGAATCACGACCCGTAGAATGAACTATGTTCCGTGGAACCCACTCGTGGTTCTCAGACCAGAGGGTAATCCTGCAGACAACAGACCACGGATCCATTCCATGACCGGCGGTTCAAACCACGGTCCGTGGTTTGGACCCGTAATCCCTGGAAACATGAAATATTTTTGAGTTTCAAACTTGGATAGCTGATTTTCGAGGTGTTACAATATCTCCCCCTTGGGATCATTCGTCCTCGAATGAAGACTAAACAAGGAAAACTAAAGAGAAAACAGCCCAGCCAGCAAACAAAATATGGAAATCAAGGAGTAAACATGAAAACTAAACTTTTCAACTTGAAAACATGATAAACTAACTCCAGGAAACATGGATGCATGCTAAGATCATGAGGGAAACTGATGGAGTAGAATCGGAGGGACATACTAAGGAGTAAACTAGTACCTCAAGTTGGAACTGAGTCGGAAGGAAAGAGATGGGGATATTTGGCATTCATGGCCTCTTCCGCTTCCAAAGTAGCTCCTTCTACAAGCTGATTTCGCCATAGGACTTTCACCGAAGCAACATCTTTGTTCCTCAATCTCCGGATCTTATGGTCAAGGATCTTTAAAGGGACCTCCTCATAAGTGAGGTTGTTCTTCACTCCCATATCTTTCAAAGGAATAACCAAAGCTGGATCCCTAATACACTTCTTCAACAAAGAGACATGAAACACCGGATGAACCGCCTCCAACTCTGATGGCAGCTCTAACTCATAAGAAACACTACCAACTCTGCTTAGAATCCGGTAAGGACCTAGAAAGCGAGGACTAGGATTTCCTTTCTTCCCGAATATCATCACACCCTTCATGGGTGACACTTTCAGAAAAAACCCAATATTAACCTCAAACTCTAACTCCCTCCTCCTTACATCAGCATAAGATTTCTATCGACTCTGAGCGTTCTTTAACCTTTCTCTAATAAGATGAACCTTCTCCATAGTCTCATGAACCAAATCCAAACCAATCAAAGCTGCCTCACCTAACTCAAACCAACCAATAGGTGATCTACATCTCTAACAATAAAGTGCCTCATATGGAGCCATCTGGATGCTAGAGTGGAAATTGTTGTTGTAGGAAAACTCGATAAGAGGTAAATGACCATCCCAATTTCCCTTCAAGTCAATAACAGAAGCCCTCAACATATCCTCCAAAGTCTAAATGGTATACTCTGCCTGGCCATCTGTGAGGGTGAAAAGCTATGCTAAGCTTCACCTGAGTACCGAGACCTCTCTGAAATGAACTCCAAAACTTAGAGGTGAACTAAGGACCTCTATATGAAATGATGGACAAAGGAACACCATGCAATCGGACTATCTCCCGTATGTAGAGTCTGGCATAATCATCTGCTGAGTCCGTAGTCTTAACAACCAAGAAGTAGGATGACTTGGACATCTGGTCAACAATCATCCAAATAGAGTCATGTTGCCTTCGAGTACGAGGAAAAATAGTAATGAAGTCCATATTGATTGCTTCCCATTTCCAAGTGGGAAGGTTAATATCCTGAATCATGCCACCCGATCGCTGATGCTCCACCTTCACCTGCTAATAGTTGGGACACTTAGCCACAAACCCAGCTATGTCCCTCTTCATACCATTCCACCAAAAGACCTCCCTTAGATCATGGTACATCTTGGTGGCCCCAGGATGAATGGAATATCTAGAACTGTGAGCCTCAGTCAGAATCTGTTGTCTCAACCCATCTACATCTGGCACACATAAGCAACCCTGATAACGGAATACACCATCTCTCCCTTGGGAGAAAACCTCAACCCGCTGCTGATGAACTGCACCCTTAAGCTAAAGTAGAATAGGAACCCTGTCTTGCTTTTCCTTCACCTCCGCTACTAAGGATAATTCAGAACCATTTTTTACAATGACACCACCCTCAGTCGAGTCCATAAGGCAAACTCCCAATCGAGCAAGACGATGAACCTCCTTAACCAACTCCTTCTTCCGATATTCAACAAAAGACACACTCCCTATGGACAATCTACTCAAAGCATCCATCATAATATTGGCCTTACCCGGATGGTAAAGCACACTCATGTCATAATCCTTAAGGAGCTCAAGCCACCTTCTTTGATGCAAATTCAACTCCTTTTGGGAAAACACATACTGAAGGCTTTTGTGATCCGTGAACACATTAACATGCATGCCATACAAGTAATGCCTCAAAATCTTTAAAGCGAAGACCAAAACCGCTAACTCAAGATCATGAGTAGGATAGTTCTTCTCATGAACCTTAAGCTGTCTCGAGGCATAGGCGATCACCTTACCCCGCTGCATCAACACACAACTTAACCCAATTCTGGAGGCATCACAATAAACCACAAAATCATCCGAATCCTCGGGTAGGGTCAACACTGGGGCGGTGGTCAATCTAGTCTTCAAATCCTGGAAGCTTTTCTCACAAGTGTCGGACAACTGAAACTTCACCTTTTTCTAAGTAAATCAGGTCAAAGGGGCAGAAATGGAAGAGAACCATTCCACAAACCTCCGGTAGTAACCAGCCAAAATCGAGAAGCTTTTGATATCTGATGGAGGAGTGGGTCTAGGCCAGTTTTTCACCACCTCAATCTTTTGAGAGTCAACCCGAATGCCGTCACTAGACACAATATGGCCCAGAAAGGCCACGGAATGCATCCAATACTCACACTTGCTAAACTTAGCAAATAACTGTCTATCCTTGAGGGTTTGCAACACCACCCTAAAATGGTCTTCATGCTCCTCCTCATTTCAACAATAGATAAGGATATCATCAATGAACACAATCACAAACGTATCTAAATATGGTTTGAACACATGATTCATCAAATCCATGAAGGCTGCAGGATCATTCGATAGACAAAAAGGCATAACAACAAACTCATAATGACCATACCGAGTCCTGAAGGCTATCTTCAAAATATCACACTCTCGAACACGAAGCTGATGATAATCGGACCTAAGGTCGATCTTAGAGAAGAAACTAGCACCCTGAAGCTAATCGAACAAGTCATCAATTCTAGGAATGGGATACTTATTCTTGATTGTGACCTTGTTTAATTGGCGGTAGTCAATACACATTCTAAGAGAACCATTCTTCTTCCGAAAAAACAAAACTGGGACACCCCAAGGAGAAATGCTAGGCCTGATGAAACACTTATCAAGGAGATCCTTCAAATGATCCTTTAATTCCTTAAGTTTCGCGGGAGCCATCCTATAAGGAGGAATAGAGATAGGATTCATAACTGGAAGAAGATCTATCCCAAAGTCAATCTCCCTCTCAGGAGGACTACGGGCAAATCCTCGGGAAACACTTGTGGGAATTCATTCACAACAGGGACAGAATGAAGGGATGGGGTACCGAACTCCGTGTCCATGACCCAAACAATATGATAGACACAACCCTTTGCAATCATCTTCCTAGCCTTAAGATAAGATATGAAGTGACCTTTCGAGGAAGGTGGACTACCTTGCCACTCTATGACAGATTTATTAGGAAACTTGAAACTGACAACCCGAGTATGACAATCAACAGAAGCATAACATGCATACAACCAGTCCATAACAAGAATAACATCAAAATCAGTCATCTCCAACTCTACTAGATCCACTGAAGTGACTCTATGAAGGACTGAGATAGGGAAATTTCGGTAGATTCTTTCGGCTAGTATTGACTCACCAACAGGAGTAGAAACACATAAGGGTTCTAAAAGTCAATCTGGACAAATATCAAACTTACAGCAACATAAGGGGTTACAAAAAATAAGGAGGCATCGGGGTCCAACAAGGCATACAAATTAAGATAGAATACTTTCAACATAACAGTAATAACATCTGGAGAACCCTCCTGATCCTGATGGGAGGATATGACATAAAGACAGTTCTGGCGCTAACCACCAGAACTAGAACTTGTGCCCTGTTGGGCTGGTCGACCTTCTGGGGCTGCTGGAGAAGACTAAGCCCTACCATCTCCCTGCACCTTCTTTGCCGAAGGGTAATCTCTGAACAAGTGTTCAGCTTGTCCACACCTAAAGAAAGCACATGTGCCCAAACAACACTCTCCCATGTAATTCTTCCCACACTTGTTGCAAATAGGATGGGAAGATCCCTTAGCCACACTACCCTGAGACTACAAATAGGAACCCGATCCTCTACCACCCTGATCATAACGAGGCCTCTGGGCCTAGGTAGAAGCACTAGCAGATGAATTAGCGGGCTCTGATGAATTCTTTTGGAATGAGGAGCGATGTCTGCCTCCGGACCTGTGATGACCAAAACCTGATCCCTAAGATCTAGCACTCTTATTCTCCCTCACCATCTCCCTTAGATTATCACCCTCAATCTGCTGGGCATGAGTCATGAGTCGGGAAATGTCCATATCACTCAACAACATTGCCAACCTACACTCTTTCTTCACCATATCTAACACACCATACACATACTTACTCATCTCATACCACGGGTCGTCCATCATGGAAGGGGCATACCGAGAAAGTTGGGTGAATTTTAACCCATATTCCTGGACCATCATGGAACCTTATCTGAAATTCACAAACTCCTCCACCTTGGCTTGCCTAAACTCCCTCCAGAAGAACCGATCAAGGAAAGCCTTTTCAAAACATTCCCATGTCATAGGGGTCGCATCCCTAACCCTAGCATCCTTCCAATAGGTGAACCAAATATGAGCCACATACTTGAGTTGATAGGATGCAAGCTCCACACTCTCAACACCCACCACTCGTATAACTTCAAAGATCTTCTTCACTTCGTCAATAAAGTTGAGCGAGTCCTCACTCACCTTTGAACCCCAGAACTGAGGCGGATTCATATGGATAAAGTCACGAACTCAGGATGCTACCCGACCTTGAGGGTGGACTGGGGCAGAAGCCTGTTGATTAGCCTGAGCGATCAA
This sequence comes from Jaltomata sinuosa, assembly GCA_003996215.1. Lineage (NCBI taxonomy): Eukaryota > Viridiplantae > Streptophyta > Magnoliopsida > Solanales > Solanaceae > Jaltomata > Jaltomata sinuosa. The sequence goes on from QJPP01007293.1 coordinate 83,196, forward strand.
AGTCTGGGCTAGAAAATGGATGGCATTCCTTAACTCCTGATTCGTGACCTCGGGGGCTGGAACTTGAGGAGCAGCATTCTGAGTGGCTCGGGAAGGTATAGCACGTCGAGGCATAATCTGAAACGTACAAGGTAAGTATTAGAGGAACATTAGAGTTAGACTCTATCACACGATGCGATCATGAAAGAAGTTAAGTTTTCTAAGACACCTCATAGCTTCCCTCTCATATGTGTGGTGCACTTCACATACATAAAAGAGACTCTACTCAATGCGGATTTCAGACATCTTAGGACTCTTGAACCTGAGGCTCTGATACCAAGTTTGTCACGCCCCGAGGTTACCCCCTAGACGTAACACGGGACTTGGGACCACAAGTTCCCCAATCTAACCCTTGGTCATAGCATACTCCGTAATTCACAAAGGAAATATAACGGAAGCACAATAAGGTAATCCAAAAGGAAAGCATAATAGATAAATCTGGAAGTCATGTAAGAATACAAAGTCTAGAAATAGGTTTGAATAATGTCTATGTCTGAAAGCCTCTACTCATAACATAAAGAGTTGCTAGGATAAGACCCTAGCTAACTCAAAATATAGAAATAAGAAATCCTGCAAACTAAAATATAACTAGTCCTCAACCTAAGAGGACTCACTAATTGATGACAGAGGATTGTCCTGGGAACTATAGCCACATGTTTGAGAAGGAACACCTGAATCTGCATCATCAAAGGATGCAACGCAAATATGCGTCAGCACTATAGGATGTACCGAGTATGTGAGCTATGCATTAATCATGATAAAATAGTTTTTAAAACATGCTGGAAATAAACTTGTTACATAAAGAAGGGACATGAATAGAAATTAAGATATAGAACATAAAACATGAAATAAGGTTTAAGTTCAAAGTATAGGATCATATAACTTCATAGCGTAAAATAATCATGTGGGAGTTTCTCTTAACCGACATAAACCATGTTGAGCTACATGGAGTCCTGTGTCATGAGCCCACACTGAAAAAGGTTGTCCTAACCGGCCAAAGTTAGAACCATGTCATAAGGATCCTGTCATAAGCCTCAGAGGGCAACCTACGGTGGAAGCGTAGCTTTGGACTTGGGTTATCTAAACCCTCGTCTCTCGGTGCTAAATACTACTCCCAAAACATAATAACATGAGCTCATGTACATGTGACATATCTAATGCCAAACTTGTTCGTAACGTGTTCATACCCTGGATCATCATACTACTCATGAATTAGGGTTTAGAAAGTGATTCATGAGCATTGATGTTTGATGGTTTCTTGTTCAAGAATAAGAGACTTTGTCTGTCCATGAGCTCTTGGAGGGAACTCTTTGTGAGGGAGGCACATGCTGGAGATGAATGGGTCATTTTGGTATTAATAAGACCTTGGGGATTCTTGAGGAACAATTTTATTGGCCTAAAATGCGTAATGATGTTGCTAGAATTTGTGGCCAATGTGTTGAATGTAGAAGTGCTAAATCTACACTTCTTCCCTATGGTTTGCACATCCCTCTCCCCACCCCTCAAAGGCCTTGGCTTGATATTTTATGGATTTTGTTTTGGGTTTGCCAAGGACTAAAAAGGGAAATGATAGCATTTTTGTGGTTGTTGGCCGATTTTCAAAGATGGATCATTTTATTGCATGTCATAAATGTGATCAAGCTTCTCATGTTGCATCTTTATTTGTTCATAATGTGGTCAAGTTGCATGGTATTCCCAAGACTATTGTGAGTGATAGAGATCCTAAGTTCCTTAGTCACTTTTGGAAGGAATTGTGGGGTGGACTTGATACTAAATTGTTGTTTTCTACCTCTTGCCACCCACAAACCGATGTCCAAACTAAAATTGTCAATAGGACCTTGGGTTCTATGCTTCGAACCATCGTGAATGGAAAGTTGACTTCTTGGGAAGAACATTTACCTTTAGTTGAGTTTGCTTATAATAGAGTTATTCATAGAACTATTGGCATGTCTCCGTTTGAGGTGGTTTATGGTTTTAACCCACTAACCCCTTTAGATCTCACCCCTTTTTCTCAAGATGTTGTTTTGAGTTTAGATGGAAACAAAAGGGCTGAGGCTATGAAGAAATCGCATGAAAGGTGCAATTTCACCTTGAGAAAAATAATCAAGATATGGCCAAGAAAGCAAACAAGGGTCGTAAGAGAGTTGTGCTTGAACCGGGAGATTGGGTATGGGTACACTTTCTCAAGGAGAGGTTTCCAACCAAGAGGAAGACCAAGTTGATGCCAAGAGGAGACAGGTCATTCCAAGTGCTTTCAAGGCTCAATGATAATGCCTACAAGGTTGACCTTCCATCGGAGTATCAAGTACACAACACTTTCAATGTTTGTGACTTCTCACTCTTTGATACTTGTAATGGTGATCCTTTAAATTTAAGGACAAATTCTTTTCAAGAAGGGGATAATGATGCAATCCAATTTGCATCAAGGTCACACCCAAGTAGCCAAGCTCGGGATCTCCAAGCTTTACAAGGGCTATTCATGAAGATAGAGGTGCTTGAGCACACCTTGATGCCAAAAAGGAGATTTCATGCTTTGATGATTGCTTGGGAAGAAGGAAATGAGGCCTAGTTTGCAAAGTAGGGCTATATTTGCAATTTTTACTCAAAGAGCCACTTTTGGGATACTTTTGTAATAAATTAACCCAAACTATAAGTAGTGATAATAGCTCACTTTGAGTCTTAGTTTTTGATGATCATAAACTTGTCTTCTCTCGAGAGAATTGAGAGCTTGGTTGAAGCTTTTGTCGGTACTTGTTTGAGAAGGAAATTGCAAGGTGAATTCAATTTCCTTGAGATTCCTTTGATAGTTTAGGTGCTTTTTTAATAATCTTTCAATTGAAGGTTTTGATATCTTTATCATGATTGTCAATTGAATTCCTTACTTGTGTCTAGATTTTATGTTCTTATTTCTTGTTCTTAGCTTAGGGTTTTGATTTCATAGATAGGTTTGTATCTGAAGGGGTACTATCGACTAAAATTTTCCGAATCTAGAATCGAGGTATGTAAGGCTAAAACCTCCTTCGCCGCAAGGCATGACCCTACATCACATGTTTCTATACAGGGGTCTATATAGTTTAAATGATATATAGAGAATATTATTCAGTTGTTATGTTCCCTATACTTCATAGTAATCACCCCTGCATATCAGTTGTTCATTGTCCATACATTCAGAGCATTCAAGCTAATCGTTACGAGTCAAAGTGTTCACATAGTCATCAAAGCTATATATGTGTCTTCATTTATACTCCGTAGAACTCATATAGTACATTTGTTATATGTTTCTATCGATAATTCTCTTGTCATAGTATATTCATCATATATAGAGTAAATATATGTCCATATGATTTATTTGAAATAGAGCAAATTTTACTAGTTGATTCACTTAATCAAAGATTACCATCAGTTACCCAAAGTTCACAAATTATCATTCAGAGCTTACTATTTGTACAATTGATTTCATTTGCAATTAATTATTCAGAGGCCTTCATGGCATTATTTGTTAAAATATAAATTAAGTGATGGCAGGGGAAGATTAGAGGTATTATATTCAATTGACTCATGATGAAATGCTACCTTGTGCACATGGCTTAGACCACAGACCCTCAGAGTTGAGCCTACATGCATACCAGCCTACTATGGCTGTATACCCTCAGAGTAGAGCCATATATGGCATACCTGCCTGCGTGCTGACCCTTAGAGCTGAGCCATCATGGCGTACCTTCAGATATTATAGAGATAATAGAGTTTATATGCCTCTAATATAATATATAAAGCCCTCGAGGCTCATTTATTCAAAGGCTATCATTTGTTCATTCAAGAGTACATAAGTTACATGATTCCACAGATGTAAGCAAAATAAGTCAAGAACCCTTTCCCAACCAAGCGATGGGCTCTCAGAAAAGATATAACTCCACTCGGTACGTGGCTATCAGTACCCTTCCATACAATAGAAGGGATACCAGGCATAGCAAAGTAATAGTCTTGGCAAAGAAATCAAAGACCGCATGATAAGGAGATAGCCAATCCATGCCTAAGATCACATCAAAGTATACCATATATAACACAACCAGGTATACCCCATGTTTCATATCCCAAGATAGCCACCACAAAAGCTTGATACACATGATCCACTACTAAGGAATTTCCTACTAGGGTAGGTACACACATAGGAATAGGCAATAACTTACAAATAGACTTCATAAAGTAGCATAATAAGCAGAGACATACGAGAATATAGACCCTGGATCAAGCAATGCATAAGCCAACTAATGGCAAATGGATATCGTACCTGTGATGACAACATCTGAAGCCTCAGCCTTTGGTTGGCCCAAAAATGAATACATTTGGCTTCGTCTGCCATGACCACCTGATCAAACAGTATGAGGACTACCTCGAGAACTCTGGGGACCACCCCTACTATCCGGCGCACCACCTCTGGCCAGTGGAACTGGAGCCTTGGGGGGCCTAACCAATTGACCATGCTGACTACCATGTCTGAGTCTAAGACAATCTCTAGAAAAGTTTCCCAACCCCCTCGCTCTAAGAACCCTCTGCTCGTTAATAACCGTGGAGAAGAACCCACTAAACCAGACTGGCCACCATCACCTAAATACCTAGAATGAGCACCACAAGAAGTCTAACCTGAACTCTAGCTACCCTGACCACTTTGACCAGAATACCCACTCTCAGAAATCTGTAGTTCCTCCTGGAAGTGCTAGGGATAACCTCTACCAGTGGAACCTCTGCCTCTAGACTACGAACCACTGAATCCACCCTAATGGTGAGGCCTCTTATCACTGCCTCTGTAGGCCTCACAAAGAATCCCCTTAATAGTGCAGGCATGATCAACAACAGTAAGAAATGTAGCCCCAAAAACCACCAACTGCTTTGTGGCGAAATGAAGAGGTAATGTCAACCCTGTGACAAACAGACAAACCCGCTCAAGCTGCGCGGGCAAAATCATAGTAGTATGCCTAGACAACTCATGGAAATGAGTTGTCACGCCTTGAGGTTACCCCCTAGACGTAACACGGGACTTGAAACCACAAGTATCGCAAGCTAACCCTTGGTCATAGCATTCTCAAGTGTAACAAAAGATAAGCAGAAGCAATCATAGATAAAAACTCAGAATATCATAAATGGAAAGTCGAATAAAGAGATACAATAATCCAGCGGAACCCCATAACACTATGTCTGAAAAGACTCTACAACTAGCATAAGGAGTTGATGGGACAATACCCCAACTAACTCGACAATCTGAAGGGTAAGGAAAACATCAAACTAAAGTAAGGTCTAGTCCTCGAACTATGAGGGATCACCGAGGCTGACTGGGAGTGGCCAAGAACTCTAGCCACGTAGCTGTGAATGTACACCTAAATCTGCTTCATCAAAGGATGCAGCGCAATATGCGTTAGTACTATGGAATATACTTAGATAACTGAAATCGTGCTTTTAAAGATAAAACTGATGCAATGTCTCTAAACTTACCATAAACTGAAACATAATTATAAGCCATAAGATTAAAATCTGAGTATGAGTCAAATGCAAGTTTTAAAAGAATAATTGTTTTCTGTGGGAGGTTCTCTAACTGACATAGACCATGTGAGCTACATGGAATTTGATGTATCTTCCCCATCGAGAAGACCTAATATACCTTGCCAGCGTATAAAGGTATTACTGTGGTATGATCACTAAATACTGATGCCCAACATAGGGGACTTAATACCTACAGGGGCACATAGTTCTGTGACTAAGGGTACTCTCACCCAGTCCAACTCGATGCTAAATACTACTCCCAAAACATACATATAGCTCATATAATACTGATGACATATCTGATGTCAAAGTTGTTCATAACTGGTTATATATCTGATGCCAAAACTGTTTGAAAAGCAATAAGGCATATTTGATGCCATGCAATTCAAATTCATACATATATAGACTTAGCATAGTCATAATTCAAAACATGATTTTCTTTCTAAATTCATACTTGAAGAGTTAGGCATGCAATTTCATAATATACATAGAGGCCATGATATCTAATCATGCCAAGTTTCTCTTGAAAACATGCAAATTCATAGTTTCATGCTAGAAATCAACTTTCATGCTTGGGCTTTCAAAACCAATAAGAGAATCATAATAAAATCATGAATAATCAATAAGAAACCATAAATTTAAACATAGAAGCTGATTTCATAAACTTTCCCCAATTTTAGATCAAAACCCTAATTTCATAAGTTCATAATTCAACATAAGAATTGGGGATTTTGGGCACAAGGGTGAAAAGAACCCATTGTTAAAGACCCACATACCTTGGTGAAGATTACCCACTTGATTTGGAAAATATTAGGAGACTTGACTTGGAGCTTGGAGACTTGAAGCTTGAAGGAGAATTTCCTCTTTGAGTGAAGAATGAGGAGCTTAAGATAGACTTAGGATAATATGGGTGAAAACCCTTCTAAAAGTAGTCAAAACGACTTCACTTAGTAGACAATAGGGTGGGAAATGATAAAAATGCCCCAGGGATATAACTTAGAAAAACTGACTTAAAACCCGGCTTCAGGTTCCACGGATCCTTCCCACGAATCGTAGAACTAGTCAAGACTCATGGAATGGAGTCGTGGTCCCTGAGCCAAAATTCCAGGCTGCTGAATGTTTTCTACGGTTCCACAGGACGACTCATAGAAGCTTCCACGAGTCATAGGACCTAGTCGTGGAAGTTAGGGAAATTGACTGACCTCTGATCAACTTCCACGAGTCAACAGTACAACATGTAGAAACTTCTACAAGTTATGGAAGTGACTCATGGTTGTCAATACTGAGGTCGGTCTGCAAGACTGGGATCACGAGTCACTCCCACGACTCGTGGAACCTTTCACGACTCGTGGACTTGACCCGTGGTCCCTTTAAGTCCAAAAGTTTCTGCAAGTCTGAGTTTAAAAGCTGGATACGTTTCCAGGGTGTTACAGTATCTCCGCCTTGAGATCATTTGTCCTCGAATGAAGGCTAAACAAGGGAAACTGAGTGGAAAATAGCCCAACCAAACATCAAAATATAGAAATCAAAGGAACACCATGAAAACTGAACTTCTCAACTTTCAAACATGATAAACTAACTTCATAACACATGGATGCATGCTAGGATCATAAGAGAAATTGATGGAATAGAATCGGAGGGACATACTAAGGAGGAAACTATTAGCTCAAGCTGGAACTGAGTCGAAAAGAAAGATATGAGTATATTTGACCTTCATGGCTACCTCTGCTTCCCAAGTGGCACCTTCTACAAGTTGATTCCTCCAAAGGATTTTCATCGAAGTGACTTCTTTGTTTCTCAACCTCCAAACCTGATGATCAAGGATCTCCACGGGAACCTCCTCATAAGTGAGACTATCTTTCACACCCACATCTTCCAATGGAACAATCAAGGTCGGATCACCAACACACTTCTTCAACAAGGAAACATGGAAACCTGGATGAACCGCTTCCAACTCCGTTGGCAACTCCAACTCATAAGAAACATTACCAACTCTCTTCAAAATCTGATAAGGACCTACAAAATGGGGACTAAGCTTTCCTTTCTTGCCAAACCTCATCACACCCTTCATGGGTGAAACCTTAAGGAAAACCCAATAATCAACTTCAAACTCCAACTCCCTTCTCCTCACATCCCCATAAGATTTTTGTCAACTCTGAGAGGTCTTCAACCTCTCCTGAATAAGCTGAACTTTCTCTATGGTATGATGCACAGAATTTGGACCAATCAATGCTACCTCACCAACCTCGAACCAACCAATAGGAGATCTACACCTTCAGCCATAAAGTGCCTCATATGGAGCCATCTAGATGCTAGAGTGAAAGTTGTTGTTGTAGGCAAACTCGATAAGAGGTAAGTGATCATCCCAATTACCTTTAAAATCAATCACACACGCTCTCAACATATCCTCCAAAGTCTGAATAGTACGCTCTCCCTGGCCGTCTGTCTGAGTATGAGAAGTTGTGCTAAGCTTCACCTTAGTACCAAGACCTTTCTGAAATGACTTCCAAAACTGAGATGTAAACTGAGGACTTCTATCATAAATGATAGACAAAGGAACACCATACAATCGGACTACCTCCCGAATGTAGAGTCCGACATAATCATCCATTGTATCCATAGTCTTAACAGCTAAGAAATGGGATGACTTGGTCATCCAGTCAATGATTACCCAAATGGAATCATGTTGCCTTCGAGTACGAGGCAAACCCGTAATAAAGTCCATATTGATTGCTTCCCATTTCCAAGTAGGAAGGTCAATATCTTGAAGCATACCACCTGGCCTTTGATGTTCCACCTTTACCTGTTAACAGTTAGGACACTTAGCCACAAACCCGGCTATGTCCCTCTTCATACCATTCCACCAAAAGACTTCCCGTAGATCATGGTACATCTTAGTGGCACCTGGATGAATGTAATATCTAGAACTATGAGCCTCAACCAAAATCTGTTATCTCAACTAATCAACATATGGCACACACAAGCGACCCTGATAGCGAAGCACACCATCTCTCCCTTGGGAGAAAACCTCAACCCTTTGCTGATGAACTGCACCCTTAAGCTGAAGTAGAATGGGATCTTGGTATTGCTTGGCTTTCACCTCAACCACTAAGGATGATTTAGCACCATTGGTCACAATCAAACCACCTTCGGTCGAGTCCATAAGGTAAACTCCCAACCGAGCAAGCCTATGAACTTCTTTAACCAATCCCTTCTTTCCTTCTTCAATAGAAGTTACACTTCCTATGGACAACCTACTCAAAGCCTCTGCCACAACCTTGGCCTTACCCAGATGGTAAATCACACTCATATCATAATACTTAAGGAGTTCAAGCCATCTCCTTTGTCGCAAATTCAATTCTTTTTGAGTGAACACATATTGAAGACTCTTATGATAGATGAAAACATCCACATGCACACCATACAAGTAATTTCTCCAAATCTTCAAAGCAAAGACCACGGCTGCTAACTCAAGATCATGAGTAGGATAGTTCTTCTCATGAGTCTTAAGCTGTCTAGAAGCATAAGCAATAACCTTACCATGCTGCATCAAAACACAACCCAAACCAATCCTAGAAGCATCACAATACACAACAAAATCATCTAAGCCCTCGAGTAGAGCTAACACTAGAGCGGTGGTCAATCTAGTCTTCAACTCCTGAAAACTCTTCTCCCACGAATTAGACCACTGAAATTTTAGCTTTTTCTGAGTCAATCGAGTCGAAGGCAAAGCAATGGAAGAGAAAGCTTCCACAAACCTCCTGTAGTAACCAGCCAAACCCAAAAAGCTCCTAATATTAGACGTAGATGTAGGTCTAGGCCAGTTCTTTACTGCCTCTATCTTTTGAGAATCAACCTGAATACCATCACCTGTCACAATGTGACCCAGAAAAGCGACAGAATGCATCCAGAACTCACACTTGCTAAACTTAGCAAACAACTGCCTATCCTTGAGAGTTTGCAACATAACCCTCAAGTGATCTGCATGCTCCTCCTCACTCTGAGAGTAGATGAGGATATCATTAATGAAAATAATCACAAACATATCCAAATACCGTTTGAACATATGGTTCATCAATTCCATAAAGGCTACAGGAGCATTCGTTAGACCAAAAGACATCATAACAAATTCATAATGACCATACCAAGTCCTGAAGGCTGTCTTAGGGATATCACATTCCCGAACTCGAAGCTGATGATAACCGGATCTAAGGTAGATTTTGGAGAAGAAACTAGCACCCTAAATTGATCAAACAAGTCATCAATCTTAGGAATAGGATACTTATTCTTGATTATGACCTTGTTCAATTGGCGGTAATCAATACACATTCTAAGAGATCTATCCTTCTTCTGAACAAACAAAACTGGGGACCCTAAGGAGACATACTGGGCCTGATGAAACATTTATCAAGCATGTCTTTCAACTGATCTGTCAACTCCCTAAGTTCCACAGGGGATATTCTATAGGGAGGAATAGAGATAGGATTCATATCCGAAAGGAGATCTATCCCAAAGTTGATTTCCCGCTCGGGAGGGACTCTAGGTAAATCATCGGGAAAAACTTCTGGGAATTCGTTCACAACAGGAACAGACTGAATAGTTGGGGTCTCGGACTCCGTTTCCACAACCCAAACTATATGATAGACATGACCCTTAGAAATCATCTTTCTAGCCCTAAGATAAGATATGAAATGACCTTTCGAAGAAGAGGGACTACCTTGCCATTCTAGGACAGGTTCATTAGGAAACTTGAAATTGACAATACAAGTACGACAATCAACTAAGGCATAACATGCATATAACCAGTCCATACCAAGAATAACATCAAAATCAGTCATCTCCAACTCTACTAAATCCGCTGAAGTGACTCTATGAAGGACTGAGATAGGGCAATTTTGGTAGACTCTTTCGGCTAGGACTGACTCACCAATAGGAGTAGAAACATGAAAGGGTTCTAAAAGCAATTTAGGAAGAACCTCGAACTTACAAGCCACATATGGAGTTACAAAAGACAAAGAGGCACCGGGGTCTAACAAAGCATACACATCATGAGAAAAGACTTTCAACATACCGGTAACCACATCTTGAGATCTCTCCTGATCCTGCCTGGATGACATAGTATAAAGACGATTCTAGCGCTGACCACCAGAACTAGAAGATGCACCCTGCGGGGCTGGTCTACCACCTGAAGCTATTGGGGTAGACTGAGTCCTACCACCTCCTTGCCCCTTCTTGGCCAAAGGGCAATCTCTGATACGGTGCCTAGTCTGACCACACCCAAAACAACCCTCTCTACCAGCCATACACTCACCGAGGTGAGTCTTCCCACACTTAACACAAGTTGGGTAGGAAGACCCCTTGACAACACTACCTTGAGAGTGGGAATAAGAACCAGATCCTCTATCACACTGATCATAACGAGGCTTCTGAGCCTGAGTAGGAGCACTAGCAGAAGAATGAATGGATCCTGATGACTTCTTCTGGAAAGAAGAGTGATGTCCTCCTCCGGACCTGTGATGACAAAAACCTGATCCCTCGGATCTAACCCTCTTGTTCTCCCTTGCCATCTCCCTAAGCTTGTCATCCTCAATATGATGGGCATGAGTCATGAGTCGGGAGATATTCATATCACTCAACAACAAAGCAGACCTACACTCTTTCTTCACCATATCAAAAACCCCATATATGAACTTGCTCATTTGATCATACGGGTCTGCTACCATGGAGGGAGCATATCTAGACAACTGAGTGAACTTCAAACTATACTCTTGCATCAACATCAAACCCTGTCTCAAGTTCACAAATTCCTCCACCTTCACATTTCTCAACTCACAGGGAAAGAACCTATCAAAAAAGGCTCCCTCAAAACACTCCCAAGTCGTGGGGGTTGCATCCCTTACCCTAGTCTCCTTCCATTGCGTGAACCAAATGTGAGCCACATCCTTGAGTTGATAGGATGCAAGCTCAACACAATCAACCCCAACCACTTGCATCACTTCAAAGATCTTCTTCACTTCATCAATAAAGTTGAGCGGGTCCTCACTCACTTTCGAACCCCAAAACTCTGGCGGGTTCATACGGATGAATTCACGAACTCAGGCTGCTATCCCACCTTGAGGATAGACTGGGTAAGGAGCCTGTTGATTGGTCTGAGTGGCCAAAGTCTACGGTAGCAAATTTATGGCATTTCTGAACTCATCATTCATGACATCGGGAACCGGAAATTGAGAAGAAGCATTCCGAGCGGCTTGAGGAGGCATAGCACTTTGAGGAGGCATAGTCTGAAATGCATAAGATAAGGATTAGAGGGACATTAAAGTTAAGCTCTATCGCATAATGTGATCATGAAATAAATGAATTTTTCGTAAGATATATCATAGCTTCTCTCTCATACGTGTGGCGCACTTCACACACATGAAAAAGACTCTACTCGATGCGGCTTTTAGACATCCTAGGACTCTTGAACCAGAGGCTCAGATATCAAGTTTGTCATGCCCCGAGGTTACCTCCTAGACATAACACGGGACTTGGAACCACAAGGATCCCAAGCTAACCCTTGGTCATAGAATTCTCAAGCGTAACAAAAGATAAGCGGAAGCAATCATAGATAAAGACTCGGAATATCATAAATGGAAAGTCGAATCAAGAGATACAATCATCCAACGGAACCCCACAACACTATGTCGGAAAAGCTTCTACAACTAGCATAAGGAGTTGATAGGACAATACCCCAACTAACTCGACAATCTGAAGGGTAAGGAAAACATAAAACTAAAGTAAGGTCTAGTCCTCGAACTATGAGGGCTCACCAAGGCTGACTGGGAGTGGACAAGAACTCAAACCACATAGCTGTGAAGGTACACCTGAATCTCATCATCAAAGGATGCAAAACAATATGCGTTAGTACTATGGAATGTACTAAGTATATGAGTAATGCGTGAACATGATGAAAAAAAAACATGCTAAGTATATTTAAATAACTGAAATCAGGATTTTAAAGATAAAACTGATGAAATGACTCTAAACTTACCATAAACTGAAACATAATTATAAACCATAAGTCTGAAATCTTAGTAAGAGTCAAATGCAAGTTTTAAAAGCATAACTGTTTTCTGTGGGAGGTTCTCTAACTGACATAGACCATGTGAGCTACATGGAATTTGATGTATCTGCCCCATCGAGAGGACCTAATATACCTTGCCAGGGTATAAAGGCATTACTGTGGTGTGATCACTAAATACTGATGCCCAAAAGAGGGGACTTAATACCTACAGGGGCATGTAGTTCTGGGACTAAAGGTACTCTCACCCAGTCCAACTCGATGCTAAATACTACTCCTAAAACATACATATAGATCATATAATACCGATGACATATCTGATGTCAAAACTGTTTATAATCAATGACATATCTGATGTCAAAGTTGTTCATAACTGGTGACATATCTGATGCCAAAATTGTTGGAAAAGCAATAAGACATATATGATTCCATGTAATTCAAATTGATACATATATAGACTTAGCATAGCCGTAATTCAAAACATGTTTTTCTTTCAAAATTCATACTTGAAGAATTAGGCATGCAATTTCATAATATACATAGAGGCCATGATATCTAATCATGCCAAGTTTCTCTTGAAAACATGCAAATTCATAGTTTTATGCTAGAAATCAACTTTCATGCTTGAGCTTTCAAAACCATTAAGAGAATCATAATCAAATCATGAATAATCAATATGAAACCATGAATTTAAACATAGAAGCTGATTTCATAAACTTTCCCTAATTTTAGATCAAAACCCTAATTTTATAAGTTCATAATTCAACATAAGGATTGGGGATTTTGGGCACAAGGGTGAAAAGAACCCATTATTAAAGACCCACATACCTTGGTGGAAGATTACCCACTTGATTTGGAAATAATTAGGAGACTTGACTTGGAGCTTGGAGACTTGAAGCTTGAATGAGAATTTCCTCTTTGAGTGAAGAATGAGGAGCTTAAGATAGACTTAGGATAATATGGGTGAAAACCCTTCTAAAAGTAGTCAAAACGACTTCACTTAGTAGACAATAGGGTGGGAAATGACCAAAATACCCCAGGGTTTTAACTTAGAAAACTGACTTAAAACCCGACTTCAGGTTCCACAGATCCTTCCCACGAATCGTAGAACCAGTCAAGACTCGTGGAATGGAGTCGTGGTCCCTGAGCCAAAATTCCAGGCTGCTGAATGTTTTCTACGGTTCCACATGATGACTCGTGGAAGCTTCCACGAGTCATAGGACCTAGTCGTGGAAGTCAGGGAAATTGACTGACCTCTGATCAATTTCCACGAGTTAACAATACGACCCGTAGAAACTTCTATGAGTCATGGAAGTGACTCGTGGTTGTCAGTACTGAGGTCGGTCTGCAGGACTGGGATCACGAGTCACTCCCACGACTTGTGGAACCTTCCACGACTCATGGACTTGACCCGTGGTCCTTGGAATTCCAAAAATTTCTGCAAGTCTGAGTTTAAAAGCTGGATACATTTCTGGGGTGTTACATGAGCCTCATACTCAGAAACATACATACAGCCCTGCTCTAACCTGGTGAACTCATCTCTCAGCTACTCTCCCATGTTGCGTGGTATATACTTCTTCAAGAAAGCCTCAGAGAACTGAGCCTAAGTTATCAGAGGTGACTCGGCTGGTCTATAATCAATATAAGATCTCCACCACTGCTTCATTGAACTATCCATCTGAAATGCGGTGTAATCAACCCCATGTGACTCTACCAAGCCAAGGTTATGCAACCTCTCCTAGTAACTAATCAAGAAGTCGTGAGCATCCTCTCCCGGAGCACCAGAAAACCTTGGAGGACCCAACCTAATGAACCTACCAAGCATCTTCTACTCCTCAGAATACATAATTGTCCTAGCTGCAATAGGCTAAGAACCTAACAGAATAGGCAATACCTATAAACAGGGAGCCGCAGCAGTAAGCTGCACCCTTGAACTCTGTGATGCTGTCATGACCCAACTCGTCATGAGTGGCATCCACCCAAATCCCTAGGCGAGCAAACCATTATTGACCCAGAACTTAAACATTCTAACAGCTCAAAACCAGTGTTCAATTAAATAAACTAGCAATTCAGTATCTCAAACACTAATATCAAAAATATCAGTGGAAAATCCTCCTTAAAACCTGAAAGTCATTGTACCAAAACATACTACTAATCGTCTAGAATACGAGGATGCAACCCCATAAATAAGAGAGAATTTAAGCCCAAAACAAGTGGGATACAACTTAAAAAAAGACAACAAGGTAGCTTGACCGAAGTATCTCACCCTTGAGATCTAGAAATACTGGGACTATAGGTGAGGTCGAGTGTCAACCGCCGGAAGATTACTTGCACTCACAAAAAGAAAAGAAAGTGCAAAATCAGTACACAAACACCGTGTACTGGTAGGATCATCGGCCAGCTCCCATAAATAGAATATGAACAATAAACCAAAACATAGTAAGGTACAGAAAACATGTAGCAAGTCAACAATATAACTAGACTATAAGTCCCTCCCTTAGATTACCAACCACATGTAACTCATTGACAATCAAGGACAATCAGTGGCAATAAACATATGTCTTATTCACATAACCCTTCCCCACCAAGGATCCCTAGGACACCATCTATGTTTTCAAGAAATCACAATTCAAGAATATAACCTGATCCACTCATGGAACCATCGAAAGAACACAATAATACAAATAAAATAGCCCATACCAGGCAGGGTGCCCGAGCCAACCATTATGAATTCCTATACCAGGTGTGGTACCTGAGCCAACCGTTAGTATTCTCGTACCAAGTATGGTACCCGAGCCAACCATTAGTATTCCCCTACCAAGCGTGGTACCTGAGCTAACCGAATGTCACACCAAGTCCAATCAATCACAAAAAATGAACAAACATACTTGTAAATCAACAAGCAACAAATAAGTTCATTTCACAAGACTGATAACCGGACAATTAGACATTCACAATTCAATCCCTAAGCATGCAACTCGTACAATACTAAATAATGGTACATGAACACATAATGCATATTGGAAATCAGTAACCATCACCTACCTCAAAGTACTCCAAGCTCTATTGAACTGGAGTCTTCCCGTTTTCCAAATCCTTTGCTTGTTCTTGGTATAGCAACAAACATACAACAACTACAATTAATTTACTGGCCTAAAATACCCCCATTATGCAAAATCCCAATCCCTAGGCCAAACTATGATCATTCCACCCATTCCCGGGCTTTCCTACCATGAATTCACCTAAGTTTATCATTTTTACAAATACTTTTAGAGAGTTATGGCTAAGTAATCATAACCCAACAATAATATACAAGATCCGATAACTTTAACACCCTAGAATCCCCTTTTTCCCCGAATTCTACCATTCTTAGATCAATCCAAAGCTTTCCCCAAATACATAACTAGCAATTCTACTCCGTAGAAAAGATAGTACTAAGTTAGGGGAGTAGAATCCTTACCTTTAGGACAAAAAATGGTGGAAAATGAAGTAAGTTCACCCAAAATCACCTTGCCCTTCACCCAAAACATTCTTGTTGAAAAGTAAACATTTTGGGGAAGTTTTTTGCATTAAATCCTGACTCATCCACTATAGCGGTCCATGCTCCTCTATAGCAGTACCACCATAGCGGAACCATCCACTATAGCAGTGATGATCGACGTTGACTTCTGCTATAGTGGTAATTTCTCTGCTATAGGGGAGGTTACTTTAGCGATGTGTCAACTACCACGAGACAAAAAGTTGTAAAGTTCCCTAAAATTGCCCATTTTACAATGCACTTAATTCCCTGACGTTCCAAAATAACCCCTTCACATCAACCTTCATACTGAGAGTTCTACTTACCCGAATTCAATTCCAAAAAGTCCCCCAGGATCTCTTATGTCTTAGCTAAAAGAAAAACTAGCTCAATACAAAACACATTACTCAATCCTCACCCGGATTGCCCTAGACCATACCTCGCTCCATATTTGCTCGAGACTAGCCTAGCCTAGAATTTTCAACTCCCAAACTCAAAAGTTTTCTAACTCAAAACTTGGCACAAAAGGTTTACCCGTAATGATGAACCCGGTCGTTATAACAACTACCAAATTACTCATTGTTTGTCCTTGAACAATCAAACTCAAAAATACAGAAATAAAAGGGGGAAAGGGTAGTACATGAATCCTCAAACAAGTGAGGGTACTTGTCTCGCATGTCCTTCTCGGTTTCCAAAGTGGCTTCCTTAATCGAATGATGCTTCCATTGAACTTTCACAGACTTGATCTCCTTTGTCCTCAACTTCTCGACATCTCTATCAAGAATCACAACTGGTTTCTCTTCATACCAAAGATCCTTATCTAGTAATACTTTATCCCACTTGATAATGTAATTTCTATCCCTATGGTACAGCTTCAACATGGACACATGGAATACTGGATGGATACCGGATAAACTGGGCGGCAGTGCTAACCTGTAAGCCACTGGCCCTACTATTTTGAGAACCTCAAATGGATCAATAAATCGAGGGCTGGTCTTGCCTTTCTTACCAAAACGCATAACCCCCTTCATCAGTGACACTTTCAATCTGGAAATCCATGTCTCTTAACTACAATCTGCATATTCCTTCTGCCTGCTCTGGGCTAATAGCAACTTGGCTTGAATGCCCCTTACTTTTTTTTATGCTTCCCTTATCAAGTCTACACCTAGAGGCTTCACATCGCCTACCTCAAACCACCCTATAAATGATTTACAACCCCTAACGTATAGTGCCTCAAATGGTGTCATGTCGATACTAGAGTGGTAGTTGTTGTAATATGAGAACTCACACAATGGCAGGAACAGGCCCCAATGACCCCTAAAGTTAATCACACATGCTCTCAACATGTCTCCCTACACTTAGATTGTCCTGTCCGACTGAACGTCAGTCTTAGGATGGAAATCTGTGTTGAAAGTGAGTTGAATGCCCATCTCTTTATGTAACTTACCCTAGAACTTAGAGGTAAAATGTGTACCCCTCTCTGAAATGATGGAAAATGGTATCTCATGCAGTCTCACAATATCCTTCGCATAGATCTTAGCCAGCTACTATGAATTATAGTCCACCTTGACCGTAATGAAATGAGATAACTTGGTTAGCCGGTCCACAATGACCCAGATTGAGTTATACTTCCCCAAAGTCATTGGAAGACCCATCATGAAATCCATGGCTATCCTTTCCCACTTCCACTAAAGAATGGGCATCCTCTGAAGTAATCATGTAGGCCTTTGGTGTTCATACTTGACCTGCTGGCAATTCTAACACTTGGACACAAAATTAGCTATGTCCCCTTTCATCCCAGGCCACCAATAAAGTTGCGTCAAATTCTTGTACATGTTTGTAATGCTTGTATGAATTGAATACCACAAACCATGAGCCTCTGTCAACACCTTCTGAATTATCTCATCAACTCGAGGAACATAAATCCTTCCTCTGAAATTCAACACCCGGCCAGCGTCCAACGTGGCATCCCTGGACTCTCCGGATATTACCTTGCCTCAAACTTGCCCAACTGTGCATCCTGAAATTGCTTAGTCTTTATTTCCTCTATGAATGTGGATTTGACCTCAACACAGGACAACACTCCACCCTGTTCTGAGATGCCCAGTTGCACGAAGTTTATTCTAAAGCCTGAATCTCCTTTGCCAATGGCATTTGGACACTCCAAACAAGCCAAACTGTCCATGCTGATTGTTTTCCAGCTCAATACGTCTACCACCACATTAGCCTTACCCAGATGATACTGGATGGTCACATCATAATCCTTCAATAACTCCATCCACCTCCTCTGTCTCAAATTCAAGTCCTTCTGAGTAAATATATGTTGCAGACTACGATGATTAGTGAACACCTCACACTTGACACCGTAAAGATAGTGTCTCTAAATTTTAAGTCAAAAACCACCGTTGCTAACTCCAAGTCATGAGTCATATAGTTTTTCTCATGAACCTTCAACTGTCTAGAAGCATATGATATTACATTCCTATCTTGCATTAACACAGCACACAAGCCCAAATGTGAAGCATCATAATATACAATGAAATCCTTACCTTCAACTGGTAATGAAAGGATGGGAGTCGTGGTAAGAAGTTCCTTGAGCTTTTGAAAGCTCTCCTCACACTTGTCGGACCACACAAGTGGAACCTCTTTCTGAGTCGACCTTGTCAAGTGAGTAGCAATGGACACAAAATCCTTGACAAATATACTGTAGTAACCTTCAAGCCCCACAAAACTCCTCACTTCAGTCACGGAGCTCGGCCGTACCCAACTCTTGACTGCCTCAATCTTCAGGGGAGCTACCATCACCCCCTTTTCTTACACCACATGCCTTAAGAAGGCGACTAAAGTCAACAAAAATTCACACTTGGAAAACTTCACCTATAGTTTCTGGTATTTCAAAATATCCAAACCAATACGGAGATGTTCAGCATGATCTTCCCTACTCTTGGAGTAGATCAAAATGTCATCTATAAACACGATGATGAACGAATCCAAATAAGACTTAAACACCCCATTCATCAAACTCATGAATGTTGTCGGTGTATTTTTCAACCCAGATAACATCAATAGAAACTTGTAATGCCCATGTAGAGTCCGAGAAGCAGTCTTAGAAATGTCCTAGGGTGTAATACCACGGAAATCAAACCAGGTATCTAAGTTAGAATCTCAGAAAAAATCCATGTTCCCAGGAATTATGGGTCCAAACCATGGGTCATGGAATGGACCCGTGGGTTCCTTTTTTTGGTTCAGCATCTGGTCTGAAAATCACGAGTTGGTTCTACAGACCGTGGTCTTGACTACGATCTATCCTGTCAACTTGTGGAACCATATCATAGGGTTGACAACTTCCCCAGGTTTCACGACTTGGTTCTACGACCCATCATTTAAATGACGGACCATCTTGTTAATCCGTAGAACTTGTTCAGAGGACTGCAAGTTTTCCTAGAATCACGATTTGGGTCTATGACTCATAATTCATTCCATGAGTCATCCTGTTGACTCATGGTTTTCTTTCTACAGTCTGCCTCTTAGGCCAGGAATGACGGATGGAAACTATGAGCCATGGTTTGGTCTACAGTTCGTGGAACAAGTCAATTTTTTCCAACTTTTTCCTAATTACATCCCAGGGGCGTTTTAGTCTTTTTCCACCCTTTTAACTCCTAAATGATGTCGTTTTGACTATTTCAAAAAAGGTTTTCAGCCTCATTATCCTAAGTTTCTTCTCAAATCTTCATTCTTCTCCCAAAAAGAAAAAGAACTCCTTCAAGCTCCAAGTCTCAAGCTCCAAGATCAAGTCTCATAATCTTTTCAATGTCAAGTGGGTTAGCTTCAATCAAGGTATGTGGGTATTCAACAATGGGTTCCTTTCATCCTTGTGCCCAAAACCCTTCATTCTATTTTTGATTTTATGAATCTTCAATTTAGGGTTCTTATCCAATTCTTATGGGTTTTGCTATAAATAGTCTTCTCATGATTTGATTATGAAATTACTACTAAATTGCATGATTTTGCATGGGTTTTTACATGTGAATTCTTATTTCATGAATTGAAGACTAATCATAGCCAATTTCTACATGCATGAATTGATTTAAGCAAATTGGATATTAATAGCACGTTTTTCATGGATTTTCAAGTAAGTGCATGCCTAGTTCCTATATTCTATGAAAATATATGTATTATAAAATTGATCTAGAGCCATGCAAAATTTCCATGTTATGAAGTATTATGAAAAACAATACACCTGATATACCATAAATGCTCATGAATCATTTTTCTAAACTAAAATTTATGAGTAGTATGACGATCTGGGGTATGAACATGTTATGAACAAGTTTGGCATCCAGATATGTCACATGTATATAAGCTCATGTTATATATTTAGGGAGTAGTATTTAGCACCGAGCGATAAGGGTTCAAGATAACCTAAGTCCAAAACTACATTGCCACCGTAGGTTGCCCTGCGAGGCTTATGACAGGATCCTTATAACATGGTTCTAACTTTGGCTGGTTAGGACAACCTTTTTCAGTGTGGGTTCATGAAACTGGACTCTATGTAGCTCAGCATGGCTTATGTCGGTTAAGAGAAACTCCCACATGATTATTTTCAAGCTATAAGTTATATGATTCTACACTTTGAACATAAACTTTATTTCATGTTTTATGTCTTATATCTTGATACTTATTCTTTTCCCATATTTATGTAACGAGTTTATTTTTAGCATGTTTTAAACTATTTTTATCATGTTCATGCATCTCCCACATACTCGTTACATCCTATAGTATTGATGCATAGCTTGCATTGCATCCTCTTGATGATGCAGATTTAGGTGTCCCCTCCCAGGCTCATGGCTAGACAAAGTCGAATATCCAGTCAGCTTTTGTGAGTCCTCAAAGTTTGAGGACTGGTTTTTATTTTAGATGTATTGTCTATCTTTCCTTCAGATTGTTGAGTTAGTTGGGGTCTTGTCCCATCAACTCTGTATGCGAGCATTACAGGCTTTCAGACATAGAAAGTATTCGAGTCCTTTCTCTATTTTGTATCTCCTATTTGACTTGACTATCTATGCTTATGCTTTTATTTTGGATTTCCTTATTATGCTTCCTCTTATTTTATTGAATTACCTGAGATATGCTATGACCAAAGGTTAACTTGGGGCACTTGTGGTCCCAAGTCCCGTGTTACGTCTAGGGGGTAACCTCGGGGCATGAAAAACTTGACATCAGAGCCAGGTTCAAGAGTCCTAGGATGTCTGAAAGCCGCATCGAGTAGAGTCTCGTTCATGTGTGTGAAATACGCCACACATATGAGAGAGAAGTTATGAGATGTCTTAGAAAACATCACTTCTTTCATGATCACATCATGCGATAGAGTTTAACTCTAATGTTCCCCTAATCCTTACCTTGTACATTTCAGATTATGTCTCGATGTGCTATGCCTCACCGAGCCGCTCAGAATGTTGCTCCTCCAATTTCAGCTCCCGAGGTCACGAATGAGGAATTTAGGAACGCCATCCATTTGCTAGCCTAGACCTTGGCGGCTTAGGCTAATCAACATGATCCTGCCCCTATCCACCCTCAAGGTGGGTTAGAGGCCCGAGTTTGTGACATTATTTGTATGAACCCGCCTGAATTTTGGGGTTTGAAAGTGAGTGAGGACCCACTTAACTTTATTGATGAAGTGAAGAAGATATTTGATGTTATGCAAGTGGTTGGTGTTGATTGTGTAGAGCTTGTATCTTATCAACTCAAGGATATGGCTCATATCTGGTTCACGCAATGGAAGGAAGCTAGAGCTAGGGACGTGGTCCCTATGACTTGGGAGTGTTTCAAGAGGGCTTTCCTTGACCGGTTCTTTCCTCGAGATTTGAGGCAAGTGAAGGAGGAGGAATTTGTGAACTTGAGACAGGGGTCGATGTCAGTCCAAGAGTACAGTTTGAAGTTCACTCAGTGGTCTAGTTATTCCCCCTCCATGGTAGCAGATCTATATGATCAGATGAGCAAGTTTATCTATGGAGTTTCAGACATGGTGAAGAAAGAGTATAGGTGTGCGATGTTGTTGAGTGATATGAATATTTCCTAACTTATGAGTCATGCCCAATAGATCGAGGGAGACAAGCTAAGAGAGATGGAGAGGGAGAACAAGAGGGTTAGATACGAGGGATCAGGTTTTGGCCATCACAGGTCCAAAGGTGGACATCGCTCCTTGTTCCAGAAGATATCATCAGGACCCATTCATTCTTCTGCTAGTGCTCCTACCCAGGCCCAGAGGCCTCATCATGATTAGGGTGGTAGAGTATCTGGTTCCTATTCGTATTCTCAGGGTAGTGTTGCTAAGGGACCTTTCCATCCTATTTGCAGTAAGTGTGGGAAGAATCACTCGGGAGAGTGTCGTTTGGGCACAGGTGTATGCTTTGGGTGTGGACAGGCTGGACACATAGTTAGAGATTTCCCTTCATCTAAGAAGGGGCAGAGAGGTAGTAGGGCTCAGTCTGCTCTAGCAGCTCTAGGAGGTCTACCATCCCAGTAGGGCGCAACTTCTAGTTCTGGTTGTCAGCGCCAGAACTGTCTTTATGTTATGTCCTCCCGTCAGGATTATGAGAGTTCTTCGGATGTTGTTACTGGTATGTTGAAAGTTTTCCCTCTTGATGTGTATGCTTTGTTAAACCCCGGTGCCTCCTTATCTTTTGTAACCCCTTATGTTGCTTGTAAGTTTGAGATTTGTCCGGATCGGCTTTTAGAACCCTTTTTTGTTTCTACTTCTGTTGGTGAGTCAGTCTTAGCCAAAAGATTCTACCAAAATTTCCCTATCTCAGTCCTTCATATAGTCACTTCAGTGGATTTAGTAGAGTTAGAGATTACCATTTTTGATATTATTCTGGGTATTGATTGGTTATATGCTTGTTATGCTTCGATTGATTGTCGTACTTGAGTTGTCAGTTTCAAGTTTCCTAATGAACCTGTCATAGAGTGGCAAGGTAGTCCCTCTTTCTCGAAAGGTCGCTTCATATCTTATCTTAAGGCTAGGAAGATGATTTCTAAGGGTTATGTTTATCATATAGTTTGGGTGATGGACACGGAGTTCGGAACCCCATCCCTTCAGTCTGTTCCTGTTGTGAATGAGTTCCCAAAAGTGTTTCCCAAGGATTTGACTGGAGTCCCTCCCGATAGGGAGATCGACTATGGGATAGATCTTCTTCTGGATATGAATCCTATCTTTATTCCTCCCTATAGAATGGATCCCGCGGAACTTAAGGAATTAAAGGATCAGCTGAAGGATCTTCTTGATAAGAGTTTCATCAGGCCTAGCATTTCTCCATGGGGTGCCCCAGTTTTATTTCGGAAGAAGGATGGTTCTCTTAGAATGTGTATTGACTACCGCCAGTTGAATAAGGTCACAATCAAGAATAAGTATCCCATTCCTAGGATTGATGACTTGTTCGATCAGCTTCAGGGTGCTAGTTTTTTCTCCAAGATTGACCTTAGATCTGGTTACCATCAGCTTCATATTCGAGAGTGTGATATTCCGAAGACAGCCTTCAGGACTCGGTATGGTCATTATGAGTTTTTTGTTATGTCTTTTGGTCTAACGAATGCTCCTGCAGCTTTTATGGATTTGATAAACTGTGTGTTCCAGCTGTATTTGGATATGTTTATGATTGTGTTCATTGATGACATCCGTATCTATTCTCAGAGTGAGAAGGAGCATGTGGACCATTTGAGGGTTGTGTTGCAAACCCTCAAGGATCGACAGTTATTTGCTAAGTTTAGCAAGTGTGAGTTGTGGATGCAGTCTGTTGCTTTTCTGGGTCATATTGTATCTAGTGATGGTATTCATGTTGATTCTCAAAAGATTAAAGTAGTAAAGAACTGGCCTAGACCCACTTCCCCATCTGATATTAGGAGCTTCTTGGGTTTGGCTGGTTACTACAGGAGATTTTTGGAAGGGTTTTCTTCCATTGCTGCCCCATTGACTCGGTTGACTCAGAAAAAGGTTAAGTTTTAGTGGTCAGATCAATGTGAGAAAATCTTCCAGGAATTGAAGACTAGATTGACCACCGCTCCAGTGTTTTCTCTACCTGAGGGCCTAGATGATTTTGTGGTGTATTGTGAGGCTTCTAGGATCAGCTTGGGTTGTGTTTTGATGCAGCGGGGTAAGGTGATTGCTTATGCCTCGAGACAGCTTAAGGTTCATGAGAAGAACTACCCTACTCATGATATTGAGCTAGCAGCCGTGGTCTTTGCTTTGAAGATTTGGAGAAACTACTTGTATGGTGTGCATGTTGATATGTTCAGGAATCACAAAAGCCTTCAGTATGTGTTCTCTCAAAAGGAGTTGAATTTGCGTCAAAGAAGATGGCTTGAGCTCCCTAAGGATTATGACATGAGTGTGCTTTACCATCCGTGTAAGGCCAATGTTGTGTCGGATGCACTTAGTAGATTGTCCATGGGGAGTGTGTCTTTTGTTGAAGACAGGAAGAAGGAGTTGGTGCAAGAGGTTCACAGGCTTGCTCGATTGGAGTTCGCCTTATGGACTTGACCGAAGGTGGTGTTATTGTGCAGAATGGTTCTAAATCATCCTTGGTAGCGGAGGTGAAGGCAAATCAAGACATTGATCCCATTTTCCTTCAACTTAAGTGTGTAGTCCATCAGCAGAGGGTTTAGGTTTTCTCCCAAGGGAGAGATGGTGTGCTTCGTTATCAAGGTCGTTTATATGTGCCAGATGTAGATGGGTTAAGACAACAGATTCTTATTGAGGCTCATAGTTCCAGATATTCCATTCATCCAGGTGCCACCAAGATGTACCGTGATCTATGAGAAATCTTTTGTTGGAATGGCATGAACAGGGACATAGCCGGGTTTGTGGCTAAGTGTCCTAACTGTCAGCAAGTGAAAGTGGAGCATCAATGACCGGGTGGTATGATTCAGGATATTGACCTTCCCACTTGGAAATGGGAAGCAATTAATATAGACTTCATTACTGGGTTGCCTCATACTCGAAGGCAACATGATTCCATTTGGGTGATTGTCGACTGAATGACCAAGTCATTCCACTTCTTGGCAGTTAAGACTATGGATTCAACAGATGAATATGCCAGGCTCTACATCCATGAGATAGTCCAATTGCATGGTGTTCCTTTGTCTATCATTTCAGATAGAGGTACTCAGTTTACATCCCAGTTTTTGAAATCGTTTCAGAGAGGTCTTGGTACTCAGGTGAAGCTTAGCACAACTTTTCACCCTCAGATGGATGGCCAAGCAAAGCATACTATTCAGACTTTGGAGGATATTTTGAGAGCTTGTGTGATTGATTTCAAAGGTAATTGGGATAATCAATTACCTCTTATTGATTTTGCCTACAACAACAACTTTCACTCTAGCATCCAGATGGCTCCTTATGAGGCACTTTATGGATGGAGATGTAGATCTCTTATTGGTTGGTTTGAGGTAGGTGAGGCAGCTTTGATTGGTCCAGATTTGGTTCATGAGACTATGGAGAAGGTTCGGCTCATTAGGGAAAGGTTGAAGGCTGCTCAGAGTCGACAAATATTTTATGCAGATGTGAGAAGGATGGAATTGGAATTTGAAGTTGATGATTGGGTTTTTCTAAAGGTGTCACCCATGAAGGGTTTGATGAGATTTGGAAAGAAAGGGAAGCTCAGTCCCCACTTTGTAGTTCCTTATCAGATTTTGAGAAGAGTTGGTAGCGCTGCTTATGAGTTGGATTTTCCAACAGAATTAGAAGCGGTTCATCTAGTTTTCCATGTTTCCTTGTTGAAAAAGTGAGTTGGTGATCTAGCCTTGATTGTTCCTTTGGGGGATGTAGGTGTGAAGGATAGTCTCACCAATGAAGAGGTTCCCATGGAGATTCTTGATCGTGAGGTTCGGAGGTTAAGGAATAAAGAAGTCACTTCGGTAAAAGTTCTATGGAGAAATCAGCTTGTAGAGGGAGCTACTCTGGAAGCGGAAGAGGCTATGAAGGCAAAATATCCCCATCTCTTTCCTTCTGATTTCGTTTCAGCTTGAGGTAATAGTTTCCTCCTTAGTATGTTCCTCCGATCCTATTCCAGCAGTCTCTCTCATAATTCTAGCATGCATTCAAGTTTTTGAAGTTTATTCAAGCATGTTTTAAGTTAAAAAGTTCAGTTTTCATGATTATTCCCTGATTTCCATGTTCTGTTGCTGGTTGGGTTGTTTCCTCTTTAGTTTTTCCTTGACTAGTTTTCATTCGAGGACGAATGATCCCAAGGGGGAGATGTTGTAACACCTCATAAATTGAACCAGCTATCTAAGTTAGAATCTCAAAAAAAATCCATGTTCCTAGGGATTACGGGTCCAAACCACAGACCGTGGTTTGAACCACGGGTCATGGAATGGAACCGTGGTTGCCTTCTGTTGGTTCAGTCTCTGGTCAGAGAACCACGAGTTGGTTCTACAGACCGTGGTCCTGACTACGGTCCATCCTGTCAACTCATGGAACCAGATCAGAGGGTTGACAAGTTCCCTAGGTTTCACGACTTGGTTCTACGATCCGTCATTTAAATGATGGACCGTCTTGTTAATCCGTAGAACTTGTTCAGAGGACTGCAAGTTTTCCCGAAATCACGATTTAGGTCTATGACCCGTAATTCATTCCACGAGTCATCTTGTTGACTCGTGGTTTTCCTTCTGAACCTAACTCTTGGGCCAGGAATGACGGATGGAAACCACGAGCCGTTGTTTGGTCTACGGTTCGTGGAACCCACCCGTGGTCCCTGAAAGTCAACTTTTCCAGCTTTTTCCTAATTACGTCCCAGGAGTATTTTAATCATTTCCCACCCTGTTAACTCCTAAATGATGTCGTTTTGACTATTTAAAGAAGGGTTTTCACCCTCATTAGCCGAAGTTCCTTCTCAAATCTTCATTCTTCTCCCAAAAAGGAAAATAACTCCTTCAAGCTCCAAGTCTCAAGCTCCAAGATCAAGTCTCATAATCTTTTCAATTTCAAGTAGGTTAGCTTCAATCTAGGTATGTGGGTATTCAACAATGGGTTCCTTTCACCCTTGTTCCCAAAACGCCTAATTCTATTTTTGATTTCATGAATCTTCAAATTAGGGTTCTTATCCAATTCTTATGGGTTTTGCTATAAATTGTCTTCTCATGATTTGATTATGAAATTACTACTAAATTGCATGATTTTGCATGAATTTTTACATGTGAATTCTTATTTCATGAATTGAAGGCTAATCATGGCCAATTTCTACATGCATGAATTGATTTAAGCAAATTGGATATTGATAGCACATTTTTCATGGATTTTCAAGTAAGTGCATGCCTAGTTCCTATGTTCTATGAAAATATATGTATTATGAAATTGAACTAGAGTCATGCAAATTTTCTGCCACGACCCAATTTCTCGGTCATGATGGCATCTACAACCCCCGGTAGGTAAACCAATCCCCGTAGCCCAGAACAGTTAGTAATGGGCTACTATCTAACAAATAAGGGAAAAAGATGAAGAGAATAGATAAAAGGGATATAAATATATACATATGCGGAAACTAAACCAAACCCCAAGACCTGGTATCATAGTATAGAGCCAAACTACATACATGGGGTGCTAATAACCCAAAACAATATATACAGATGTCTCAGAATGGTAATAGAGTACATGAAGCAAAAGATAAACTAAAGCTAAGCTCCGATCGCCAAGAGCTCACCCTCAGTCTGAAGTAGTCCCCAACAGATCTCCAAACACGAATCACAGCGATCTATCGGCAATGGCCCACGCTAGGATCTGCACCCAAAGATGCAGGGGGGTAGGGTGAGCACCAAATGTAAAGCATAAGGTACCCAGTAGGTATCATAGGCCGACTGGGCACATATAAGATAAAAGCGTAGTAACAGACAGAATAGAAGCAAGCAGTCACAGAAATCAACGAAAGGTACACAGGAACTAGCCCATAGGGAAATCAACAGAACCACAAGTGAGGCCAGTAAGCAGAATATACACACCATAGGCACAAGTGAAAGTAAGAAATAACGCACCTGGGATCCTTGCAATAACAGTGTATACATAATAAGTTTACGAAATGGACGGTATACCGGTAACCTCAAGTGTAAGAAGAAGAGAGAAAGAGTAATGATAGGCATGCTCAGAGATACGAATCACACTTAACTAATCATATCAATCTCAAATCCAGAAACTAACAGTCTAGCAGTAACCAATTTCATACTTAACCGTAACAGGGAACAATTCTGTAAGTAAATAGCAAAATTCTACCTACAATCCCCCGCCCGCCCATACAACCGAGGAACACAAACAAGTGAAAACAACCCCTCCGGCATCCCATACTACCGGAGTGTACAATCAACAAACAACAAACAAGGGTGGAGCCTCAAACAATGAATGATATGATGCATGAAGATCTCAAGTGAAATGGTATCTCTGTATGTACCTCCCCCGGTGCCGATCCGACCCAGCAGGTAGGTTCCATGGTAGGACACTGCCCATATACCTCTACTCCACCGTATACCCTTCCTCCGACACACGCAGCCCGCATCCCCTGGCCCGGATGGCAAGGTCCATGGAGGTCCCAGACCCCATACTAAAACTCAGTATCAAAACATGTCGTCCGGAAGCAAGTCCGAGTTCAAGATAGAGACCCAGTCTCGAATATGCATGCCCAGACCTTGTCCAGGACTAAAGTAGTAGAAAAATATCTCAAAAACCCCTCCAAGGGTGCCCGGGCATAACCGAGTCTAAACAGTAGAAAGTCATCTCAAGTGCTCGGTCCGACCGAGGCTAAAAATCATCACAAGTAGCAAGAAAACTCAACTACCACCCCGGCCCTGCCGAGTCTAGCGTTAATCGTAAAACTGGTGTTTTAAAACATAATTTTACTTTCTTTTACCCAGGAATATTTACAAGTTAAATCAAACTATTTCCAAATCATTTCCATTAAAAACAACAGGCCCCCGGGGCCATGCAAGGTTAGAAAATGATGCCAGTAGGCCCGAAGCCAAAATCATAGTAAAACATGGATAAAACCTCTTTATATGCATGGAAATTGTATGATCACACACAATAGCTGCCCAGCAGCTCACAATCAACCTATCGACCCTGCACAGTCCCACAACTACTCGGTAAGCATAACCAGCCTAGAAGGATAATTCTATGCCCGGGACTCGCGGACATTCCCAAAATCCCACCTTCTATGTTCCAGAGTCAACAAGGCCTCACAGGAACACAAGGGTAAATAAAATATATTGGCAAATACTACAAGCAACGGAGGAACAAAAGTAAGCGGACATGAATAAAGTGGTCGAGGTCGGTGGTACCAACCTAATAAACCAACGCAAGGATGCCCATTAATACAATTTTATTTTATATATGCGGAGTCTAGGGAAAATAAACCGTAACCTACCTGTCGTCCGATGACAAGCTGCTAGAACGACGATGTCCACGCTCAAATCGCTCCGAGAAACTCCAAAATGAAATTGAACTCGAAATTAGGCTTGAATAACTTGACGTAGATAATCGATTTTCTTTTCGGTGATCCAATAAATTATCAAGATCTTGCTTATTGGAATCAAATTTTAACGTGACAAATGAATGATATACTGAGGCAATTTTTGCACCAAAATTACGTTCCAAAGAAGTATTATGTAAGTTTGGCAGCAATTACCATTTGCAATTTGCTCAAATTATTTAAGTGAATAGGCAGCAATTAACATTGTTTGTTGAAATCATTTAAGTGAATTGGACATTTGGCAGCCTACCAAATTGTGTGTCCCTCCACTCCACTTCCACGTGGAAGTGGGGGTTATTTAACACCTCATCGCCTACTCTGTTATATAAATATTTGGGTATTGCATAAATTCGTGGTATAATAAATATAACTTTTTAAATATTCCATAATTCATAGAAAATTATTTCGAATAAAACCTACTATATTATAATAATAAATTTCAACATAACTAAATTTACTATCTCCGTTAAAATATTACAATGTATAAAAACCTTATAAAATACATACATATACAATTATATCGTAACAAGAATATTTTTCATAAACCTTTAAAATATTTTGAAAAGGTAATAATAATAAAAAAAATTTACCCAATTCAACTTTCAAATAAAATATTTTCAAATACGCACGATTTCAATACTCAAGAACTCTCTTGGACCCCTCCCTTATGTTTTCTCACTGTTTCGGAACTGAAATGGCGTTTTAAAACGTGAAGTTGAGTCTTAAATCGAGTTTGACCCATCCCGGTTCGCGACCCGGTTCGCAACCCATTTTCTGCCAGACAGTCCGCGGTAAAACAGTCATAACGTTTTACTCTGAGATCAGTTGGACGTGAGGTTTTGTGCGTTGGAAACTAGACTCGTAGACCTTAGATTTGGTATTTCGGGGGACTTCTAACTCTTTATATATTGGGAGAAAAGCCCTGAGACATTTTACCCAAAGTTCAGAAAATTTATTAAAGGAACTTACGATAACTTTTGCCGACTTACTTGTCTTCAAAACTTATCATACGACCAAATAACTGGACCCGACACCAAAATACCGGTCCCGAAAAGCCTTAAATGGCTTGAGGACGCTACAAACAAGCTCTAATATTTCAAGGAAAACGTATACGTGGAAATAACCGGAAGGGTTATTACATCATCCACTACTAAAAAGGACTTTCGTCCTCGAAAGTCAAGGTCAAGGGGGTACCTGAAGGCTCAAACAGCTGCGGATACTGGGCCCGCATATCTCTCTCGGTCTCCCAGGTAGCCTCTTCGACTGGACGGTGCCTCCACTGAACCTTAACAACCGGGATCTCTCGAGGCCTCAATCTCCTGACATCTCTGGCCAAAATAGCTGCCGGCTCCTCAACAAAGGCTAAACCCTCACCCAACTGAACTGAATCCCACTGTAACACATGAGACTCATCTGGGACATACTGACGCAACATCGAAACATGAAATACAGGATGTATAGCTGAAAACATTGGAGGCAAGGCTAACTGATAGGCAACGCTACCAACCCTCTGAAGAATCTCAAACGACCCAATGTACCTGGGGCTAAGCTTGCCCCACCTACCAAATCTCATCACGCCCTTCATGGGCGATACATGGAGAAACACCAAGTCACCGACACTAAACTCCAAGGCATGAAGCCTACGATCAACATAACTCTTCTGCCTACTCTGAGCTGCCCGAAGTCTGTCCTGAATATCTCGAACCTGATCTAAGGAATCTCGAAGCAAATCTGTGCTCTTTGGCCTAGATTCAGAACCATCAAACCAACCAATCGGCGATCTGCAACGCCTACCATACAAGGCCTCAAAAGGTGCCATGTCAATGCTCGAATGGAAGCTGTTATTATAAGCAAACTCTGCCAAGGGAACAAACTGATCCCAAGAACCTCCAAAGTCAAGAATACAGGCCCGAAGCATGTCCTCCAGAATCTGAATGGTCCTCTCGGACTGGCCATCTGTCTGAGGGTGGAAAGCGATACTAAGATGAACCTCTGTACCCAAATCTCACTGAATAGCCCTCAAGAACTGAGATGTGAACTGAGTGCCACCGGTCTAAAATGATAGAAGCTGGACCCACACGTGCAACCGAACAATCTCACGACGGTAGATCTGAGCTAACCATCGTCTGGCGCCATAAAGAAGTTTGAACCGGCAACAGAAATGTGCTGACTTAGTCAGCCTATCAACATCACCCATATGGATCAAACCATAGATGAAGTCGAGGGCCAACCCTAACAAGTCATAGTAATCCCGTTCCCACTTCCACTCAAAGAAATGGGAAGTCCTGCATAGATCAAACCACTCAGGTCTCATGTGCTCCAGAACCTTAACTCTGCTGACAATTTCAAGCAAACCGAGAATATCAAACTCTGCTATATCCCGCTTCATACCACTCCACCAGTAAAGTTGCCTCAAGTCTCTATACATCTTTGTTGTGCCAGGGTGAATGGAGTATCTAGTACAGTGTGCCTCGTGAAGTATCAACTGAATCAAATCACTAGCCCTCGGAACACAAAGGCGGCTATCAAACCTCAGAACCCCATCCGAATCTAGAGTAGCCCGACTGGTCTTACCCTGAACAACCCGATCACGAAGGTCACACAACTGCTGATCCTCAAACTGACGGCTCTGAATCTGATCAATCAAAGTAGAACGAACCTCAACACTGGCGAGAACTCTGCTAGGATCTGACAAGTCAAGCCTAACCAGACGGTTAGCCAAGGACTGAATGTCCAAGGCCAACGACCGCTCTGAAACTGAAAGAGAAGCTAGGCTACCCATACTCAATGTCTTCCGACTCAAGGCATCCGCTACCACGTTTGCCTTGCCCAGATGATACAGAATAGTAAAGTCATAGTCCTTCAGTAACTCGACCCACCTCCTCTGCCTCGAGTTCAACTCCCGCTGACTCGTGATATACTGAAGACTACGGTGATCGGTGAAGATATCACAGTGAACTCCATATAAATAATGCGTCCAGACTTAAGCGCGAAAACTACGCCGCCGAACTCTAACGTCATGAGTGGGGTAGTTGCGCTCGTGAACCTTCAGCGCTCGACGCATATGCTATTACTCGACCCTGCTGCATCAACACACAACCAAGACCAACCCCAGAAGCATCACAATACACGGAGAAGCTCTGACCCTCAACCGGCAAAGTCAAAACTGGAGCTGAAGTCAATAAGGCCTTAAGCCTCTTGAAGCTATCCTCACACTGATCTGACCACTGAAATGGGATATCCTTCCTAGTCAGCATAGTCAATGGTGCTGCTATGGAAGAAAATCCCTCAACGAACCGTCTGTAGTAACCTGCTAACCCAATAAAGCTGCGAACCTCAGTAACAGTAGTAGGTCTAGGCCACTCACAAACCGCTGAAATCTTTCCCGGATCAACCCTAATTCCATCCTTAGACACCACGTGCCCTAGGAATGCAACTGACTCCAGCCAAAACTCGCACTTTGAGAACTTGGCATAAAGCCGATGATCTCTCAAAGTCTGGAGTATAACCCTCAAGTGCTGCTCATGCTCATCTCTACTACACGAGTATACCAAGATGTCGTCTATAAAAACTATCACAAATGAGTCCAAATACGGGCCAAGAACCCTATGCATCAAGTTCATAAAGGCTGCGGGGGCATTAGTCAACCCAAAAGACATCACCAGGAACTCATAATGGCCATAGCGTGTCCTGAATGCTGTCTTAGGGATGTCCTCCGCCCTAATCCTCAACTGATGGTAGCCAGACCTCAAATCAATCTTCGAAAACATGACTGAACCCTGAAGCTGGTCAAACAAATCATCAATCCTCGGCAGACGGGACCTATCTTCACTGGCACCCTATTCAAGCTGCCCGATAATCATACACATGCGCATCGACCCATCCTTCTTCTTCACGAAGAGAACAGGAGCCCCCCATGGTGACACACTAGGTCTAATAAACCCCTTAGCTAACAGATCCTGGAGCTGCTCCTTAAGCTCCCTTAACTCAGCAGGAGCCATACGGTAAGGAGGAATAGAAATGGGCCTAGTACCCGACTCCAACTCAATAGCAAAATCAATATCTCTCTCAGGTGGAAGGCCTGGCAGGTCGGTAGGAAACACATCGAGGAAGTCTCTAACCACAGGAACAGACTCAGGAGAAGTGGGGTCAGCACTAACACCTCGGACATATGCTAGATAAGCTAAACACCTACGGGAAATCAACATCCTAGCTCGAAGACAAGAGATGATCCCAGATGGTGCATGGCTAACAGAACCCTGCCACACAACCGGGGATACACCGGGCACAACTATGGTAATGGTTTTGGCATAACAATCCAAAACCACACGGTGAGGGGATAACCAGTCCATGCCCAGTATCACATCAAAATCTAGCATATCAAGAATCATCAAACCACCCCAAGTCTCTGAATCACCAACAGATAACATACAGGATCTCACAATCCGATCCAGTACTAAAGAATCTCCTACTGAGGTTGAAAAAGAAACAGGAACAGATAATGGCTCACTAGCCAACCCCAAACAAGGCACAAAGTAGGCAGATACATATGAACAAGTGGATCCATGATCAAATAAAGCCATAGCAGATTGATGGCACACAGAAATCGTACTTGTAATCACAGCATCTGAGGCCTCTGCCTCTGGTCTCCTAAGGACCGTGTATAACTGACGATGACCTCCTCCTGCCCGACTGCCATCCCTACCACCGGCTCTGCCACGTGGAGCACCACCTCTCCCCTGATGACCACCCCCTCTAGCCGGAGGCTGAACTGCTCGTAAAGGCTCGGCCAACTGAACTGTACCCTGCTGAGGGCAATCTCTAGCAAAATGACCAATCGCACCACAAGTAAAACAAGACCCTGACGGCCTACTCAGTCGAGATGAACCAGCAGATCCCGTATGACCACCACGACCTGATGCCCCAGAAACTGTACCTCTCGAAGACTAGCCGCTATAGCCCTGATAGCTGCTCTGACCCTGATCAAACTGGGTACTACCAAAAGTCTGAAGGGAAGCCTGAACCGGTCGGCTGGACTGACCCTGGTGTTGCTGTGGCTGATAACTCCGGCTCCACTGGCCAGGACCTCTACCACCATATCTGGAACCACTATAAACACCCTGATGTCGAGGCCTCTTATCTCTGGACCCCTGATCATGTCATTGTAAGTCCTCCACAGTGCGGGCATAGTCTACGATAGCCTGAAATGACCGACCACTGGCGATCAATATCTCAGCTGGCTGCCTGATCTCTGGCCTCAAACCCCATACAAATCTGTGAATCCTATCTGCCTCGATAGGAATAATCATAGCTCCGAACGATGCTAGCTGATGAAAATGGGTCTCATACTCTGAGACAGTCGTAGACCCCTGCATAAGGTGAGTAAACTTCTCCCTGCGATGCTCCCAATCACTCTGGGGTACGAACTTGGCCATAAAGGCATCATAAAACTCAGACCAGGTCAAACGAGGTGACGACGGTGGTCTACAAGCAACCTGGGCCCTCCACCATAACTTCGCTGGGCCCTCTAACTGATAGGTAGTATAACCAACCCTGTGAGTCTCCAACAAACCCAAATGATGCAACATCTCCTCACAGGTAGTAATGAAGTCATATGGATCCTGTCCAGAAGTACCAGCAAACCTCGGAGGTGCTAACCTCAAAAACCTACCCAACGCCTTCTGCTCTGACTCTGTCATAGCTGGGCGAGGAGCAAGAGGCTGTGCAACAGATGGGACCGAAATGACCTCCGTACGGGGAGCCATAGTAGCCGGTTGCGCTCCTAAGCTCTGTGCACCCAGGGCTGCCCCCTGAGCGGATGTCTGTGCTACCTCAGAAGGCCGCTCTCCAATCACACCCAAAAGCTATAATAGTAATCCCCGAATATCTGGAGACTGAGCTGCGGCTGGAGCTGGCACAGAAGTGGGCACTAGAGCTGGTACTGGAGCTGGAGCTAGAGCTAGTGCTGGTGGTACCTGGGCTGCCCCCTGATCCACATGCCGCTCGGGCTCTATCTCTACTCTAGCAGCCCTAGCAGGTGCCACTGCTCGAGGGCATCCTCGACCCTTAGCTGGAGTGGGAGGCTCATCTCCGAGTGACGCCGATGATCTCGTACGAACCATCTGCGGAAGAATGAAGTAGAACAAATGAGATTTCCAGAAATTTCAAAGGTTCCACGCACGACACAGAAGCAATGAAAGAGTCAAATTTCCTAAAATGTCACTGTAGCCCCCCAAAGATTGAGTACGGACGTCTCCGCCCCGATCCGCAGGACTCTACTAGACATTGGCTCCTATACCGATGACACCGGTGAACCTAAAGCTCTGATACCAAGTTGCCACGACCCAATTTCTCGGTCATGATGGCACCTACAACCCCCGGTAGGTGAACCAATCCCCGTAGCCCAGAACAGTTAGTAATGGGCTACTATCTAACAAATAAGGGAACAAGACGAAGAGAATAGATAAAAGGGATATAAATATATACATATGCAGAAACTAAACCAAACCCCAAGACCTGGTATCATAGTATAGAGCCAAACTACATACATGGAGTGCTAATAACCCAAAATAATATATACAAATGTCTCTGAATGGTAATAGAGTACATGAAGCAAAAGCTAAACTAAAGCTAAGCTCCGATCGCCAAGAGCTCACCCTCAGTCTGAAGTAGTCCCCAATAGATCTCCAAGAATGAATCACAGCGATCTAACGGCGATGGCCCATGCTAGGATCTGCACCCAAAGATGCAGGAGGGGTAGGGTGAGCACCAAATGCGAAGCATAAGGTACCCAGTAGGTATCATAGGCCGACTGGGCACATATAAGTTAAAAGCGTAGTAACAGACATAATAGAAGCAAGCAGTCACAGAAATCAACGAAAGGTACACAGGAACTAGCCCAGAGGGAAATCAACAGAACCACAAGTGAGGCCAGTAAGCAGAATATACACACCATAGGCACAAGTAAAAGTAAGAAATAACGCACCTGGGGTCCTTGCAATAACAGTGTATACATAATAAGTTTACGAAATGGACGATATACCGGTAACCTCAAGTGTAAGAAGAAGAGAGAAAGAGTAATGATAGGCATGCTCAGAGACATGAATCACACTCAACTAATCATATCAATCTCAAATCTAGAAACTAACAGTCTAGCAGTAACCAATTTCATACTTAACCGTAACAGGGAACAATTCTGTAAGTAAATAGCAAAATTCTACCTACAGTCCCCCGGCCGCCCATACAACCGAGGAACACAAACAAGTGAAAACAAACCCTCCGGCATCCCATACTACCGGAGCGTACAATCAACAAACAAAAAACAAGGGTGGAGCCTCAAACAATGAATGATATGATGCATGAAGATCTCAGTGAAATGGTATCTCTGTATGTACCTCCTCCGGCGCCGATCCGGCCCAGCAGGTAGGTTCCATGGAAGGACACTGCCCGTATACCTCTACTCCACCGTATACCCTTCCTCCGGCACACGCAGCCCGCAGCCCCTGGCCCGGATGGCAAGGTCCATGGAGGTCCCAGACCCCATACTAAAACTCAGTATCAAAACATATCGTCCGGAAGCAAGTCCGGGTTCAATATAGAGACCCAGTCTCGAATATGCATGCCCAGACCCTGTCCAGGACTAAAGTAGTAGGAAAATATCTCAAAAACCCCTCCAAGGGTGCCCGGGCATAACCGGGTCTAAACAGTAGAAAGTCATCTCAGGTGCTCGGTCCGATCGAGGCTAAAAATCATCTCAAGTAGCAAGAAAACTCAACTAGCACCCCGGCCCTGCCGAGTCTATCATTAATCGTAAAACTGGTGTTTTAAAACATAATTTTACTTTCTTTTACCCAGGAATATTTACAAGTTAAATCAAACTATTTCCAAATAATTTCCATTAAAAAAAATAGGCCCCCGGGGCCATGCAAGGTTAGAAAATGGTGCCAGTAGGCCCGAAGCCAAAACCATAGTTAAACATGGATAAAACCTATTTAGATGCATGGAAATGGTATGATCACACACAATAGCTGCCCAGCAGCTCACAATCAACCTATCGACCCTGCACAGGCCCACAACTACTCAGCAAGCATAACCAGCCTAGAAGGATAATTCTATGCCCGGGACTCGCGGACATTCCCAAAATCCCACCTTCTATGTTCCAGAGTCAACAAGGCCTCACAGGACCACAAGGGTGAATAAAATATATTGGCAAGTACTACAAGCAACGGAGGAACAAAAGTAAGCGGACATGAATAAAGCGGTCGAGGTCTGTGGTACCAATCTAATAAACCAACTCAAGGATGCCCATTAATACAATTTTATTCTATATATGCGGAGTCTAGGGAAAATAAACCATAACCTACCTGTCGTCCGATGACAAGCTGCTAGAACGACGATGTCCACGCTCGAACCGCTCCCAGAAACTCCAAAATGAAATTGAACTCGAAATTAGGCTTGAATAACTTGACGTAGATAATCGATTTTCTTTTCGGTAATCCAATAAATTATCAAGATCTTGCTTATTGGAATCAACTTTTAACGTGACAAATGAATGATATACTGAGGCAATTTTTGCACCAAAATTACGTTCCAAAGAAGTATTATGTAAGTTTGGCAGCAATTACCATTTGCAATTTGCTCAAATGATTTAAGTGAATAGGCAGCAATTAACATTGTTTGTTGAAATCATTTAAGTGAATGGGACATTTGGCAGCCTACCACATTGTGTGTCCCTCCCCTCCACTTCCACGTGGAAGTGGGGGTTATTTAACACCTCATCGCCTACTCCGTTATATAAATATTTGGGTATTGCATAAATTCGTGGTATAATAAATATAACTTTTTAAATATACCATAATTCATAGAAAATTATTTCGAATAAAACCTACTATATTATAATAATAAATTTCAACATAACTAAATTTACTATCTCCGTTAAAATATTACAATGTATAAAAACCTTATAAAATACATACATATACAATTATATTGTAACAAGAATATTTTTCATAAACCTTTAAAATATTTTGAAAAGGTAATAATAATAAAAATTTTTTACCCAATTCAACTTTCAAATAAAATATTTTCAAATACGCACGATTTTGATACTCAAGAACTCTCTTGGAACCCTCCCTTATGTTTTCTCACTGTTTCGGAACTGAAATGGCGTTTTAAAACGTGAAGTTGAGGCTTAAATCGAGTTTGACCCATCCCGGTTCGCGACCCGGTTCACAACCCATTTTCTGCCAGACAGTCCGCGGTAAAATAGTCATAACCTTTTACTCCGAGATCAGTTGGACGTGAGGTTTTGTGCGTTGAAAACTAGACTCGTAGACCTTAGATTTGGTATTTCGGGGGACTTCTAACTCTTTATATATTGGGAGAAAAGCCCTGAGACATTTTACCCAAAGTTCAGAAAATTTATTAAAGGAACTTACGATAACTTTTGCCGACTTACTTGTCTTCAAAACTCATCATACGACCAAATAACTGGACCCGGCACCAAAATACCGGTCCCTAAAAGCCTTAAATTGCTTGAGGCCGCTACAAACAAGCTCTAACGGTTCAAGGAAAATGTATACGTGGAAATAACCAGAAGGGTCATTACATTTTCCATGTTATGAAGTATTATGCAAGAAAAGACACCCGATGTACCATCAATGCTCATGAATCATTTTTTAAAACTAAAATTCATGAGTAGTATGACGATCCGGGGTATGAACATGTTATGAACAAGTTTGGCATCCAGATATGTCACATGTATATGATCTCATGTTATATATTTTGGGAGTAGTATTTTTCACCGAGCGATGAGGGTTCTAGATAACCCAAGTCCAAAACTACATTGCCACTGTAGGTTGCCCTCCGAGGCTTATGACAGGATCCTTATGACA
This sequence comes from Jaltomata sinuosa, assembly GCA_003996215.1. Taxonomy (NCBI): domain Eukaryota; kingdom Viridiplantae; phylum Streptophyta; class Magnoliopsida; order Solanales; family Solanaceae; genus Jaltomata; species Jaltomata sinuosa. Next base: position 122,748 of record QJPP01007293.1, read on the forward strand.
TGGTTCTAACTTTGGCCTGTTAGGACAACCTTTTTCAGTGTGGGTTCATGACACTGGACTCCATGTAGCTCAGCATGGTTTATGTCAGTTAAGAGAAACTCCCACATGATTATTTTCAAGCTATGAAGTTATATGATTCTATACTTTGAACATAAACTCTATTTCATGTTTTATGCCTTATATCTTGATACTTATTCATGTCCCTTCTTTATGTAACGAGTTCATTTTTAGCATGTTTAAAATTATTTTTATCATGTTCATGCATAGCTCACATACTCGGTACATCCTATAGTACTGACGCATATCTTGTGTTGTATCCTCTTGATGATGCAGATTCAGGTGTCCCCTCCCAGGCTCGTGGCTTGACGAAGCTGGATATCTAGTCAGCTTTGGTGAGTCCTCATAGTTCAAGGACTGGTTTTTATTTTAGATATATTGTCTATCTTTCTTTTAGATTGTTGTGTTAGTTGGGGTCTTGTCCCATCAACTCTTTATGAGACAATTAGAGGCTTTCAGACATAGACAGTATTCGAGTCCTTTCTCTATTTTTTATCTCCTATTTGACTTGACTATCTATGCTTATGCTTTTCTTTTGGATTTCCATATTATGCTTCCACTTATTTTATTGAATTGCCTGAGATATGCTATGACCAAGGGTTAGCTTGGGGCACTTGTGGTCCCAAGTCCCGTGTTACGTCTAGGGGGTAACCTCGGGGTGTGACATTGGGCCTAATCTTTAACTGATAATACCCTGACCTTAAGTCAAATTTCAAGAACACAGATGCACCATGTAATTTGTCAAAAAGATCATCTATATGGGGTAAATGGTACTTATTCTGGATGGTAACCTTATTCAACTATTGGTAGTCTATGCACATCCACATACTACCATCCTTCTTTTTCACAAACAGTACCGGAGCACCCCCAACGCGAAGCACTGGGATGGATAAAACCCTTATATAAGAGTTTTTGAAGTTGATTCTTAAGTTCCCTTAACTTTGTTGAAGCCATGCGATAAGGAGGAATGAAAATTGAGCGATTGCCCGGCTCCAAGTCAATACAAAAATCAATGTCCCAGTCTGGAGGCATGCTGGGTAAATCCCCTGGAAACACCTCTTGAAGCTCTGAAACAACCAGTACTAACTCCATAGATGGGGACAACACACTATCATCCCGGAGATGAGCCAATAAGGCCAAACAGCCTCTTCCCACTAGTTTCCTAGCCCGAACAAACAATATGATCTTAGCCCGATTAGGCCTGTACACACCTTCCCACTCTAGTCTATCCTTACTCAAAATTTCTAAAGCCACAGTCTTAGTGTTATAATTCAATATAGCATGATAAGGAGTCAACCAAGTCATGCCCAAAATAACATCAAAGTCTACCATATCCCGAATTACCAAGTCTACCCAAGTATGCAACCCCATAAATACCACAGGACAAGTACGATAAACATGAGTCACAATCATGGACTCTCCAACTGAGGTGAGAACATGGATAGGGGAATCAAGGATATGACAAATCAATTCCAAACCCAAAGCAAAATTCGCAGAAACATAAGAGTATGTAGAACCTGGGTCAAAAAATACAGAAGCCATCTTATCACATACAAGAATTGTACATGTGATCACTCTGTCTGATGCCTCAGCCTCAGACCTCCCTGGAAAAGCATAAAACTGAGCCTGGTCATCAATCTGAGCAACTTTCTTGGCTAGCTGTGATGCACCCCTGCCCGCGCCACCATTACCTCTGTCTCCCCGACCTCCCTAAAAGTTACCTTATCCACCCTGGGGACGACATCTAGCATAGCCACCTCTACCTGCTGGAACCACAGCCTTAGACTGTTGTTGAGCCTAATTACCAGTCTATCTGTGAGGGCACTCCCTCTTAAAGTAGCCTAGATCACCATAATGGAAACAACCGCGATCAAGTGTAGGCCTGCTGGTAGATGTGTAAGAAGCTCTCTGGCCTCTAAGAGTTGAAAACAGCTGATTAGCTCCCGGACGACCACCTGTAGCAGCTAGAAGAGCTGACTGAATAGGACGGGCAGAGTATACCTGCTGATGATGACCCCTGGAGTACGAACCACTGAAATTTGCCTCATTCCTAAACTTGTTGGCTAAAACCTTAGTCTGCCTGACCTGCTTAACCCCTTCTAACTTCTTCACATAATCGGTGAGCTCATTGAAGCTTTTCCCTATTGAAGTCATGTGCACAGACAACACTTGCAAATCAGTTTTCAGACCCTTCACAAACAACCGCACCTTCTCCTCTTTGGTACCCAACAACTGTGTAGAAAAATGAGACAAGGCATGAAACTTGGCCTCATAAGCGGAGACTGACATGCTACCTTGTTCAAGAGTCAGGAACTCGTCCTTCTTGCGATCTCTCAAAGTACGAGGCACATACTTCTCTAAGAAGAGAGCATGAAACTTCTCCTAAGTAAGTGGAGGCAAAACAGATGACTGACATTCCACATGAGACCTCCACAACTGCTTAGCATCACCCTGCAGCTAAAATGTGATGAACTCAACCCTATGTTGGTGCACAATGCCCAGCTTATGCAGCCTCTCATAAAAGTCCAATATGAACTCATAAGCATCCTCCTTCTCAGTACCCTAAAATATAGGAGGTTTCAGCATAAGGAACTTGGTCAACATATCGTGCTCATTCCCTGTCATAATTGGACCTAGCATTGGCCTGAAGAAGTCGTCTGTGCCCAACGATGCATCCATTCTAGGAGTTGTAGTAACCGTTGGCTGAGCATCCATAACCTGATCTGTTATACCTATGGGATTGGCTCCAGCACCAACCATCCCACTCAAAAAGGACCACACCTGCTGAAATGCCTCAGGCGAGATAAGGGGAAGGCCTGCACCTCCAGCCGGTGCCGCCTCTGCCTGCTCAACACATTCCTCAACAGCAACCTCGACTTCCTCTTAGACCTAATCCTGGGGTAGGGAAGGGGTTGCCTCACGTTCTCATACAGCTTCCTGAGCTCCACCCCTAGCGGGTGTTGCTCTACCTCAGCCCCTTCCCCTTCCCCTTCCTCTACCTCTGATAGCCAGGCCTGCTGCTGCGATCGCTGCCCTCGCTCCATTGTTCCTCGTATTAACCATCTGTGGACAGAAGAGTGAAAGATCTAGATACCAATTTGTATCACCAAATACCAATTGGAATCAAGTTATAGCACGAAGGAAAAAAGAAGAGATAGTTTTCCTGAAGTACTATAGCCTCTCAAAAAAAATTACAGACGTATCAGTAGCGTTCAGTAAGACTCTACTAGACCCATTTTGGTAGGACGAGATCAACGAACCTGGGGATCTGATACCATCTTTATCACGACCCAACCCGATATGAGTGTCACCCACCCAAACACCCGGGCGAGCGAACCATTATTGATCCAAAACTTAAACATTCTAACAGCTCAAAACCAGTGTGCAATTAAATAAACTAGTAATTCAGTATCTCAAACACTAATATCATAAAAATCTGCGAAAAATCCTCCTTAGAACCTAAAAGTCACCGTACCAAAACATACTACTAATCGTCTAGAATAAGGGAATGCAACCCCAAAAACAAGAGAGAGTTTAATCCCGAAACAAGTGGGCTACAACTTAAAAGACTATAGCAATGTAGCTCGACCAAAGTAGCTCACCTTGAGATCTGGAAATGCTGGGACTACAGGTGAGGTCGCGTGTCAGCCGCCAGAAGATTTCCTGTACTCACAAAAAGAAAAGCAAGTGCAGAATTAGTACACAAACACCGTGTACTGGTAGGATCATTGGCCAACTCTAATTAAAAGAATATGAACAGTAAACCAAAACATAGTAAGGTACATAAAATATGTAGCAAGTCAACAATATAACTAGACTATAAGTCCCTCCCTTAGCTTACCAACCACATGTAGCCCATTAACAATCAAGGACAATCAGTGGCAATAAACATATGTCTCATTCACATAACCCTGACCCACTAAGGATCCCTAGGACACCACCTATGTTTTCAACGTAAAATTCTGGTCTACAACAACACTAACCTCACATTTAGATATAAACACCCAGCCTCTCATGGACCATATGCAGAAATCAAAATTCAAGAATACAACTCGGTCCACTCATGGAACCATTGAAAGAACACAACAATACAAATAAAACAACTTGTACCAGGCGTGGTACCCGAGCCAACCATTATGAATTCCCGTACCAAGTGTGGTACCCGAGCCAACTATTAGTACTCCCATACCAGGCGTGGTACCTGAGCCAATCATTTGTATTCCCATACCAGGCATGGTACTCGAGCCAACCGAGTGTCACACCAAGTCCAATCAATCACCAACAATGAACAAACTTACTTGTAAACTGACAAGCAACAAACAAGTTTATTTCACAAGACTGATAACCAGAAAATTAGACATTCACAATTCAATCCCTACGCATGCAACTCGTAATACGAAATAATGGTACATAAATACATAATGCATATTGGGAATCAGTAACCATCATCTAGCTCGAAGTACTCAAAGCTCTATTGAATCGGAGCCTTCCCATATTCCAAATCATTTGCTTGTTCTTGGTCTAGCAACAAACATACAACAACTACAATCAATTTACTAGCCTAAAATACCTGGATTATGCAAATATGCCAATCCCCATGCCAAACTATGATCATTCCACCCATTCCCGAGCTTTTCTACCATGAATTCACCAAAGTTCATCATTTTTATGAATACTTTTATAGAATTATGGCTAAGTGATCATAACCCAACAACAATATATAAGACCCAAGAACTTTAACACCCTAGAATCCCCTTTTTACCTGAAGTCTACCATTCCTAGGCCAATCCAAACATTTCTCCAAGTCCACAACTAGCAATTCTACTCCGTAGGAAAGATAGTACTAAGTTAGGGAGTAGAATCCTTACCTTTAGGATGAAAAATGGTGGAAAATGGAGTAAGTTCACCCAAAATCGCCTTGCCCTTCTCCCAAAATATTCTTGATGAAAACTGAATGTTTTGGGGAAGTTTTTTGCATTAAATCCCGACTCGTCCACTATAGCATTCCATGCTCCACTATAGCGGTACCGCTGTAGCGGAACCGTCCTCTATAGCAGTGCTGATCGACGTTGACTTCTGTTATAGCGGTAATTTCTTCGCTATAGCGGAGGTCGCTATAGCAATATGTCAACCGCCATGGGACAGAAAATCATAAAGCTCCCGAAAAGTGCCTATTTTACAACGCACTTAATTACCTGATATTTCGAAACAATCCCTTCACGTCAACCTTCATACCGAGAGTTCTACTTACCCGAATTCAATTCCAAAAAGTTCCTCAAACTCCCTTATATTTTAGTTAAAAGGAAAACTAGCTCAATACAAGACACGTTATCCAATCCTCACCCGAATTTCCCTAGACCATACCTCACTCCAAATCTGATTGAGACTAGCCTAGCCTAGAATTTTCAACTCCCAAACCTGGAATTTTTTTAACTCAAAACTTGGCACGAATGGTTTACCCGTAATAATGAACCCAGTCGTTACAACCGCTGCTTGGGCTGAAGTCTGAGGCTCGTCTCAAATGTGAGACACTAGGAGTACTAGGCAAAGTCTTGGGTTACGCCATACCCTCTAAGAAGCCAGTAATACAAACCAAAGTATCTTGTAGAACCGACATAGCCATAAAACCTGTTTAATGTTGGGCTTGCCTCATACCCTCCGACTCATATAGAATATACGCTACCTCGATAGCTGGCTATGGTGGCAGTACCCTAGCCTGGGCTCGAGCTGGCACCACCAGCATGTGCCAACCTCTAGGTCGACCTTTGCCCCATCCCCTAGCTAGGGATTTAACTGCAACTGCAGTGGCCTTGTCCTTACCTGCTACCAATCTTATTTGAACCATCTGAGAAAGAATGAAACAACTGAAATTTAGAAGTTGATAGATTCAAGAATGCACGATAAGGATAAACAAGATAGAATTTTCCTAAGAATGCCATATAGCCACCTATAGATAGAATACGAACATCATCATACTGATTTGCGAGACTATACTAGACACTTTCACTTGTACTGGTTAGACCAATGAACGTAAAGCTCTAATACCATGTTGTCATGACTCGAAATTGATCCATGATGGGATCTGCTAAAAACCCTCAGTAGACAAGTCAAACCCCAAATACAATGCTACAAATGAAGCTAACACAGAATAAGCAAAAATAAAATACTAATAAGGAGGGGTCCACTAGTACAGAGACATACATAACAGTATAAAATATAAAATGGGACCTAAAGAGACTAGGAAAGACAAATATATATACATACATAGGAACCAAACCCCAAACCTGTTGTCACCGGCACAAGACCATCTAAAGTATGGGATAAAGGTATACAAGATACTACTGTTAGTCTAAAGTACAAAATAAGGATAGTAAGTCTAAGAAGGAAAGACGTAAATATCTGAATGTCGGGAGCTCACCATGATATGAATAGCGGCACACCTCAAATGAGTGCACGATCAGCAGGAGTGGATTGTACACGTGTTGCATCAGAAAAAATGTAGAAATGTAGTATGAGTACCAAAACACAAGGTACTCAGTAGGCATCATAGGTCGATCAAGCTCAGAAGATAATATATAACACAAGAGGCATAAAGTAAATTAAACATTTCGGTCAACCTAGAAGTCTAAGCATAATAAAGATAACTATAAGGTAAAGGCATAAGCGTGAACTAAACCAGGACATCATATAATCAGGAATTTACAGTGAAAATAATAATAATAAAGTAAAATAGGTACTCGATGTGTAAGCATACAAGGAAGATGCGGTGCAATATGAGATGAACGTAATACAGTATGAGGCCAATGCAATCTGAGTCTAGAATTCACATCGGACATAATAATAAAGTAATCATGAGTTAAGAATCCTCATTGGATGTAACAATAAAGTAAATATGGGTCCGGAATCCTTATCGAATGTAATAATGAAGTAAACATGGGTCCAAGATCCTCATCAGATGTAATAATAAAGTAAACATGGGTCCAGAATCCTCATAGGATGTGTATTAAGTAAATGCCCAAAATCTACATTGGATGTAATAGTAAGTAAATATGAGCCCAAAATCTACATTGGATATAAGATTAAGTAATACACTCTCCTCGGAGCTCAAATCAGTAAAAGATGAGGAATTTTAGTTTTTAAAGACAAAAACCAGTGGTAAAGTAGTACAAATTCTTTAGAAAACCAAAATACATAGCAAGGGTGAAAAACTTCTTTTTAAGACTAGAAAACTAGTATTTCTCTTTTAAATCACATCATGAACTATGTATATGAATGCAGGAATATATATGTGCCATCACAGAAACCATGTAAATACAGGTATATACACCAAACAGGGCAAAATCACCCTTCAAGTAAAAGACCTTAACCTTGAGTCCTGTCCAGTCCTAATCGATGGCCTCGGGCCCATAATTTTGTAATAAATGGAAATTAAAGTGAAATGGAGAAATATCAATAAACTAATAGTAACAGTCTACTCTATCATAAAATCCTCCTTAGTTCTATACTAAAAATTCTATCCTAATCACATTTAAGACTAAAAGTAACCTAAACTAAGGCTTAAGGCAAAAGTAAAAATCTAAGGTCCTAAAAATGGTCAATTTATAAATAAGTATCATTGAGCCTAATTCTAACCTATGAGCATCCCGAACTATCATGGAACTTATAAGATATAAAATCATATTGAGCTAAGTCTAAAAGAAGTAAACCGTGACCTACCTCGGAGCTGAACTACAATCGCAAACTGTCACTCGAGAGTCTTTTCCTTTTAGAGTGTCTCGGATTGCTTCCATGCTATCACAAATATATTCTAAGAGTTAAGATGGGAATAATGATAGCCATATAAATATTTAGAATTTCAGGCTAGAAATTGGGTCAAAAATTGACCCTCGGGGCCCATTAATAAAATTAGAAATAAAAATTGCAATTATGTTCCCAATAGGGTCCTAAACTTACGTCCAAAATTTGGGCGCAAGCGGGACACATTTTGGGGCTCAAAACAGCCCTGAAAGTTCATTTGATCAATGGAAAATTTAATAATTAAAGCATGGAAACTAGAGAATTAAGGATGGACTAATCGCGTAAAACTAATGGAAAAAGAGAGGGGGAACATGAGGAACTTACCCGGAAACAATGAGAGTGAAAACTCTTCAAAAAAAAAATAACTCCAAGTCTCTAAGATGCTCAAAGTTCATCTAAAAATTGTGAAGGAACCAAAGTTTGAGTATATTTAATTGCCAAGGTTCCCTTCTTTTCGAACGCAGGGACCTTTATTGCGAATGCAATGCAGCACTAGGAGACTCATCACGATCGCAATGATATCCTCGCGAATGCGATAAAGGGACCCAAATTGGGTCAACTAGGTTCTTTATCACGAATGCGACAGCCAGCTCGTGAATATGATGATCAAATTCCTTGACCTTCACGAATGCGATGAAGGACCTGTAGCTGCACCAGCAGTTTGTAAAACATAGCAACATCTCAAGTTAAAAAGTCTCTGAATAGACCCTCGAAATTCATTCAGATTCCTAAGAACACAAACCAAACATGCTAACAGACTAGAATTGGTATTCCATACTCAACAGAATCATTGAAATGATCAACGGAGGTCGTCTTGATAAAATATTGATCGAAGTTGATACTTTACCGGTTTTGCCTAAAAACTACCCAAGTTTTCAAAATGAGTCTTGAAGCCTTGGGACCTAAATCAAAGGTTCCACTAATCTAAAGTCCACGTACTGAAGCTAATAGTGCTAGAAAAATTCTCATCCAAGCCTATTTACTACAAATGTTAATAGAAGTCAAACATCTCAACTTTAAGAGTTCCAAAATAGGGAAACTCTTCTAAAACCCAACAAAATATCTCAGGGAGTGTGCCACCCATCTCAGCAAGTCAAACGAACAATGTAGAAGTTATGGGAAGGGCCAAAATAGTATAAAGGTACAAAAATAAGAAAATTGTCACGAGAATCATTACACAAGCAAAAACTTTAAGTTCAGGGTGTTGATGTCCTTGAAATTAGCACATATCCAATATCTTTTTAAAAAATTATATATGTTTTTATGCTTGCTTTATGTGTTTTAATATTAAAACATTATTTGTAGTTTTTTGTCTGTTAGAATTGCCAAAAGAAGGGAAAATAGAAAACCACTAGAAAAATAGTGATCTACAATCATAAATCAGTTTATGGACCACTTGCACTCGGTCTTTAAACCATCTCTCAATCTTTTTCAAGAGTTGAATGATTTATCTTAATATAATGTTCTCACAACTATATGTGTTTGTAATGACCCTTCCGGTCATTCCCACGTTTAAGTTTGAAGTCAAGCAAATCGACAAAAGATATCGTAAGACCTTTAGCAAATTTTCTGAACTTTGGGTCAAATGTATCGGGACTTTTCTCCCAATATATAAAGAGTTAGAAGTCCCCCGAAATACCAAATCGAAGGTCTACGAATCTAGTTTCCAACGCACAAAACCTCACGTCCAACTGATCTCGGAGCAAGGAGTTATGACTGTTTTACCGCAGACTGTCTGGCAGAAAACGGGTTGCGAACCGGGTCGCGAATCGGGTCGGGTTTAACCCGATTTAAGCTTCAATTTTACGTTTTAAAATGTCATTTCAGTTCCGAAACAGTGATAAAATATAAGGGAGGATCCCGAGATAATTCTTGAATATCAAAATCGTGCGTAGGCGAATTACGAGCCTAAACTTAAGAACCGTATTAGCATCGTGCGTGTATTGGAAATATTTATTTAAAAGTTGTATTTTGGTAAAAATTATATTATTATTTCCTTTCCAAAATATTTTAAAGGTTTATGGAAAATATATTTGATACGATATAAGTGTTTACGTATTTATTTTATAAAGCTTTTATACTCCGTAATATTTTAACGGAGATAGTAAATTTAGTTATGTTAAAATTTATTATTATAATATAGTAGGTTTTATTGGAAATGATTTTCTATCAATTATGGTATATTTAAAATATTATATTTATTTTACTACGAATTTATTCAATACCCGAATACGTACGTAGCGGGGACCCCACCCATCATTAATTGGATAAGGGGAGATGTGGTGTTGACACACACCCCCCCACTTGGAAATCAATTAAGGTGGTGGCTGCCTAATGTACCATTGCTGGCAGTAAGTATACATATGTATATGTTGCCTTTAGCAAAAGGGGTTAGGCATTGCACACATATAGAAATAGTACTACTATAAGTATCTTTATGAGTTAAAGTAATTGGGTGTGGAGAGATATTTGGATGCGATATTAAGATTCAATCAATTATCTACGTCAAGTTGTTCCGTCCCAAATCCGAATCCGATTTCGATTTAGTTTTGGATTTTCTCGGAGTGGTTCGAGCTTGGACATCGTTGTTCCAGCAGCTTGTCGTCGGACGAAAGGTAGGTTACGGTTTAATTTCCCTAGACTCCGCATATATAAAATAAAATTGTATTAATGGGCATCCTTGGGTTGGTTTATTAGGTTAGTACCACAGACCTTGACCGCTTTATTCATGTCCGCCTATTTTTATTCCTCCGTTGTTTGTAGTATTTGCGGATATATGTTATTTACCCTTGTGGTCCTGCGAGGCCTTGTTGACTCTGGAACATAGAAGGTGGGATTTTGGGAATGTCCGCGAGTCCCGGGCATAGAATTATCCTTCTAGGCTGGTTATGCTTGCTGAGTAGATGTGGGCCTGTGCAGGGTCGATAGGTTGATTGTAAGCTGCTGGGCAGCTGTTGTGTGTGATCATATCATTTCCATGCATATAAAGAGGTTTTATCCATGTTTTACTGTGGTTTTGGCTTCGGGCCTACTGGCACTGTTTTCTAAACCTTGCATGGCCCGGGGGGCCCGTTTTTGATGGAAATGCTTTGGAAATGGTTGATTTCACTTGTGGTTTAAAATCATCAGTTTTACGATTATCACTAGACTCGGCAGGGCCGGAGTGCTAGTTGAGTTTTCTTACTACTTCAGATGATTTTTAGCCTCGGTTGGACCGAGCACCTGAGATGACTTTTTTACTGTTTAGACCCGGCGACGCCCGGGCACCCTTGGAGGGGTTTTTGAGATATTTTCCTACTATTTTTAGTCCTGGACAGGGTCTGGGCATGCATATTCGAGACTGGGTCTCTATCTTGATATCGAGACTGGGTCTTTATCTTGATACATGTTCTGATACTGAGTTTTGGTATGGGGTCGGGGACCTCCATGGACCTTGCTATCCGGGCCAGGGGCTACGGGCTGCGTGTGCCGGAAGAGGGGTATACGGGGAGTAGAGGTATACGGGCAGAGTCCTTCCATGGAACCTACCTGCTGGGCCGGATCGGCCCGAAGGAGGTACATACAGAGATACCATTTCACTTGAGACCTTCATGCATCATATCATTCATTGTTTGAGGCTCCACCCTTGTTTGTTGTTTGTTGATTGTACGCTCCGGTAGTATGGGATGCCGGAGGGTTTTGTTTTCACTTGTTTGTGTTCCTCGGTTGTATGGGCGGCCGGGGGACTGTAGGTAGACTTTTGCTATTTTACTTACAGAGTTGTTCTCTATTAGGGATGAGTATGAGATTGGTTACTGCTAGACTATTAGTTTCTGGATTTGAGATTGTTATGATTAGTTGGGTTGATTCATGTCTTGAGCATGCCTATTATTACTCTTTCTCTCTTCTTCTTACACTTGAGGTTACCGGTATACCGTCCATTCCGTAAACTTATTTTGTATACACTGTTGTTGCAAGAATTCCAGGTGCGTTATTTCTTACTTTCACCTGTGCCTTTGGTGTGTATATTCTGCTTGCTAGCCTCACATGTGGTTCTGTTGATTTCCCTCTGGGCTAGTTCCTGTGTACCTTTCGTTGATTTCTGTGACTACTTGCTTCTATTCTGTCTATTACTGCATTTTATCTTATATGTGCCCAGTCGGCCTATGATACCTACTGGGTACCTTATGCTTCGCATTTGGTGCTCACCCCTACCCCCTGCATCTTTGGGTGCAGATCCTAGTGTGGGCCATCGCCGTTAGATCGCTGTGATTCGTGCTTGGAGATCTGTGGACTACTTCAGGCTGAGGGTGAGCTCTTGGCGATCGGAGCTTAGCTTTAGTTTATCTTTTGCTTCATGTACTCTATTACCATTCAGAGACATTTGTATATATAGTTTTGGTTTATTTTGCACTCCATGTATGTAGTTTGGCTCTGTACTATGATACCAGGTCTTGGGATTTGGTTTAGTTTCCGCATATGTATATATTTATATATCTGTTATCTATTTTATTTGTCTTGTTCGCTTATCTGTTAGATAGTAGCCCATTACTAACTGTTCTGGGCTACAGGATTGGTTCACCTCCGGGGGGGTGTAGGTGCCATCATGACCGAGAAATCGGGTCGTGACAACTTGGTATCAGAGCTTTAGGTTCACCGGGGTCATCAGTATAGGAGCCAATGTCTAGTAGAGTCCTGCGGATCGGGGCGGAGACGTCCGTACTCAATCTTTGGGAGGCTACAGTGGCATTTTAGGAAATTCGACTCTTTCATTGCTTCTGTGTCGTGCGTGGTACCCTTGAAGTTTCTAGAGATCTCATTTGTTCTACTTCATTCTTCCGCAGATGGTTCGTACGAGATCATCGGCAGCACGCGAGGATGAGCCTCCTACTCCAGCTAGGGGCCGAGGACGCCCTCGAACAGTGGCACCTGCTAGAGCTGCTAGCGTGGAAATAGAGCCCGAGCAGCATGTGGTTCAGGGGGAAGCCCAGGTACCGCCAGCTCCAGTACCAGCTCCAGTGCCCACTTCTGTGCCAGCTCCACCCACAGCTCCGTCTCCAGATATTCGGGGATTACTATTGCAGCTTTTGGGTGTGATTGGAGAGCGGCCTGCAGAGGTAGCGCAGACATCCGCTCAGGGGGCAGCCCTGGGTGCACAGAGCTCAGGAGCGCAGCCTGTTACTATGGCTCCCCGTGCGGAGGTCATTCCGGTTCCATCTGTTGCACAACCTCTTGCTCCTCGCCCAGTTATGACAGAGACAGAGCAGAAGGCGTTGGGCAGATTTTTGAGGTTAGCACCCCCGAGATTTGCGGGTACTTCTGGACAAGATCCACATGATTTTATTACCACCTGTGAGGAGATGTTGCATCATCTGGGTTTGTTGGAGACTCACGGGGTTGGTTATACTACCTACCAGTTGGAGGGCCCAGCGAAGTTATGGTGGAGGGCTCAGGTTGCTTGTAGACCACTGTCGTCACCTCCTTTGACCTGGTCTGAGTTTTACGAGGCCTTTATGGCCAAGTTCCTACCCCAGAGTGATCGGAAGCGTCGCAGGGAGCAGTTCACTCACCTTGTGCAGGGATCTATGACTATCTCGGAGTATGAGACCCGCTTTCATCAGCTAGCACCGTTCGGAGCTATGATCATCCCTACCGAGGCTGATAGGATTCGCAGATTTGTATGGGGTTTGAGGCCAGAGATCAGGCAGCCAGCTGAGATATTGATTGCCAGTGGTCGGTCATTCCAGGCTATTGTAGATTATGCGCGCACTGTGGAGGACTTACAGCGACATGATCAGGGGTCTAGAGATAAGAGGCCTCGACATCAGGGGGTCTATAGTGGTTCCAGATATGGCGGTAGAGGTCCTGGCCAGTGGAGCCGGGGTTATCAGCCACAGCAGTACCAGGGTCAGTCCAGCCGACCGGTTCAGTCTTCCCTTCAGACTTTTGGTAGTACCCAGTTCGAGCAGGGTCAGGGCAGCCATCAGGGCTATAGCGGTCAGTCTTCGAGGGGTACAGTTTCTGAGGCATCAGGTCGTGGTGGTCATTCGGGATTTGCGAGTTCATCTCGACTGAGTAGGCCGTCAGGGACTTGTTTTACTTGTGGTGCGATGGGTCATTTTGCTAGAGATTGCCCTCAGCAGGGTACAGTTCAGTTGGCCGAGCCTTTACGGGTAGTTCAGCCGCCAGCTAGAGGGGGTGGTCGTCAGAGTAGAGGTGGTGCACCACGCGGTAGAGCAGGTGGTAGGGATGGCGGTCGGGCAGGTGGAGGTCGTCGTCAGTTTTATGCGGTCCCTAGGAGACCAGAGGCAGAGGCCTCAGATGCTGTGATTACAGTACGGATTTCTGTCGTGCCGTCAAGTCTGCTAGGCTTTATTTGATCCTGGATCCACTTGTTTCATGATGTAGTCTGCCTACTTGTGCCGTGTTTGGGTTGGCTAGTGAGCCATTTATCTGTTCTGTTTCTGTTTTGACCCCAGTAGGAAGATTCTTTAGGTAGTGGATCGGATTGTGGGATCCTGTATGTTATCTGTTGGTTATTCAGAGACTTGGGGTGATTTGATGATTCTTGATATGCTAGATTTTGATGTGATACTGGGCATGGACTGGTTATCCCTCACCGTGTGGTTTTGGATTGTTATGCCAAGACCATTACCATAGCCGTGCCCGGTGTATCCCCGGTTGTGTGGCAGGGTTCTGTTAGCCATGCACCATCTGGGATCATCTCTTGTCTTCGAGCTAGAAAGTTGATTGCCCGTGGGTGTTTAGCTTATCTAGCATATGTCCGAGATGTTAGTGCTGACCCCACTTCTCTTGAGTCTGTTCCTGTGGTTAGAGACTTCCTCGATGTGTTTCCTACCGACCTGCCAGGCCTTCCACCTGAGAGAGATATTGATTTTGCTATTGAGTTGGAGCCGGGCACTAGGCCCATTTCTATTCCTCCTTACCGTATGGCTCCTGCTGAGTTGAGGGAGCTTAAGGAGCAGCTCCAGGATCTGTTAGCTAAGGGGTTATTAGACCTAGTGTGTCACCTTGGGGTGCTCCTGTTCTCTTCGTGAAGAAGAAGGATGGGTCTATGCGCATGTGTATTGATTATCGGCAGCTGAATAGGGTGACAGTGAAGAATAGGTATCCGTTGTCGAGGATTGATGATTTGGTTCGATCTGCTTCAGGTTCAGTCGTGTTTTCGAAGATTGATTTGAGGTCCCTGGCTACCAATCAGTTGAGGAGTTAGGGCGAGGGACATCCCTAAGACAGCATTCAGGACACGTTATGGCCATTATGAGTTCCTGGTGATGTCTTTTGGGTTGACTAATGCCCCCGCAGCTTTATGAACTTGATGCACAGGGTTCTTGGCCCGTATTTGGACTCATTTGTGATAGTTTTTATAGACGACATCTTGGTATACTCGCGTAGTAGAGATGAGCATGAGCAGCACTTGAGGGTTATACTCCAGACTTTGAGAGATCATCGGCTTTATGCCAAGTTCTCAAAGTGCGAGTTTTGGCTTGAGTCAGTTGCATTCCTAGGGCACGTGGTGTCTAAGGATGGGATTAGGGTTGATCCGGGAAAGATTTCAGCGGTTTGTGAGTGGCCTAGACCTACTACTGTTACTGAGGTTCGCAGCTTTATTGGGTTAGCGGGTTACTACAGACGGTTCGTTGAGGGATTTTCTTCCATAGCAGCACCCTTGACTATGCTGACTAGGAAGGATATCCCATTTCAGTGGTCGGATCAGTGTGAGGATAGCTTCCAGAGGCTTAAGGCCTTATTGACTTCAGCTCCAGTTTTGACTTTGCCGGTTGAGGGTCAGAGCTTCTCCGTGTATTGTGATGCTTCTGGGGTTGGTCTTGGTTGTGTATTGATGCAGCAGGGTCGAGTAATAGCATATGCGTCGAGGCAGCTGAAGGTTCACGAGCGCAACTACCCCACTCATGACTTAGAGTTGGCGGCGGTAGTTTTCGCGCTCAAGATCTGGAGGCATTACTTATATGGAGTTCACTGTGATATCTTCACCGATCACCGTAGTCTTCAGTATATCACGAGCCAGCGGGAGTTGAACTCGAGACAGAGGAGATGGGTCGAGTTACTGAAGGACTATGACTTCACTATTCTGTATCTAATCCGGGCAAGGCAAACGTGTAGCGGATGCCTTGAGTCGGGAAGACAGTGTGTATGGGTAGCCTAGCTTCTCTTTCAGTTTCAGAGCGACCGTTGGCCTTGGACATTCAGTCCTTGGCTAACGTCCTGGTTAGGCTTGACTTGTCGGATCCTAGCAGATGTTCTCCGGCCAGTGTTGAAGGTTTGTTCTACTTTGATTGATCAGATTCAGAGCCGTCAGTTTGAAGATCAGCAGTTGTGTGACCTTCGTGATCGGGTTCAGGGTGAGACCAGTCGGGCTACTCTAGATTCAGATGGGGTTCTGAGGTATGATAGTCGCCTTTGTGTTCCGAGGGTTAGTGATTTGATTCAGTTGATACTTCGTGAGGCACATTGCACTAGATACTCCATTCACCCTGGCACAGCAAAGATGTATAGAGACTTGAGGCAGCTTTACTGGTGGAGTGGCATGAAGCGGGATATAGCAGAGTTCGTATCTCGGTGCTTGAACTGTCAGCAGGTTAAGTTCGAGCACATGAGACCTGGTGGTTTGATGCAGCGACTTCCCATTCCTGAGTGGAAGTGGGAAGGGATTACTATGGACTTCGTTGTTGGTTTGCCTCGTACTTCTCATGGGTTTGATTCCATATGGGTGATTGTTGATAGGCTGACCAAGTCAGCACATTTCTTGCCGGTTCAGACTTCTTATGGTGCAGAGAGGTTAGCTCATATCTACCTTCGTGAGATTGTTCGATTGCATGGGGTCCCAGCTTCTATTATTTCAGACCGCGGCACTCAGTTCACATCTCAGTTCTGGAGGGCTATTCAGCGAGACTTGGGTACGGAGGTTCATCTTAGCACCGCTTTCCACCCTCAGACAGATGGCCAGTCCGAGAGGACCATTCAGATTTTGGAGGACATGCTTCGAGCCTGTGTTCTTGACTTTGGAGGTTCTTGGGATCAGTTTGTTCCCTTGGCAGAGTTTGCTTATAATAACAGCTTCCATTCGAGTATCGGCATGGCACCTTTTGAGGCTTTGTATGGCAGGCGTTGCAGATCACCGGTAGGTTGGTTTGATGGTTTTAGTGCTGGGCCACAGAGCACAGATTTGCTTCGAGATTCCTTAGACCGAGTCCGAGTGATTCAGGACAGACTTCGGGCAGCTCAGAGCAGGCAGAAGAGTTATGCTGATCGTAGGCTTCGTGCCTTGGAGTTTAGCGTCGGTGACTTGGTGTTTCTCCGTGTATCGCCCATGAAGGGCGTGATGAGATTTGGTAGGCGGGGCAAGCTTAGCCCCAGGTACATTGGGCCGTTTGAGATTCTTCAGAGGGTTGGTAGCGTTGCCTATCAGTTAGCCTTACCTCCGATGTTTTCAGCTATACATCCTGTATTTCATGTTTCGATGTTGCATCGGTATATCCCAGATGAGTCTCATGTGTTGCAGTGGGATTCAGTTCAGTTGGATGAGGGTTTAGCCTTTGTTGAGGAGTCGTCAGCTATTTTGGCCAGAGATGTCAGGAGATTGAGGTCTCGAGAGATCCCGGTTGTTAAGGTTCAGTGGAGGCACCGTCCAGTCGAGGAGGCTACCTGGGAGACCGAGAGAGATATGCGGGATCAGTATCCGCAGCTATTTTAGCCTTCAGGTACCCCCTTGACCTTGACTTTCGAGGACGAAAGCCCTTTTTAGTAGTGGATGATGTAATGACCCTTCCGGTCATTTCCACGTTTAAGTTTGAAGTCAAGCAAATCGACAAAAGATATCGTAAGTTTGTTAACAAATTTCCTGAACTTTGGGTCAAATGTCTCGAGGCTTTTCTCTCAATATATAAAGAGTTAGAAGTCCCCCGAAATACCAAATCGAAGGTCTACGAGTCTAGTTTCCAACGCACAAAACCTCACGTCCAACCGATCTCGGAGTAAAGAGTTATGACTGTTTTACCGCGGACTGTCTGGCAGAAAATGGGTTGCGAACCGGGCCGCGAACCGGGTCGGGTTAAACTCGATTTAAGCCTCAATTTCATGTTTTAAAATGCCATTTTAGTTCCGAAACAGTTATAAAAAATAAGGGAGGATCCCGAGAGAATTCTTGAGTATCGAAATCATGCGTAGGCGAATTACGAGCCTAAACTTAAGAACTTTATTAGCATCGTGCGTGTATTTGAAATATTTATTTAAAAGTTGAATTTTGGTAAAAATTATATTATTATTGCCTTTTCAAAATATTTTAAAGGTTTATGAAAAATATATTTGATACGATATAAGTGTATACGTATTTATTTTGTAAAGTTTTTATACTCCATAATATTTTAACGGAGATAGTAAATTTAGCTATGTTGAAAGTTATTATTATAATCTAGTAGGTTTTATTGGAAATGATTTTCTATGAATTATGGTATATGTAAAATATTATATTTATTTTACCACGAATTTATACAATACCCGAATATTTATTTAACGGGATAAAAATTATTTTGGTAGCACCCCCACTTCCACGTGGAAGTGGAGGGATTGATGACAAGGCTATGGAATGCCTAAAGTGCTGCCACTCAACATCTTAGCATTTAATGCTAAATGCCATATGTATGTTTTCTACATATATCACTGTTTCATTTGCAAATGAACATGCAGTGTATATATAGGTATATTACTATAATATACAACTACGCACCTTCTTAAATACTCCTTCACGTTGAGGTCTTGTTGTGAGAAAAATATATTTGATAAAGTAATCAATTATCTACGTCAAGTTATTCCGTCCCAAATCCGAATCCGATTCCGATTTGGTTTTGGATTTTCTCGGAGTGGTTCGAGCTTGGACATCGTTGTTCTAGCAGCTTGTCGTCGGACGACAGGTAGGTTACGGTTTATTTCCCTAGACTCCGTATATATAAAATAAAATTGTATTAATGGGCATCCTTGGGTTGGTTTATTAGGTTGGTACCACAGACCTTGACCGCTTTATTCATGTCCGCCTATTTTTATTCCTCCGTTGTTTATAGTATTTGCGGATATATTTTATTTACCCTTGTGGTCCTGTGAGGCCTTGTTGACTCTGGAACATAGAAGGTGGGATTTTGGGAATGTCCGCGAGTCCCGGGCATAGAATTATCCTTCTAGGCTGGTTATGCTTGCTGAGTAGCTGTGGGCCTGTGCAGGGTCGATAGGTTGATTGTGAGCTGCGGGGCAGCTATTGTGTGTGATCATACCATTTCCATGCATATAAAGAGGTTTTATCCATGTTTTACTGTGGTTTTGGCTTCGGGCCTACTGGCACTGTTTTCTAAACCTTGCATGGCCCGGGGGGCCCGTTTTTGATGGAAATGATTTGGAAATGGTTGATTTCACTTGTGGTTTAAAATCATCAGTTTTACGATTATCACTAGACTCGGCAGGGCCGGAGTGCTAGTTGAGTTTTCTTACTACTTCAGATGATTTTTAGCCTCGGTTGGACCGAGCACCTGAGCTGACTTTTTACTGTTTAGACCCGGCGACGCCCGGGCACCCTTGGAGAGGTTTTTGAGATATTTTCCTACTATTTTTAGTCCTGGACAGGGTCTGGGCATGCATATTCGAGACTGGGTCTCTATCTTGATATCGAGACTGGGTCTCTATCTTGATACATGTTCTGATACTGAGATTTGTATGGGGTCTGGGACCTCCATGGACCTTGCTATCCGGGCCAGGGGCTACGGGCTGCGTGTGCCGGAAGAGGGGTATACGGGGGAGTAGAGGTATACGGGCAGAGTCCTTCCATGGAACCTACCTGCTGGGCCGGATCGGCGCCGGAGGAGGTACATACAGAGATACTATGGCACTTGAGATCTTCATGCATCATATCATTCATGGTTTGAGGTTCCACCCTTGTTTGCTGTTTGCTGTTTGTACGCTCCGGTAGTATGGGATGCCGGAGGGTTTGTTTTCACTTGTTTGTGTTCCTCGGTTGTATGGGCGGCCGAGGGACTGTAGGTAGACTTTTGCTATTTATTTACAGAATGGTTCTCTATTATGGATAAGTATGAAATTGGTACTGCTAGGGTGTTAGTTTCTGGATTTGAGGTTGATATGATTAGTTGAGTATTGATTCATGTCTTGAGCATGCCTATTATTATTCTTTCTCCCTTCTTCTTATACTTGAGGTTACCGGTATACCGTCCATTCCGTAAACTTATTTTGTATACACTGTTGTTGCAAGGATCCCAGGTGCGTTATTTCTTACTTTCACCTGTGCCTTTGGTGTGTATATTCTGTTTACTAGCCTCATATGTGGTTCTGTTGGATTCCCTCTGGGCTAGTTCCTGTGTACCTTTCGTTGATTTCTGTGACTGATTGCTTCTATTCTGTCTATTACTGCTCTTTTATCTTATATGTGCCCAGTCGGCCTATGATACCTACTGGGTAACTTATGCTTCGCATTTGGTGCTCACCCCTACCCCCTGCATCTTTGGGTGCAGATCCTAGCGTGGGCCATCGCCGTTAGATCGCTGCGATTCGTGCTTGGAGATCTGTTGAGGACTACTTCAGGCTGAGGGTGAGCTCTTGGCGATCGGAGCTTAGCTTTAGTTTATCTTTTGCTTCATGTACTCTATTACCATTCAGAGACATTTGTATATATAGTTTTGGTTTATTTTGCACTCCATATATGTAGTTTGGCTCTGTACTATGATACCAGGTCTTGGGGTTTGGTTTAGTTTCCGCATATGTATATATTTATATATCTGTTATCTATTTTATTTGTCTTGTTCGCTTATCTGTTAGATATTAGCCCATTACTAACTGTTCTGGGCTACAGGGATTGGTTCACCTACCGGGGGTTGTAGGTGCCATCATGACCGAGAAATCGGGTCGTGACAGAAACCTTGCTTGGAGAACCCTAGACTTTGCTTGGAGAGACTTTTGACTTGAGAGCTTTGGGAGAGAAGTTGAGAGAACTTCTACGATGAAATAAACAAATTGTAGATGCTTATGAGGGGTTAATAGTCGTTCTAGGTGTCATGCCCTGAGGCTATCCCCTAGACGTAACACGGTGCTTAGCATCACAAGTGACCCCAAGCTAACTCATGGTCTGGCATATCTAGACAATTTCAATTAAAGACATATAATATGAAATAGCTGAAATAGTTTAATATCTGAAGTGGGAAAGAGCCCAAAATATCGTAATATAAAATATATAAAAGAGTATAATGATATCTGAAAATCAATACTAATAACTCAATAGCTGAATCTAGTCTATGTCTGAAAGCCTCTAACTAAAGTGACTTACTGGGATATGCCCCCAGGTAAATCCAATAATCTGAAACTGAAAAGTAAGAACTGAAAGATAAAGCATGTCTATCATCCTTGAACTATGAGGACTCACCATAGAAGTTGTTGCGTAAGGACTGGAAGTAAATCTAAGCGCGGTCTGGATATTGAGTGCCTGAACCTAAATCATAAAACAATGTAGCATAAAAGTATGCGTTAGTACTTTGAATGTACTGAGCATGCGGGATATGTGCTAAGTTAAACAACACAAGGACTAAAGATGGAAATATTTATACTGAAGCATAAACTGAGGTGTAAGCTAAAATGCAATGACCAGATAAATATCATGAATATATAACATGCTGAACTGAATAACTGAATATACGATCAATGCAATATGAGTCTGACTGTGGGAGATACACCCAAGCTGAGCTAACTATGGGGCCAACCTGTAACCCTGGATGGGAAGGTGTTCATACCTTGCCAAGGGTACGCACAAGTCTGATGTGGATCCACTAAACTGATATCCACAAGGACAAGGGTGTCAATCCTAATCTGGCGGGTGACCACTTTAGAACCTATGATGGCACCGTAGTTCTGGGACTCAGGGACTGCTACCAAAGGTCTCAGCTTGAACTTGCGGGTGACCCTTCGTCCCTTCATTTGCTCGGTGCTAAGTCTACGCCCAACTGAATACCTAAGCAATAAAATGCAAGCTGAAATATTGGATAGCTCAAATCTTGATAATCCTCTGAGAATGCAACATGCATATACTGAAACTGATGGCATTCTAATTCTAAAGCATGATTGTCTGATTTATCTGTCTAGCAAGTATAAATTTTGAATATTGAATTTAAGACAAGCAAGGGTTACTGAGTTCTATACATTGTACTACACTAACTCTCCAAGAAACGTATGATTAATACCACATAAACTATAGCAGTTAATTACAATGAATCCCTAGGACTTAGAAACCCTAGGTCTGAACAATTCATTGTGAAGCTGAAGAACTGATTGAATTCTAGGGACCTAATTGGTGAAAGGAACCCACTAGTGAAATCCCCTATACCTGGAGAAGAAACTATGGAGGAAAACCTTGGGCTTAGGGATAAGCTTGAAGAAGACCTCCTGCTTGTTCTTGAGAGAAAAGTGTCGCCTCCTTTGCTTCTTTTCTTTCTAAGTCTGATGATTTTAGGAGAATAGATGATTTAGGTAGTTTTTGACTAATAAACTAGGCTTAGAATAACTAAAACATCATAGCTTAGGCATTAAAAGAGGTAGGAAAAGTCTGGAATGCCCCTGGAAAATTTAAAGGAAAACTGCTGAAATTAGCAACTCAGGTTCCACGGATGGGTTCCACGACTCGTGGAAACTTCCATGGCTCGTGGAACCCTATCGTGGTTCCTGGGTCTAGAAATATGGGATGCTGGAAAGGGGTTCCATGAGAGTGGTCCACAACTTGTGGAAGCTTCCACGGGTCATGGATCCCACTCGTAGATCCTAGGTTTTGGTTGACTCTCAGGTCTGGTTCCATGAACCGGGTTCATGACTCGTGGATCTTTCCATGGTCCGTAGAACCAGTTCATGGTTCTCAGAGAAATGGTAGGCCTCTGGTATGACTCCTACGAACTAGGTTCACGACTCGTGGATCATTACATGGCCCGTAGAGCTAGTTTGTGATTCTTAGAGAAAAATCATCAGGCCTCTGATCTGATTCCACGAGCGCAGTCTACGACCCGTGGAAACTTCCACGACTAATGGGTCTAACCCGTGAATTGGCTGACAGTTGAAATTTTTAATTCTTTCTAGTTTTTTTACCTAAGTCTGGGCTTAGAAGTTCTAGGGTGTTACAATATCTCCCCCTTGAGATCATTCTTGCTCAAATGAAGATTAGACAAGCTGAGTTTGGAGGGAAGGAGTTGCAATCCCAGCCAACTAAGTACTGGAAACTGATATATAGGTGAACTGAATTCCATGAACATGCAAACATGCTGAAATGCAAGGATAACTGAGGGAACAAGGTACTAAGACTGAATCATACAAGAGGAAACTCAGAGACTGGAGAGGAACTATTACCTCAAGCTGAAACTGAATCGGAGGGAAAGAGGTGAGGGTATTTGGCCATCATAGCTGCTTTTGCTTCCCAAGTAGCTCCTTTTACGGACTGATTCCTTCACAAGACCTTTACTGAAGTGACTTTCTTATTTCTCAACCTACAAACCTGATGGCAAGAATCTCAACTAGAACCTCCTCATAGGTGAGGCTACCTTCACAGCCACACTCTCTAAAGGAACAATCGATGCCAGATCACCTACACACTTCTTCAACAGAGAAATGTGAAAGAGTGGATAAACCGCTGCTAGTTCTTTTGGAAACTCTAGCTCATAAGCCACAGTACCAATCCTTTTCAGGATTCTATAAGGACCTACATATCTGGGACTGAGCTTTCCTTTCTTGCCAAATCACATCAACCCCTTCATGGGTGACACTTTCAGGAAGACCCGATCATCGATTTCAAACTCTAAGTCCCTTATCCTCACATCTGTATAGGACTTTTGATGACTCTGAGTTGTTTTCGATCTTTCTTTGATGAGCTAAACTTTCTCCATAGCCTCATGAACCGAATCTGGCCCAACCAAGGTTGCTTTACCTACTTTGAACCAACCAACCAGTGACCTGAATCTATGCCTATAAAGTGCCTAATATGGGGTCATCTAAATACTGGAATGGAAACTGTTATTATAGGCGAACTCTATGAGAGGTAGGTGATTATCCTAACTACCCTTGAAATCGATCACGCAAGCCCTTAACATATCCTCTAAGGTATGAATGGTACGCTCTTCCTGGCCATCCGTCTGTGGATGAAATACTGTACTGAGACTCACCTGAGTACCAAGACCTTTTTGAAATGATCTCCAGAATTGAGATGTAAACTGAGGACCCCTATATGAGATGATAGATAAGGGAACCCCATACAACCTGACTATCTCGCTGATGTAGAGTTTGGCATAGTCCTCCGCTGAATCTGTAGTCTTGATAGCTAAGAAATAAGCTGACTTAGTGACTCAGCCCACTATCACCTAATAGAGTCGTGTTGCCTGCGAGTATGAGGTAAACTCGTAATAAAATCCATGTTGATCACTTCCCACTTCTAAGTAGTAATGCTAATGGCCTGAGTCACATCTCTTGGTTTCTGATGTTCTACTTTAACCTGCTGACAATTGGGACACTTAGCCACAAACTCTGCAATGTCCCTCTTCAAGTTGTTCCACCAATAGACTTCCTGTAGATCATGGTACATCTTAGTGGCACCGGGATGAATAGAATACCTGGAATTACGGGCTTCTGTAAGGATCTGCTGCCTCAACTCACCCATATTAGGTGCACATAAATGACCCTGGTAATGAAGTACACCATCTCCCCCTTGGGTGAAAACCTCTACTCTCAACTGATTAACTGCACCTTTCAATTGAAGCAATATGGGATCACTGTCTTGTTTCTCTTTAAACTCCGCTACCAATGCAGATTCTGACCCATTCTGGACTATCACACCACCATCTACCGTGTCCATAAGGCAAACTCCTAAACAAGCAAGCCTGTGAATATCTCTGGCTAGTTCTTTCCTCTATTTCTCGACATGTGACACACTACCCATGGACAGCCTGCTGAGGGCATCAGCCACTACATTGCCCTTACCCAGATGGTAGAGCACATTCTTATCATAGTCTTTGAGGAACTCAAGTCATCTCCTCTGACGAAGATTCAACTCTTTCTGGGTGAATACGTACTGAAGGCTCTTATGATCTGTGAACACATCAACATGAACACCATACAAGTAGTAGCTCCAAACCTTTAGGGCAAACGCAACAGCTGCAAGCTCGAGGTCATAAGTCGGGTAGTTCTTCTCATGGACCTTAAGCTATCTAGAAACATAAGCTATGACCTTACCCTGCTGCATTAAAACACAACCCAGGCTGACCCTGGATATGTTGCAATAAACCATATAGCCATCTGAACCCTCTGGTAGAGTCAAAACAAGAGCTTTAGTCAACCTGGTCTTCAATTCTAATAAGCTTTTCTCACACTCATCTAACCACTGGAACTTGACCTTTTTCTGAGTCAACTTGGTCAATGGGGCAGCTATGGATAAAAATCCTTCAACGAATCTCCTATAGTAACCAGCCAAACTCAAGAAACTTCTGATGTCAGATGGCGAAGTGGGTCTAGGACAACTCTTTACTGCCTTTATCTTCTGAGAATCCACTCGAATACCTTTGCTGGATACCACATGACCAAGAAAAGCGATAGATTACAACCAAAATTCACACTTGCTAAACTTAGCGAATAGTTGGCGATCCTTGTTCATTTGCAGAATAACCCTCAGGTGATTTGCATGCTCCTCCTTATTTTGAGAATATACGAGAATATCATCAATGAAGATGATGGCAAACAAGTCCAAATACTATTTGAACACCCTGTTCATTAAGTCCATAAAAGTTGCAAGAGTGTTTGTTAGTCCAAAAGACATAACTACAAATTCATAGTGACCATATCGAGTCCTGAAGGCTATCTTCAGGATGTCACTATATCTGACTCTAAGCTGATGATAACCGGATCTGAGGTCTACCATCGAGAAGTAACTAGCACCCTAAAGCTGGTCAAACAAGTCATCAATCGTGGGGATGGGATATTTGTATTGATGGTGACTTAGTTCAACTGACGGTAGTTTATACACATCCTGAGAGAACCATTTTTCTTATGCACGAAGATAACTAGAGCACCCCATGGAGAGATGTTGGGCCTAATGAAGCCCTTATCTAGAAGGTCTTTCAACTGTTCTTTTAATTCCTTAAGCTGAGCTGGAGCCATTCTGTAAGGAGGAATCGAAATGGGCTAGGTATCTGGAAGGATATCTATTCCGAAGTTGATTTCCTTTTCGGGAGAAACTCTGGGAAGATCTTCTGGGGATACTTCTGGAAACTCATTCACCATTGGTACTAACTCAAGAGTTGGGGTCTCGAAGTTAGAATCCTTAACTCCAAAAAGATGGTAGACATATCCTTTGGATCGACTGAGGTGACTTTCTGGGAAACTGTGATAGGGAAATTTATGTATACCCGTCTAGCTATAACTGGATCACCAACTGGAGTAGAGACTGAGAAGGTTTCTAGGAGGATTTCTGGACTAACACTAAAGTTTACTGCTATATAAAGAGTTACAAAAGAAAGTGTGGCCCCTGGGTCTAACAATGCATAAGCATCTAAATAGAAGACTTGTAACGTACCCGTGACCACATTGGGAGAATCATCCTGGTCCTGTCGAGTCTGAAGGGCATACAACCTATTCTAGTGCTGACCACCACTTGTACCGGATGAGGCACCCTGCTAAGTGGGGCGACCCACTGGAGCTGCTGTAGAACTGGATTTTGTGAACGAGTATCCCTGTCTGAACTTAGGCACTGGGGAACTAGAAGAATATGGGGCTGGAGCTGAAGATTTTTGACGAAACTAAGAACGATTTCCACCCTCTGACCTCTGCTGAGAGTAGTTGAAGTCACTTGTTCTAGCTCTCTTACTGTCTCATCCCCTCTTTTTGATTTTCTCCTCCTCGATCTGCTGAGCATAAGTAACTAACCTGGAGATATCCATCTCTTTAATCAGCATGACAGTCTTGCACTCCTTGACCACATCATCAGACACACCAAATACGAACTTGCTCATGCGGGCTCTGGAGTCAGCTACTATCACTGGAGCATACTTAGACAGCTGGGTGAACTTGAGATCATACTCCTTCACACTCATATCATTCTGCTTCATGTTTATGAATTCCTGGACCTTGGCTTCTCTGAGCTCAAGTGGGAAAAACCTGTCCAAAAATGTAGTCTTGAACTGGTTCTAATCCACTAGACCTGCATTAGTACAACGGGACTCCTTCCACTGCTGATACCAAGTATAAGCCACTCCAGTTTGTCACACCCTTCAACTGATAGGCAGTTAAATCTTCACTCTTGACTGGAGTGACACCCATAATATCTGTTACCTTATGAATGTCGTCAAAAAACTCTTGTGGACCCTCTTCTGATTTGGACCCATGAAATTTTGGAGGGTTCATCCAAGTGAAGTCCCAGATTTTAGCTGCAGTATTATTAGTATGAGGTGGAGCTGGTGCCACAGCCTGCTGATTAACCTGGGTGGTCATGGCCTGAGCAAGCACTTAAAATGAAGCCCTGAATTCGGCTTGCGTGACTTGCTCATTCAATGGGTCTGTGGGAGCTTCTGGTGCTGGCTAATTCCTGGCATTCGCCCTTCAGGGAGGCATTTTCACTGAAATGCAAAGAGCACGAGCTAGAAGGATATCAAATAGAGTTCATACTCTATAGCACGAGCTGGAAAAGAAAGAAGGGAAGTTGTTCCTAATGATATCTCATAGCT
Source organism: Jaltomata sinuosa (assembly GCA_003996215.1). Lineage (NCBI taxonomy): Eukaryota > Viridiplantae > Streptophyta > Magnoliopsida > Solanales > Solanaceae > Jaltomata > Jaltomata sinuosa. Next base: position 150,353 of record QJPP01007293.1, read on the forward strand.
TCTCCCCCATAAGTGTGGCGTGCTTCACACCTATGAAGAAGACTCTAATTGACGCGGCTTTCAGACACCCTAGGACACTTAAACCTGATGCTCTGAGACCAAGTTTTTCATGCCCCCAGGCTACCCCCTAGATGTAACATGGTGCTTAGCATCGCAAGTGACCCCAAGCTAACCTATGGTCTAGCATATCTAAACAATTTCAATTAAAGACATATAATGTGTAGAAGCTGAAACAGTTTAATATCTTAAGTGGGAAAGATCCCAAAATATCTTAATATAAATAATATAAAAGAGTATAATGATGTCTGAAAAACAACACTAACAACCCAATAGCTGAATCTAGTCTATGTCTGAAAGCCTCTAACTGAACTGAGTTGCTAGGACATGCCCCCAGCTAACTCCAATAATCTAAAACTGAAAAGTAATAACTGAAAGATAAAGCATGTCTATCATCCTCGAACTATGAGGACTCACCACATAAGCTGTTGTGTAAGGATTGGAAGTTGATCTAAGTGTGGTCTGGATGCTGAATGCCTGAACCTACATCATCAAATGATGTAGCACAAGAGTATACATCAGTACTTTGAATGTACTGAGCATGCAAGATTTATGCTAAGCTGAACAACACAAGGACTAAACATGGAAATACTTATATTGAAGCATAAACTGAGGTGTAAGTTAAAATGCAATAACCAGATAAATATCATGAATATCTAGCATGCTGAACTGAATAACTGAATATAAGGTCAATGCAATATGAGGCTGACTATGGGAGATACTATTAACCGACATACCCCAAACTGAGCTAACTTTGTGGCTAACCTATAACTCTGGATGGGAGGGTGTTCATACCTTGCCAAGGGTACGAATAAGTGTGACGTGGATCCACTAAACTGATGTCCACAAGGGACAAGGGTGTCAAGACTAATCTTATGTGTGACCCCTTTAGAACCTACGGTGGCGCCATAGTTCTGGTACTCAAGGACTGCTACCAAAGGTCTCAGCCTGAACTAGTGGGTGAGCCTTTGTTCCTTTGTTCGCTAGATGCTAAGTCTACTCCCAATTGAATAACTAAGCAATAAAATGCAAGCTGAAATACTGGATAGCTCAAATAATGATAATCCTCTGAGAATGCAACATACATATACTGAAACTCATGGCATTCTAATTATGAAGCATGATTGTCTGATTTGTTTGTCTAGCAAGTGCAAATTATGAATACTGAATTTAAGACAAGCTAGGGTTACTGAGTTCTGTACATGGGACTATGTTAATTCTCCGAGAAACATGTGATTAATACCACATAAACTATAAAAGTTGAGTTACAATGAATCCCTAGGATTTAGGAACCCTAGGTCTGAACAATTCATGGAGAAGCTGAAGAACTGACTGAATTCTAGGGACCTAATGGATGAAATGAACCCACTAGTGAAATCCCACATACTTGGAGAAAAAACTATGGAGGAAAACCTTGGGCTTAGGCTGAGCTTGAAGAAGACCTCCTGCTTGTTCTTGAGAGAAAATTGTTGCCTCATTTGCTTCTTTTCTTTCTAAGTCTGATGATTTTAGGAGAATAGATAATTTAGGTAGTTTTTGACTAATAAACTAGGCTTAGAATAACCAAAATGTTGTATCTTAGGCATTAAAAGAGGTAGGAAAAGTATAGAATGCCTAGGAAAATTTAAAAGAAAATTTCTGAAATTTGCGACTCAGGTTCCACGGATGGGTTCCACGAGGGTGGTCCATGACTCGTGGAAGCTCACACGAGTCATGGATACTACTAGTGGATCCTGGGCTTTAATTTACTCTCAGTTCTGGTTTCACGAACAAGGTTCATGACTCGTGGATTCTTCCACGGTTCATAGAACCAGTTCGTGGTTCTCAGAGAAATGGTAGGCCTCTGGTCTGACTCCCACGAACTGGGTTTACGACTCATGGATCATTCAACGGTCCGTAGAACCAGTTCGTGGTTCTTAGAAGAAAATCATCAGGCCTCTGATCTGATTTCATGGGCGCAGTCTATGACCTGTGGACACTTCCACAACTCATGGGTTTGACCCATAAATTTGCTGACAGTTGAAATTTGTAATTGTTTCTGGTTTTCTGAGCTAAGTTTGGGCTTGGAAGTTTTGGGGTGTTACACTAGGGGTTTTAGAGGAGGGTAAGGACTTAATTACTCTTAATTAGATGAAAATTCGAAAAATTTCCATCTGGAATGCCCAAGGTGCGGCATGAATCCCATAGCACCTCCAGAAGAGCATGCCGCAGGGGCCATAGCACAAACCTATAGGAATGGCGTGCCTCCCATAGCGCTAGAGTCTATTTTTTTAATTGTTCTGAAGTTTAATGACAGGTGCAGCGTGAGGCTCAATGTGGAGAATTTTAGTGTGACGCCCATGCCATTTCCCATGCCCAAAACTTCTGTTTAAGTCCTGATACTCATCCCAAATAATTTCTAAGTATTCTAAGGGTTATAATACTCAGCTTTCAAGCTTAAAAGGTCATATAGGATGACATAAAGATGAAATTTGTTTGAGGTGTTATAGTTTTTGCAGTATACTAAAGGAAATCTTGAGATGATGAATGTGTTTTCCCTAGATGCTCAAATTTCATAGTCAACTTCTTAATGTTGAACTTGATGTCACCTAAATCACATAATCGTTGAATGCCCAACACCATATCACAAGTTCCCTGGGGCAATAGCAAGAACTCATCCTGGAACATTGTCCCTTGTAACAAAAGTTCTAACCCCTTACAAGACCTGTTGATCTGCACAACATTACCATCTGCTAAGCTCACACACATAGATATTCACTGCTCTATTGTCCACCCCATTCTAAAAGCAAGATCACAATTCAAAAATTTATGAGTTGAGCCACTATCCACCAAAATATATTATTTTTTCTGTTGAGAATAGACAGTAATCCTCAAGGTCCTATAGCCTACAGTGTCATTGAGAACATTGAGAGATATTTCACAAGGTTCCATCATCTTTGTGGCTTCCTCAAGAGCCTCTTCCATGAACTCCTCCACATCTCCCTCATCATATTCTAGCAGGAATAATTGTGCCTTGTTCTTGCACACATGCCCAGGTGTAACACCCCGGAATTCAATTCAGCTTTTAAACTTACAATCTCGAAAAAATTTGAACATTCCAGGAATTATGAGTCCAAACCATGGACCGTGGACTGAACCATGATCCGTGGAATGAACCCGTGAATAGTATTTTGTAGGTTCAGTCTCTGCTCTGAAAACCACGAGTGGGTCCAATGGACCATAGTTTGTTCTACGGACCGTACTGTTTACTCGTGGAATCAGACTTGAGGGCTTCCTTTTCCCCAGGAACCACAAGTGGGTTGTACAGACCATAGTTTGTTCTATGGACTGTACTATTCACTCATAGAACTTGATCTGCAGCTGAACACTTTGGCCAGGAACCACGAGAGGAAACCATGAGTCATGGTTTAGTCTACGGCTCGTGGATTGCACTTGTGGAACTTAAAGCCACAGTTTTAACAACTTTTTCTAATTTAAGTCCCTGGGTTATTTTGGTAATTACCCACTCTTTTAACTCTTAAGTGAGGTCATTTTGGACTTTTTGGATACGGTTTCATCCCTAATTAGCCTAAGTCTCCTCAAAACTCTCATTCATCTTCCCAAAAGTGAAAAAAAGGTCTCTCAAGCTTCAAGATTCAAGCTCTAAGTTCAAGTCTCCATTTCTCTTCACCCCAAATTAAGAAAAGCTTCAAGTCAGGTATGTGGATATTCAATAAGGGATTCCTTTCACCCTTATTCCCAAAACCCTCAAGTTCTACTTTGATTTATGAATTGTGAAGTTAGGGTTCTTGCCGAAATTGGGAAAATCTTATGGGTTCAGTTTTAAAGCATCAATTCAAGGTTTCTCATTACTTACCCATGATTTATTAGAGATTTATTAATTTTTTTCAAAAGCCCATGCATTAAAGATGAATTCTAGCATGTTTTCACCACTTGCATGTTTTCAAGTAAAATTGCCATGTTTAGATAACATGGCCTCAAGTGTTAAGAAATTGCATGCCTGATTCTTCAAGTTATGAATTTAAAAAAAGTATGTTTTGAATTATGGCTATGCTAAGCTTTAAGACTTATGATTTGAGATTGGCATGACGTCAGATATGTCCTTATGCTTTTCTAACAGTTTTGACATCAGATATGTCACAAGTATATTATGGTCTATATGTATGTTTTGGGAGTAGTATTTAGCATCGAGTTGGAAAGGGTGAGTGTTCCCTTATTCCCAGAACTATGTGCCCCCGTAGGTTGATTAGCCCCTCCGTTGGGCATTAGAATTAGAATCATCTTTGGTAGTTGAAGTGAAAGAAAAGCAAGACACTGATCCTATTTTGCACAAGTTAAAGGGTACAGACCATCAGCAAAGGGTAGAAGTTTTCTCCCAAGGGGGAGATGGTGTGCTTCGATATCAGAGTCGATAGTGTGTTCCTAACATAAATGGGTTGAGACAGCGGATCTTGACAGAGGCTCATTGCTCCAGGTATTCTATTCACCCCAGTGCCACCAAGATGTATCATGACCTACGGGAAGTCTATTGGTGGAATGGCATGAAGAGAGACATAGCAGATTTTGTGGCTAAGTGTCCCAAATGTCAACAAGTGAAGGTAGAGCATCAACAATCGGGTGGTATGACTCAGGATACTGACCTTCCTACTTGGAAGTTGGAAGTGATAAATATGGATTTCATTACAGGTTTGCCTCACACTCATAGGAAACATGATTGTGTTTGGGTGATCATCGACAGGGTGACTAAGTCAGCCCACTTCTTGGTTGTCAAGACTACAGATTCAGTAAAGGATTATTCAAGACTCTACATTCATGAGATAGTCAGATTGCATGGTGTTCCATTATCTATCATTTCGGATAGGGGTACTCAGTTCACATCCTTGTTTTGGAGGTCATTTCAAAAAGGTCTTGGTACTCAGGTTAAACTTAGCACAACTTTTCACCCATAGACGGATGTCCAGGCAGAGCGTACTATCCAGACCTTGGAGGACATGTTGAGAGCTTGTGTGATCGATTTCAAAGGTATTTGGGATGATCGCTTACCTCTTATCGAGTTTGCCTACAATAACAACTTTCATTCTAGCATCCAGATGGCTCCCTATGAGGTACTTTATGGTCAGAGGTGTAGATCTCCTATTGGTTGGTTTGAGGTAGGTGAGGCAGATTTGATTGGTTCAGATTCAGTTCATGAGACTATGGAGAAAGTTCAGATCAGTAGGGAGAGGTTGAAGACTGCTCAGAGTCGACAGAAATCATATACAGATGTGAGGAGGAGAGAGTTGGAGTTTGAGGTTGATAATTGCGTATTTCTAAAGATGTCACCCATAAAGGGTGTTGATGAGGTTTGGTAAGAAGGGGAAACTTAGTCCCTGCTATGTAGGTCCCTACAGGATTCTGAGGAGAGTTGGTAGTGTTTCTTATGAGTTGGAGTTGCCAATAGATCTAGAAGTGGTTCATCCGGTTTTCCATATTTCCTTGTTGAAGAAGTGTGTTGGTGACCCGGCCTTGATTATCCTTTAGAGGATGTGAGTGTGAAGGATAGCCTTAGTTATGAGGATGTTCCTGTGGAGATTCTTGATCATCAGATTCGAAGGTTGAGGAACAAAGAAGTCACTTCGGTGAAAGTCCTTTGGAAGAATCAGCTAGTTGAGGGAGCTACTTGGGAAGCAGAAGCTGCCATGAAAGCCCAGTACCCCCATCTCTTTCTTTCTGATACAGTTTCATCTTGAGATAATAGTTCCCTCCTAAGTATGTCCCTCCTACCCTAATCTATTAGCTTCTCTCATGATCCTAGCATGCATTCATGTTTTCCAATGTTAGTTCAGTCCTATTTTAAGATAAAAAGTCAGTTTTCGTGCTTATTCGTCAGTTTTCATGTTTTGTTGCTTGGTTGAACTATTTCTCTCTAGTTTTTCCTTGCTTAGTCTTCAGTCGAGGATGCATGATACCAAGGGGGGGATGTTCTAACACCCCAAAATTCGATTCAGCTTTTAAACTTAGAATCTCCAAAAATTTTGAACATTCTAGGAATTACGAGTCCAAACCATAGGTTGTGGACTGAACCACAAGCTATGGAATGAACTCGTGGATAGTTTTCTTCAGGTTCAGTCTCTAATCATAAAACCACGAGTGGGTTCTACGGACCGTAGTTTGTTCTACGGACCACACTGTTCACTCGTGGAATCAGACTTGAGGGTTGCCTGTTCCCCAGGAACCAGGAGTGGGTTCTACGGACCATAGTTTGTTCTACGGACTGTATTGTTCACTCATAGAACTTTATCAATACCTGAACACTTTGGCCAAGAACCACGAGAGGAAACCACAAGTTGTTGTTTAGTCTACGGCTCGTAGATTACACTCGTGGAACTTGAAGCCGCAGTTTTAACAGATTTTCTAATTTAAGTCCCTGAGTTATTTTGGTAATTACCCACCCTTTTAACTCTTAGGTGAGTTTATTTTGGAATCTTTTGGTAGGGTTTCATCCCTAATTAGCCTAAGTCCCCTCAAAACTCTCATTCATCTTCCCAAAAGTGAAAAGGGTCTCTCAAGCTTCAAGCTCCAAGTTCAAGTCTCCATTTCTCTTCACCCCAAATTAAGAAAAGATTCAAATCAGGTATGTGGGTATTCAATAAAGGATTCCTTTTACCCTTATGCCCAAAACCCTTAAGTTCTACTTTGATTTATGAATTGTGAAATTAGGGTTCTTGCCCAAATTGGGGAAATCTTATGGATTCAGTTTTAAAGCATCAATTCAAGGCTTCTCATTACTTACCCATGATTTATTAGAGATTTATTAATTGTTTTCAAAAGCCCATGCATTAAAGATGAATTCTAGCATGTTTTCACCACTTGCATGTTTTCAAGTAAAATTGCCATGTTTAGATAACATGGCCTCAAGTGTTAAGAAATTGCATGCCTGATTCTTCAAGTTATGAATTTAAAAAAAGTATGTTTTGAATTATGGCTATGCTAAGCTTTAAGACTTATGATTTGAGATTGGCATGACGTCAGATATGTCCTTATGCTTTTCTAACAGTTTTGACATCAGATATGTCACAAGTATATTATGGTCTATATGTATGTTTTGGGAGTAGTATTTAGCATCGAGTTGGAAAGGGTGAGTGTTCCCTTATTCCCAGAACTATGTGCCCCCGTAGGTTGATTAGCCCCTCCGTTGGGTATTAGAATTAGTGATCATGCCACAGTGATGCCTTTATACCCTGGCAAGGTATATTGAGTCATCTCGATGGGGTGTATACATCGAATTCCATGTATCTCACATGATCTATGTCGGTAAGAGACCTCCCACAGAAATAGTTTCAAGGTTTTAAACGTATTGACTCTTTGCCTTCAAACTTCAAAATTTCTATTATTACTTATGATTTCCAAATACGATTTGCTTATGATGTTGCATTGAGTCCTTTATATTGCAGCTTATACCATTATAGCATGATTTCAGCATTAAGCACATCTAGTATGTTTTACTTTAGATTTTGCATATCTCACATACTCGGTACATCCTATAGTACTGACACATATTCTCACGATGCATCCTTTGATGATGTAGATACAGGTTCCCACTCTAAGGCTCGTGGCTAGAGGTCGCAGACCATCCAGTTTTAGTTGGTGAGTCCTTGTTCATTCGAGGACTAGTATGATTCCTAATTAGTAGGCCCCTTCATTTTAGTACTTAGAGTCAGCTGGGGTCTTGTCCCAGTGACTCATTATGTCTTATGTAGAGACTTTTCAAACATAGTTAGATATTCGTGTTTTGATGTTTCGAATTTGATACTCCTAGACCTTCATCTTATATAGTGTTGGTGTGCCTACTTATATTGATTTTGCTTCCGCTATGATTTCATGTGTTTTACCTAGGTTTGCTATGACCAAGGATTAACTTGGGGCACTTGTGGTCCTAGGTCTTGTATTACATCTAGGGGGTAGCCTCGTTGTGTGAAAAACTTGGTATCAGAGCATCAGGTTAAAGAGTCCTAGGGTGTCTGAAAGCCGCATCGAGTAGAATCTCTTTCATGTATGTGAAGCACACCACACTTATGAGAGGGAAGCTACGAGATGTATTAGAAAAAAAAATTCACTTTTTTCATGATCAATATCGTGCGATAGTGTTTAACTCTATTACTCCTCTAATCTATTCTCTATATATTTCATATTATGCCTCCTTGCTGTGCCATGCCTCGCAGAGCTTCCCGAAATGTTGACCCTCTGATTTCAGACCCCGAGGTCACGAATCTGGTGTTCAGAAATGCTATTCATATGCTAGCTCAGACTATGGCCGTTTAGGCCAATCAGCAAGCTCCTATCCCTATCCATCCCCAAGGTGGAGCAGTTGCGGCCCGAGTTTGAAACTCTATTCGCATGAACCCACCTGAGTTCTAGGGTTCGAAAGTTGATGAGGATCCAAAAAAAATCATGGATGAGGTGAAGAAGATTTTTAATGTGATGCAGGTTGTTGGTATTGATGGTGTTGAGCTAGATTCCTATCAGCTTAAGGATGTGACTCATATTTGGTATACTTAGTGGAAGGATGCTAAGGCTAGGGATGTGGTCCCTATGACTTGGGAGTGCTTTGAAAGGGATTTTCTTGAATGGTTCTTCCCTAGGGAATTGAGGGAGGCTAAGGCCAAAGAGTTCATGAATTTGAGGCAGGGATCTATGTTAGTTCATGAGTATGGATTAAGGTTCACTCAGCTTTCGAGGTATGCCCCTTCTATGGTGGCCGATCTGAGGGATCGTATGAGCAAGTTCATTTATGGAGTGTCAGACTTGGTGAAAAAGGAGTTCAGGTCCGCTATGCTTTTGGGTGACATGGATATTTCTTGACTTATGACTCATGCTCACCAGATTGAGGGAGATAAGTAGAGGGAAATGGCAAGAGAGAACAAGAGGGTAAGATCAGAGAGTTTGGGTTTTAGCCATCAGAGGTCCAAAGGCGGACACCATTTTTAATTTTAGAAGAGGTCATCAGGACCCGTACATTCTTCAGCTAGTGCTCCTATTCAGGCTCCCAGTCCTCGTCATGATCAGATAGGTAGAGGATCAAGTTCTTATTTGTAGGGAAGTGTTGCAAAGAGGACTCCTTACCCTACTTGCAACAAATATGGTAGAAGTCACCCCGGTGAGTGTCTAGCTAGTAGAGAGGGATGTTTTGAGTGTGGTCAGGTTGGACACAGGATTAAGAATTTCCCTTCAGCTAAGAAGGGACAGGGAGTTGGTAGGACTCAGTCTGCTCCAGTAGCCCTAGGAGGTCGATCGGCACAGCAGGGCACTGCTTCTAGTTCAGGCGCTGGGCAGTGCCATAATCGCCTTTATGCCATGTCATCTCGCCAAGACCAGGAGAGTTCTTCCAACATTGTCACTAGTATATTAAAAGTCTTCTCTCTTGATATCTATGCTTTATTGGACCTTGAAGCTTCCTTATCTTTTAAGACCCATTATGTTGCTTGCAAGTTCAAAGTTAGTCCTGAACAACTCTTAGAACCCTTTTGTGTTTCTACTCATGTTGGTGAGTCAGTCCTAGCTAAAAGAATTTATCGAAATTGCCCTATCTCAGTCCTTTATAGAGTCACTTCAGCTGATCTATTAGAGTTGGAGATGACCGATTTTGATATTATTCTTGGGATGGATTGGTTGTATACATGTTATGTCTCGGTTGATTGTCGTACACAAGTTGTCAGTTTCAAGTTTCCAAATGAACCTGTCTTAGAATGGCAAGGCATCCCTCCATCCTCAAAGGGTCATTTCATATCTTATCTCTAGGCTAGGAAGATGATTTCTAAGGGTTATATTTATCATATAGTTTGGGTGAGTTATTTTGGTAATTACCCACCCTTTTAACTCTTAGGTGAGTTCATTTAGGAATCTTTTGGTAGGGTTTCATCCCTAATTAGCCTAAGTCCCCTCAAAACTCTCATTCATCTTCCCAAAAGTGAAAAGGGTCTCTCAAGCTTCAAGCTCCAAGTTCAAGTCTCCATTTCTCTTCACCCCAAATTAAGAAAAGATTCAAATCAGGTATGTGGGTATTCAATAAAGGATTCCTTTTACCCTTATGCCCAAAACCCTTAAGTTCTACTTTGATTTATGAATTGTGAAATTAGGGTTCTTGCCCAAATTGGGGAAATCTTATGGGTTCAGTTTTAAAGCATCAATTCAAGGTTTCTCATTACTTACCCATGATTTATTAGAGATTTATTAATTGTTTTCAAAAGCCCATGCATTAAAGATGAATTCTAGCATGTTTTCACCACTTGCATGTTTTCAAGTAAAATTGCCATGTTTAGATAACATGGCCTCAAGTGTTAAGAAATTGCATGCCTGATTCTTCAAGTTATGAATTTAAAAAAAGTATGTTTTGAATTATGGCTATGCTAAGCTTTAAGACTTATGATTTGAGATTGGCATGACGTCAGATATGTCCTTATGCTTTTCTAACAGTTTTGACATCAGATATGTCACAAGTATATTATGAGTTATATGTATGTTTTGGGAGTACTATTTAGCACCAAGTTAGACTGGGTGAGCTTACCCTTAGTACCAGAACTACGTTTCCCTGTAGGTTGATTAGCCTTTCGGTTGGGCATTAGAATTAGTGATCATGCCACAGTTATTCCTTTATACCCTGGCAAGGTATATTGGGTCCTCTCGATGGGCTGGATACATCGGATTCCATGTAGCTCACATGGTCTATGTTGGTTAGAGAATTTCCCACAAAAACAGTTTCAAGCTTTTAAATGTATTGACTCTTTGCCTTCAGATTTCAGAATTTCTATTATTACTTTTGATTTCCAAATATGATTTGTTTACGATATTGCATTGAGTCCTTTATATTGCAGCTTTTACCATTATAGCATGATTTCAACTTTAAGCACATCTAGTATGTTTTACTTCAGATTCTACATATCTCACATACTCAGTACATCCTGTAGTACTGACGCATATTCTCGCACTGCATCCTTTGAAGATGCAGATACAGGTTCCCACTCTCTGGCTCGTGGCTAGAGGTCGCAGGCCATCTAGTTTGAGTTGGTGAGTCCTCATTCATTCGAGGACTAGTATGATTCCAAGTTAGTAGGCCCCTTTATTTCAGAACTTAGAGTCAGTTGAGGTCTTGTCCCAACAACTCATTATGTCTTATGTAGAGGCTTTTCAGACATAGTTGGATATTTGTGTTTTGATGTTTCGGATTTGATACTCCTAGACCTTCATCTTATATAGTGTTGGTTTGCCGACTTATATTGATTTTGCTTCTGCTATGATTTTGTGTGTTATACCTAGTTATGTTATGACCAAGGGTTAACTTGGGGTACTTGTAGTCCCGATTCCTGTGTTACATCTAGGGGATAGCCTCGGGGTATGACACTAGGTTGGTATCTCTCATCACATAAGTAGCAAAGACCCTTAGCTCTTTTTTCACTCAACTCGGCAGGAGTTAACCTCCTTCTTCTCCCTTTATCTTCCAAAGGTTAGATTACAGACTAGGTTGAGTAGGAAGTAGACTTAGTAATTAGATGGTGAGGATTATAGGGTTGGAATGTGGTGGAAGAATTAGGAGTGGTGTAGTTAGATGAGACTTTCATAGCCTTAAACTATTTTGCATAAACTGATTCTTGCAATCTAGCTAGGTGATAGCTTGTCGTAGTGAATAAGGGTTGTGAATCCTCACTGCATCTCCCAATTTTTGTTTCAGTCCATTCAAGAATATACTAATAGGATGTTGAGTATCCAAATTAAGTCTAGTCATAGACCTATCAAAAGCATCCTGAAAAGTAGCCAGCACTTCCTAATTGTCTCAACTTGAGCAATTTAGTCTTAGGGTCATCATACTCTGCCCCAAATCTATCAGCTAAGGCCATCAGATACTCGTCCCAGGTGGGAAAACGTAAATAAGATCTACTCCTCATGTAATCCTGATGTCATTGCAAGGCCAAATCATCAAAATGAATTGCAGCAACTTTTTGATGGGGTAACACCTTATCAAGGAAGAAAATTTGCTCCACTTTATATCACTAATCTTGAAACTCTTGTCCATTAAACCTGGGAAATTCTACCCTTGATAACCTGGTCATAGATTGATTATTAAATATAGCAGGAAGCAAGTAATTATGGGGCTAGCAGTGGCTAGGTTTGTGGGCTTGGTGAGAATTAGGATAAGGGGCCTGGTAGTTGTTTTGGGAATTAGTGGGATAATGTGGATAATAGGTTTGTTGGGCACGAGTAAGGTGCACAGGAGTAGTTGAGATGCAAAAGTAAGGAAAATTCTTAGGTAAGGAAGAAGTTGTTGTGACAAGTGGGGGGCTCTGCATGGATAACGAAATGGGGTTTTGATGATATGGAGGTTGGGATATAGGAATTCGGTTAGTTTGAGGTAGAAATTGGGGTACCGGATATTAAAGGAAGCTCCTTGGCATTTGATGAACAGGGGTGTACTGGGTAGCAGTTGGACTCAATCCCACGCTAAGTCTAGGGGGTTGATGATCAATAACGGTCTTCAAGATCGAATTGAGATTACTGGAAATTGATCGTAATTGTAGAGTTCCTGATATACCTAATAAGTTTCTCGGTCCAACAGTTGGTGAATAGAGCTCTTGAGATGAGAAATTTGAGTTCCCAACTTGTATATCCCTCCCTAAATTATTCCTTGCCCCCATAGCCTCCTTCATCTCTTGAAAGGTGTGTTCACGCACCAACTCCAGTTGATGTTGTCATCGTGACATCATGTGCAGTCGACTTAGAATTTCTTGCAGCTCACCGATTATGGTCGACACCACCACAGAGCAGGAAATTGCTCTGATACCACTATAACTGTTAGAGTTGTAGAGAAAGTAAAGAAACAACGAAAGAAGGAAATAATAGAGATAAAACTCAATTCTCATTCAGCATGCCCCTCAAATATTGAGTACAGTGGACTATATATAAGCTCACATCATATTAGATGTAACTGCCTCATGTCCCTATCAGTAATTAAAATACTCTAATCACTTGAAATGCAAATATAAGAATAATAATAATAAACTACAAGGAGTAACTGCAATTAAGAAGAAATGATCTAACTACCTCCCTCAAATGTTTTACTGAATTGTCTCTTATCATATTATGATACAAAAATATAAACTTACGTTTTACAAAAAATAATTTTTTATGTCGGTGTCAAAGATAATTTCGATCACTCATTTATCTATATTATATTAAAAGTGTGAAGGATCTTATAATGTGATTTAAACTTTGTGCTTCATTAAAATACTCCACAATAGACAAAATTATTTTTTCATATATTCCTTAAATAAAATTCAAATTATACATAGACACTAATATGTATTACAATACTAATAATATTATATTTTAAGAAGTTCCCCAGAAAAAAACCTTTTCGAAATTTCCAAAAAAGTTATCGTGACATAATTGTGTGTTGCTATATATTGTCTTTTAAAAAATCTTCCCTAAATTTCCAAAAAGAAATTGCAGAATCCTTTTAAGCTAGAATTCATTAGGTTTAGAATTCATTAAATTTTCTTTTTCCCTTTTTATATGCCAAAATATCAAATACAACCTGCCTTTAATCGACATAGACTCATAGTAGAGCTCTACAACTTTGCTCCTATATTAGGTATTTCATTCCACTAATGTCAAGTTTTATTATGTTGCCTCTTAATATTTGGATGTTGAGACTCAAATATTTACTTGTCCTCAATAATGCCTTGAAATTAATGTTACTTTTTAATTTGCATATTGAACGAACTATTTTGTGGGTGTCTTCCTTGGGCGGTGGTCCTTGATGAATGGGTGGATACATATTGTAGTTGATGTCTTTCTTTTCACTTTTATTTATTATTTATTATTAATTTTATTTGATTTTATTTTTTTGTATGAATGTGCATTTGATGTGTGTCTGATGCTCTGTTCTGCTTAATACAGGTGGTAGATCAATGTTCAATCGAACTTTGAGGAATTTATATGTAAAGATTAGGTTTAATTGTATCGTCCCGATATCTCAATTATCATATTATTTTGTTGTAGATTCTCTTTCGTTATCTGCTATTATTATTATTTTCAATACGGGTGGTAAATAAATGTTCGTTCGGACTTTGAGGAATATTTGTGTAAAGGTTAGGTTTAATTGTATTGTTCTACTATCTCGATTATCGTATTATTTTATTATATTTTCTGTTTTGTTAATTACTAGCTGCTTTTTTTTTCTTAATACATGATAGATGAATGTTTGGTCAGGCTTTGAGAATTTTTTGTGAAGGTTAGGTTTAATCGTATTTTTCTGATATCTCGAATATTATATTATTTTATTACAATTTATATTCTATTACTATCTATTGCTTGTCTTATTATTCTTCTGTGTATAACTAAATAAATATATTATATTTATTCTTTAATATTTTATTTAAAGCCTTAAATATTGAGATTATTATTTTAAAATTCTACACTAAACCAATAACATATTTGAGTACAATATTTACTTATATCATTAAACAGATATAACATTTACTTTAACGTCAATTGCTACTTTTTAATAATTTTATATTTTAGTATAGATTTTTATTGATTGATGTGAGACACACGTGCAAAGCACATACACTAAATTAGTTATATTAAAAATGTGAAGGACCTTATAATGTGATTTGAATTTTTTGCCCTTCATTAAAAGAGAATGCAATAGATAAAATAGTTTTTTCACTATTTTTCTCCAATTATTATATCATTATATCTTTACAATATTGAATATTGACTATAATAAATATATAAAAAAATATATGGCAAGATTTTCTACTTTTGGCTGAATGCTATATGGCAAGGTTTACTACTTTTGGCTTAATTCTCCTAATGTGAAAAAGTAAGGAATATTTTTAAAAGTAAAAAAAATAATCAATTTTCCTTTTAAGTTCACTTTTGGATGAATTCTATACGGCTAAGAATTCCTACTTTTTTTACGTGGCGGTAGTAGTAAGTAAGTACATAAAGAAAATTAATTCCTTATATTACACAAACAATGGAAGGATCTGATTTTGTTAAGGTAAGGGATTTAATATTAAAACCTATTTCATAGTTTTCTCTAGGTTGCTTATTCTTAGAAGAATTGTAGCTTCAATGAAGGAGATCAACTATTTTTCTTCTTCACTTCTCTTTGCCTTCTACATACTTTAGTAGCTTTATACTTTCTTATGATTTTTTTTTGTTATATTATCTTTTGGGAAAAGTTTTTGTTTTTATTTTTGTTTCAGCTAAATCTAATTGATTTTTTGGTTTTGTTTCTGCAGCATCTTACCATCTCAAATAAGTATGCTTTTGCGGTAAGTTTGTTAATGTATTATGGTTTTGCGGTAAGTTTGTTAATGTATTATGGTTTTGCTGTAAGTTTGTTAATGTATTCTTTGTTTTGATTATTACTATTATTATTATGTCTTGAGTCGAGGATCTATTGAAAATAATCTCTTACCCCATAATAATAGTAATAGTAGGGTAGGGGTAAGTTCTGCGTGCACGTATGTTGTTATTGTTGTTACAGATATTAGATGTGCTTGTAGGCTAGGGTTTTGCTTGGACGTCTACCCTGCGCATTCACCAACATTAAAAAGGTAGGCCTTCATGATATCCTTAATTTATTGTATTTTCATATAATTCTGAAGATGTGTATTATTTTTTAACAAAAATATATGTGTTATTTGTCTGTCCTTTGTTGTACTTCTATATAATTGTGAAGACATGTACTTTCTTTTAACAAAGATATGTGTTGTTATGGTGAAAAAAAATAAAAAAGAAAATTAGCCAAAGACTTTTCATGAAAAAATATGTTTAATATTTATTGGCTATACAACTTTTATTTACGTATGTTACAATGTTGCTGATATTAGATGTGTTTTACTTGAACGTTTACTTGCTCATTCACCAACATTAAAAAGGTAGGCATCTCATGCATTCCTTTGTTGTATTTTCATATAATTCTGAAGAAATGTACTTTCCTTTAACAAAAATATATGTGCTATTTGTTTGTCCTTTGTTATATTTTTGTATAATTGTGAGGACATGTAATTTTTTTACCAAAAAAATATGTGTTATTTTGGTGAAAAAGAAATGAAAAAGAAAAATAGCAAAGACTTTTCATGAAAAAATATGTTTATGATTTGTTGGCTATACAATTTTTATTTTACAATTCAGGCTATACAATTGCATGCTCATTATCTTTTAACTATTTTTTAACAATATTCTTTTTATAATATATATATATATATTTTTTAATATTAATATAATACACACGTGCATCGCACGTATACTAAACTTGTTAATTAAAGTGTCAAGGACAAAAATTAAAAATCACAGATTTAAGGAGTAAAAATCAAACACCACTCCAAAGTAGGAGCATTTATACGAATGATTCTAATTTTAACCCGTTCATTTTCCACCACTACATGGTGCTAAGAAACGATGAGGGACAATTGTAAATACATTGTTTGCACAGAGACATAAGCATCTTATCTATATTGGAGATTTAGAATATTATCTACAAATATCAGTATTACTCATCATTGGTGTCATGCCCCTAGCTAGGAGGGGTGGACATCAAGGCGTTAAACGAGTACCTGCTGAACATATACACTAAACTCATGCTAAGACTGTAAGTTGATAAGCAGCAGCATGGACATCAAGGTGTGATTACATATACTAAAACATACATAACTGAAGGGCCCACTAAACAAGTTGTACAACTAAAACAAAACTAAGTCTAAGAAGCCTCTAAAGAGTTTGCAACTGCGAATCTAATAACTAGTCGGGACAAGACCTTGAAATACCCACTATAAGATAAGTACATAAATTCAAAACATATGACCTAGACATCGATAGCTCCAGAGAGAGGTGGAGCTTACCAACTGATCGACTGGAAGGCACTGGTCTACTGTGGATGTCTGTTAGCCTGAGTATCTGAGCCTATATTCATAAAAATACAGTGCCCCAGAATAAAGGGAGGTCAGTACATATAAAACATGTACTAGTATGTAAAGCAAACTGAATAACAAGTAGACATGTAAGAATGAACAATGAATCAGATAGCAAAAATAGAAAAATCTGAGCATATACTGTAACGACCGGGTTCATCATTACGGGTAGACTTTTCGTGCCAAGTTTCAAGTCAGAAAACTTCCAAATTTGGGAGTTAAAAATTCTGGGCTAGGCTAGTCTCGGCTAATTTTGGAGCGAGGTATGGTCTAGGGAAATCTGGGTAAGGATTGGGTAATGTGTCCTGTTTTGAGATAGTTTTCCGTTTAGCTAAGACATAAAGGAGTCTGAAAGACTTTTTCGAAATTGAATTTGGGTAAGTAAAACTCCCGACATCGAGGTTGATGCGAAGGGGTTGTTCTGGAATGTCAGGAAAATAAGTGTGTTATAAAATAGACCAATTTAGGGGACTTTATGACTTTCTGTCCCGTGTCAACCGTCATAGCAGTTGAACACCACCATAGCAACCTCCGTTGTAGTGGATAAAATACTTCTACAGCGGAAGTCAATATTGGTCAGCAACATTATAGTGGATGGTTCCGCTATGGCGGTACTGCTATAGCAGATCGTAGACCGCTATAGCAGAGCGTGATGGGATTTAATGCAAAAACTTCCCCAAAATAGTCAGTTTTTCATCAAGACATTTTGGGAGAAGGACAAGGCGACTTTGGGCAATTTTCATCAGTTTTTCACCAATTTTTATCCTAAAGGTAAGAATTCTACTCCCCAAACTCCATACTATCTTTCCTACGTGATAGAATTGCTAGGGGTGGACTTGGGGAAAGGTTTGGAATGACCTAGGATGATAGAATCCAGGGAATGAGGGGATTCTAGGGTGTAGAAGTTCTTGGGTGTTATTGATTCCATTAGATTATGATCATGTGACCTTAATTCTCTAAATGTATCCATGAAAAATGGTAGGAATAGGTGAATTAATAGTGGGAAAGCCCAGGAAAAGGGTGGAATGATCATGGTTGGCCTGAGGTTTGGGATTTTTGCATAATCCGGGTAACTAATAGGCAATAAGGATTGATTTTTGGTTATTGTGTGTTGTTTTAGACCAAGAACCTACAAGAACTTTGGGAAATGGGAAAGCTCCAGTTGAGTAGAGCTTGAAATATTTTGAGGTAGGTGATGGTTATGCATTTCTAATATGCATTATGTATTCACGTACTATTCCGTAGTAGTGTATGAGTTGCATGTTTATGAAATGAATTGTGAATGTCTAGTGGTCCGGTAATCAGTCTTGTGAAATGAACTTCTTTTATTTGCTTGTTGGCTTTACAAGTATGTTTTTTCATTGGTTGTGATTGATTGGACTTGTTATGAAATTCAGTTGGCTCGGGTACCACGCCTGGTATGGATATACTAACGGTTGACTCGGGTACCACGCCTGGTACGAGAATTACTAACAGTTGGCTCAGGTACCATGCCTGGTATGGGAATTTCTAATGGTTGTCTCGAGTACCACACCTGGTACAGGTTGTTTTAATTGCATTATTGTTTTCTCTCGATGGTTCCATGAGTGGACCGGGTTGTATTCTTGAATTATGAATTCTGCATATGGTCCTTGAGAGGCCGGTTGATTTTATTTAAATATGAGTTTGGTCTTAGTGTAGATTGAGGTTGCATGTCTAACACTTAGGTGATGTTAGGGGGATCCTTGGTGGGTCCAGGTTTCGTGAAAAAGGGTATATGTCATTGTTTTTGGGTAGAGTCAATGGTTGCTTTTTGGTTCCTATGTTTAATGAGCTAAAGGAGGGATTTAATATTTGGTTACTTGTTGACTTGTTACATGTTTGTTGTACCTTACTATGTTATGGTTTACTATTCATATTATATTAATTGGAGCTGGCCGATGATCCTTCTTGTAAATGATGGTGTGTACTGATTTTTCACTTGCATTTCTTTTTGTGAGTACATGAAATCTTCCGGCGGCTGGCACGCGACCTCACTTGTAGTCCCAGCGCTTTCAGACATCAAGGGTGAGTTGCTTCGATCGAGCTACCTTGGTTTTTTCTATTTAGTTATAGACCACTTGTTTCGGGCTTAAACTCTTGCTTATTTGGGGTTGCATCCCCATATTTTCTAGACAATTTGGTAGAATATTTTGGTACGATGACTTTCAGGTTCTAGGGAGGATGTTTTCGCAGTTTTATGAAATAGTATGTGAGATTTTATTGCTAGTTTACTTTATGCTTTGGTTTTAAGCTTCTAGGATGATTAAGTGTTTGGTCATGTAACACCCTGGAATTTGATCCAGCTTTCAAACTCAGAAAAACTACAGAATTTTTTAACTTCCAGGGATCAGATATGTCATGGAAAGGACTCGTGATTCTAGTCTTGCAGACCACCCTCAGGTTTGAGACCACTGTCACTCACCGAGGTTACCCCCTAGACATAACACGGGACTTGGGACCACAAGTGCCCCAACCTAATCCTTGGTCATAGAATTCTCAAGCATAACAAAGATCAGCAAAAACATAATAGATAAATTTGGAATCATATAAATGGATAATCAAGTCAAATAGGAATACAAATCTAGAAAGTGACTCCAAAGCTGACTATGTCTGAAAAGCCTCTACTAATGACTTGAGTGTTGCTAGGACAAGACCCTAGCTAACTCGAAGTATGAAAAGTAAGTAGCCAACACAAACTAAGAACATAACTAGTCCTCGACCTAAGAGGACTCACCAACAGCTGACAGAGGGTGTCCTGGAAACTCTAGCCATGGGTCTGAGAAGGAACACCTGAATCTGCATCATCAAGGATGCAGCGCAAAATATGCGTCAGTACTATGGAATATACTGAGTATGAGAGTGATGCATGAATCATGATAAAACAGTTTAAAAACATGCTTAAAGTGATTTATTACATAAACAGAAGGACATGAACAAGTAATAAGATAAGAAGCATAAGTCATGAAAAAGGCTTAAGTTTCAAATATAAGATCATATAACTTCATAGCATAAAATAAGCATGTGGGAGTTTCTCTTAACCGACATTAAACCATGTTGAGCTACATGGAGTCCGGTGTCATTTCCCCACACAGAAAAAGGTCATCCTAACCTGCCAAAGTTAGAACCATTTCATTTCATACCGGGATCCTGTCATCATAAGCCTCCAAGGGAAAACTACGGTGGCACGTAGTTTTGGGACTAAGGGTACTCTCACCCGATCCAATTCGGTGCTAAATACTACTCCCAAAACATATATATACATAATATGATCTCACATACATGTGACATATCAAATGTCAAACTTGTTCATAACATAATCATACCCCAGATCGTCATACTACTCATGAATTAGGGTTTTAAAATTGATTCATGAGCATTGGTGGAACATCTGGTGTCTTGTCTTGCATCATACTTCATAACATGGAAAGACTTGCATACTTCATGAATTGTAAAATTTTCATGTGTAATGACCCTGTCGGTTATTTCCACGTATACATTTTCCTTGTACCGTTAGAGCTTGTTTGTAGCATCCCCAAGTCATTTAAGACTTGTCGGGACCGGTATTTCGGTGTCGGGTCCATTTGTTTGGTCGTATGATAAGTTTTAAAGTCAAGCAAGTCGGCAAAAGTTATCGTAAGTTTCTTTAATAAATTTTCAGAACTTTGGGTAAAATGTCTCAGAGCCTTTCTCTCAATATATAAATAGTTAGAAGTCCCCCGAAATACCAAATCGAAGGTCTACGAGTCTAGTTTCCAATGCACAAAACCTCACTTCCAACTGATCTTGGAGTAAAATATTATGACTGTTTTACCGCGGACTGTCTGGCAGAAACCGGGTCGCGAACCGGGTCGGGTCAAAATCGATTTTAAGCCTCAACTTCACGTTTTAAAACACCATTTCAGTTCTGAAACAGTGAGAAAACATAAGGGAAGGTTCCAAGAGAGTTCTTGAGTATCAAAATCGTGCGATGGTGAATTGCGAACCTAAATTTAAGATTTTTATTAGCATCGCGCGTATATTTGAAAATATTTTATTTTAAAGTTATATTTTTATTACCTTTTTTAAAGTATTTTAAAGGTCTATGAAAAATACTTTTATTATGATATAATTGTGTATGTACTTATTTTATAAGGTTTGTATACATTGTAATATTTTAATGGAGATAGTAAATTTAGTTATGTTGAAAATTATTATTATAATATAGTAAGTTTTATTGGAAATGATTTTCTATTAGTTATGGTATATTTAAAAAGTTATATTTATTTTACCATGAATTTATGTAATACCCGAATATATATGTAGCGGGATAAAATATTTTGGATATATCCCCTACCCTCCACGTGGAAGTGGAGGGAGTGCCCAGCAAGGCTTAGGGTGATTAGTGGCCAAGCATGGCATTTATTGGATATATATATATATATATATAGTATTTGTCATTCTCTCTGTTTAAGGATTCACTTTTCAAACACGTATATATAAATAAGGATGTTGCTGGGAGCAACACGTTTTCTTTTTAGTGATTATTCTCAATCTTGTTAACAAGGGTAAGCATGTATATCAGTTGTTATATACAACTCGTTTAATGCACGGTAATGTTTGGTGGGGAAAAATATTTTTTTTGACGATTACTATTTGATCATCGAAAGAAAAATTGATCATCTACGTCAAGTTATTCAAACCAAAATTTGAGTTTGATTTCATTTTGGAGCTTCTCGGAGTAGTTCGGGCTTGGACATCGTTATCCTAGCAGCTTGTCATCGGACGACAGGTAGGTTATGGTTTAAACTCCCTAGACTTAGCATATATCGGATAAAATTGTACTAGCTGGCATCCTTGGGTTGGATTATTATGTTGGTACCAGAAACCTCGACTGCTTTATTCATGTCCGCCTACTTTTGTTCCTCTGTTGCTTGTAGTACTTGCTGATATATTTTATTTACCCTTGTGGTCCTGTGAGACCTTGTTGACTCTGGAACATAGAAGGTGGGATTTTGGGAATGTCTGCGAGTCCCGAGCATAGAATTATCCTTCTAGGCTGGTTATGCTTGCTGAGTAGCTGTGGGCCTGTGCAGGGTCGATAGGTTGATTGTGATCTGCTGGGCAGCTATTGTGTGTGATCATACCATTTCCATGCATATAAAGAGGTTTTATCCATGTTTTACAATGGTTTGGGCTTCAGGCTTACTGACACTATTTTCTAACCCTTGCATGGCCTCGGGGGCCCCTTTTTTATGGAAATAAATTGGAAATGGTTTGATTTAACTTGTAAATATTCTTGGGTAAAGAAAGTAAAATTATGATTTACATTACCAGTTTTACAATTAACGCTAGACTCGGCAGGACCGGGGTGCTAGTTGAGTTTTCTTGCTACTTGAAATGATTTTACCCTCGGTCGGACCGAGCACCTGAGATGACTTTCTACTATTTATCCCCGGTTATGCCCGGGCACTCTTAGAGGGGTTTTTGAGATATTTTCCTACTACTTTAGTCCTGGACAGGGTCTGGGCATGCATATTAGAGACTGGGTCTCTATCTTGAAACCGGACTTGCTTTCGGATGACATGTTATGATACTGAGTTTTAGTATGGGGTCAGGGACCTTCATGGACCTTGCCATCCGGGCCTGGGGCTGCGAGCTGCGTGTGCCGGAGGAAGGGTATACGGTGGAGTAGAGGTATATGGGCAGTGTCCTTCCATGGAACTTACCTGCTGGGCCGGATCGGCATCGGAGGAGGTACATACAGAGATACCATTTCACTTGAGATCTTCATGCATCATATCATTCATTGTTTGAGGCTCCACCCTTGTTTGTTGTTTGTTGATTGTACGCTCTGGTAGTATGGGATGCCGGAGGGTTTGTTTTCACTTGTTTGTGTTCCTCGGTTGTATGGGCGGCCGGGGGACTGTAGGTAGACTCTTGCTATTTACTTACAGAATTGTTCCCTATTACGGTTAAGTATGAAATTGGTTACTGCTAGACTGTTAGTTTCTGGATTTGAGATTGATATGATTAGTTGAGTTTGATTCATGTCTCTGAGCATGCCTATCATTACTCTTT
>QJPP01007294.1:0-149328 GCA_003996215.1 Jaltomata sinuosa
AACAATCAATAGACAATATAGACATCTTGGTGCCCTCACCACAAAGAAATCCCACACACAAGATTTGGGACTAGGTAAGCGCTCACCCTCACAAACGATTTCAAACAATGCACATGCGATACCATAGGCTTGCCCTTACTATTCTATTTCGGTTCTTCAGAAAGCTATTCAGGATCACTACAGGACTTGTTTCGGCTTGTAATGAGGCTTCGGGTGCAGGTATGATACATTTAGGGGTTAGTGACTAAGCCCTCCTTGGAACCATTTACATCTTATCACCACATAACTTCACTTTATCCATCCTCATTCACCTTTTTATTTCCTTGATTCTAGATACAGGTGCGGCCTCTTTTTTGACAATTCTTTTTGTTTCTTTTTCGATCTTTTTTTCATCATTCTTTATTTTTTTCTTTTCTTTTCTTAGGCGCACACCCAGATTTTCATTCTATTCAACAACAATCATCTCCATCCTCTTTTTCTTCTCCTTTACCACTGTAGTAGCCACCCTCAACTTAGGCTGATTGCCTACGTCAAGGTGCACCATGTCCATTGGTAGGACCAGGGCCAAAACAGGGTTTACCTCTATAGTAGCCACCCTCAACTTAGGTTGTTTGCCTACGTTGAGGTGCACGATGTCCAAGGAAGGACCAGGGCCAAAATAGGGATTTAAAGTTAAACATGAATGGTGACAGGTTATTGAAAGAACAAGGTCAATTATGGCTCAAACAGGGATCGAAGGGGTTATTTATATTTGGACGGTCTTTTAGGTTAAGTGGACTGCACACAAAAAGGGCCTGTGATCCTTTCCTAAGCAACCAAACTTCAAACTTAACAAAATAGACCGGGCAAGTTCTAGATGCATGCACAGAGTAAGAATTTATGACAATAAATCTCACACACTCTTAGCACCAAGAAACTATATCGCTACCAACTATCAAACAACCGCTCGGCTTAAGCATACTCATCCTAATCATATTCACACAATGACATTCAAGGATCCAGACAGTCAATTGTTTCAACATAAGCTCAAAACCAGAAAATTTTTCAAGGGGCCTCGTTTTTAGACAAGAACAACGCATGCTTGCTATAGACACTAAAAAAAATTTAAAACAACAACCTAAACATGCCGGTTCTACTAGATAGCACACCGTAGGGAAAAGAAATCGGCAACAAAAACCCTCGGTGGTGCCTCACAGGTTTCCCAACACCCTCAACTTAGACTCATGCATTGTCCCCAATGCATATATGCGAAAGCTAAAAACTGTGAGAATAAAGGAATACCTGTGAAGTCGATATGACTCAAATTCCGGAATGATGTTGGAGACCGCCTGGGTCTCCAAAATAAGAGAACTCGATGGAGTACTTGTGTGCGCCAACCTCATGTTGCGCTCCAACTTCCTCTTTTATTGGCTCCGCAGCTAGTCGTAACCGCTTCTTCGCTCTTTCTTTGTAGATTCTCTTGCGGTGTTTTCGTTTCCTTGAGCTATTTACACCGCTTTCCGCAACATGCTTCTCTTTTCGCGGCATCCTTCTCACAACAGCTAGCGTCTCGACCAAACACTTCTTCTCAAGGTGCACATCCGCAGGAGCTTCCTCAACAGCATTGATGACCGCGACCACCCTCATGTACTTGGTTGCTTCATCAATTTAGACACATCGAACTTGACCACTTCATTGTTCAATCGGAAGGTCAGTTCGTTTTTCTCCATGTCAACCAATACTCTCGCCGTAGCTAACAATGGTCGTCCCAAGATTATGGGAACTTTGAAGTCCACTTCGCAATCCAAAATCACAAAGTCAGCTGGGAAGATAAGCTTACCGATCTTAACTAGCACATCAGTCAATATCCCTACGGGTCGCTTTACCGAACGGTCAGCCATCATCACTCTCATGGACGTTGGTTTAGGAGCTCCCAAACCCAATTTGTCATACACTGCTAGCGGCATCAAATTGATACTAGCACCAAGATCACACATAGCTCTTTCGAAGTTGAGCTTTCCGATAGTACATGGAACAGTGAACGCACCTGGATCTCCTTTCTTTTCCACTAATGATCTAGAGGAAATAGCGCTGCAGTGATGGAGGTTGTCTTCCGGCTCAAAACTTACCGTCCTCTTCTTTGTGATCAAGTCCTTCATGAACTTGGCATCACCGGGCATTTGTTCCAGAGCTTCCACCAATGGTATGTTTATTGAAATCTGTTTTAACATGGTCATGAAGTTCAGGAACTTACTATCGTCAGCTTTCTTCTTCAACCTCTGGAGGAAAGGGGGTGGGTGTCGAAACATCATAGTTGGAAGCTTTTCAGCTTCCTTGCGTTTCTCTGCGGGCTTTGGCGTTTCCTCCTCTACCGCCTCTTTATCATCCGCACTATCATCTTGAGCATGAATTACCGGATGTGATTCCGGTAATACTTTTCCGCTCCTTGTGGTGATCGCCATACAGCTTGCATCATTCTGCGGATGAGTGGTGTCGCTCGGCAAAGTACCTATTTTCCTTGGGTTTAGAGATGCCGAGATG
Organism: Jaltomata sinuosa; assembly: GCA_003996215.1. Lineage (NCBI taxonomy): Eukaryota > Viridiplantae > Streptophyta > Magnoliopsida > Solanales > Solanaceae > Jaltomata > Jaltomata sinuosa. The sequence goes on from QJPP01007294.1 coordinate 2,521, forward strand.
TGACCCACTTGCTGCTCTAGTTGCTTGATCGCGGTTGAGTGTGACTCCACTACCAGACTCAATGTTGATAACTCATTCCGTATTGCCTTTACCCTAGAGTCCGTTGATTCCACCTTAAGCAGCATCTTCGCCATCATGTTCTCAAGTTTGGACGTCTCAGTTTCGCTGCCAGTTTTGTCCCGATTGCCAGGTGGTATATACCACCCACCTCTATCGGAGTTGTTCCTCCAGCTTCCTTGGTCGCGATTTTTGTAGCCACCATTCTCATAGTGGTTGTCTCTTGGATAGTTCCGACCTTGGTTTCCCTAGCCATTGGCCTGGAAACCCCCCAAGTAATTGGCCTCCTCAGTCTCTATACCTTGGGAACCCACAGCTTGCACCTTCTCTATACTTCCTGACGTCAAGTGCCTTGTCAGGAGATCCAACTGTGTTTTAAGATGCGCCATGTCTTGGTCGCGCTCCTTCTCTTTCCTTCTCTGCTCTGCTGACATGCCAACTGTATAGGTGCTAGCTGCAACCTCTGAATCTCGTGTGTGCCAGGCCCTGTTGGTCTTGGTGAGCCTGTCTAGAATAGCTGTGGCGTCGGCAAAAGTGCGACCCATAAACGCTCCACCTGCTGCGTTATCCAATGTCGGCTTGGTAGCCGAATTTAGTGCCCTGTAGAATGTCTGCATCAAGAATTCGTTGTTCAGCTGATGGTTGGGGCACTGTGTCAGCTTCTTCTTAAATCGCAACCAGGTCTCGTGCAGTGCTTCGTGCGGTTGCTGCCTGAAGTTGCTGATTTCGTCCCTCAACTGTATCACCCGAGAGGGAGGAAAGAACCTTTCTAGGAAAGCTCCTCTCAACTCTCCCCACGTTGCGATAGAGTCGGGGGTCAATTCTGTCAACCACAACGCTGCCTCATCAGACAGAGACAACGGAAACAACCTAAGCCTGATCGCAGTCTGACTCACTCCTGGCAGTTCGAACGACTTGCAGATGCCCACGAAATTCATTAAGTGCTGGTTTGGATCATCCCTAGCGACACCTCGGAACACTCCTCTCCAGTTCAACAGCTGGATCATCGTTCTAGTGATATTGAACTTTGCTCCGGGCGGTAGCGGTGGAACAACAATGGCGCCCGTAGCGCCAGCTCCATCTAAATCAAGCTCATCATCATTCCGTGCACCATCGTCCTGCAGACCACCAGCATTAAGGTTTTGTTGGGCCTGCAGTTCAGCAGCGAGCCTTGCTGCCTCTAGTTGTGCGGCCATGTTCTGCCTCAATGTTCTAGCAAGTTCGGGGTCATAAGGTAAAATTTGTTCCCCCGAACCTCGGGTACTTGGCATGCACAACTGTGTACCCTGTCAAAACAAAAACAACAAATAAACGTAAAGCAGGAAATTATAACAAAAAGTCAAATAGACACACCAGACTTAATCAAAAACCGTATTCCCCGACAACGGCGCCATTTTTTGATAACGCTCAAACTACACCTCAATTTAAGAAGCGTAAGCGATCGTTGTCAAATATATAACCCAACAAGGTTGGGGTCGAATCCCACAGAGAATATGGTGATGATTAAGACTTTAGTGAAGTAGATGACTAGTCGTCAATCGTTTCCAGTAAATAAAAGGGGGGTTTTGTAATCAAATTGTAAACAAAACAATAATAAACGTAGGAGTTTAAATCAGTATGAGAGAATGCGAACTAGGGACGTGGTCACCATGGCGTTGTAACAATGTCGATTCTAGGCTTAACTGGGTTCTTTCTATATGTGTGTCACGATGTGATTGCGTCAATTGTATCGTCTAAACGTCTCTCGACCAAATAAACAAATTTCCTTTTATCTTCTCTCGATCTCAAAAAGATGTGCTTTTTAGCTTTCAATCCTAACATCAAGTAGATTAATCCAGTTACGGCATTAATCTTTAAGACGAGAGTTGGTAGTCTCGAATCTTTGTTGTTAATCAAGTTTCCCGGTTTTAATCTCTTTCTCAAGCAAATTAAACCTAGGCATGTTCTAATGTTTGCAACCCACTAGAAAACGTGACATAACGTATGATTAACAACGTGACAATACATATATCGAACCCAACGCTACCCAGAATCTATATTGCTACGTTTACCATGGCTCCCACAACCCTAGTTGCGGGAGTTTTAGTTAATCATGCTATAAAGAAAAGAGAAGAGAATTGAATTCATAATAAGGAGAAGAAGTTCTTACAATATAATGAAAACCAATCTTCAATAATCCAAGAACAAGAAAAACCAAGAACTCACGAACACGAATTCAAGAATCCGAAAACGTGTTGTTGCTCTCAAAAAATGACTAAAAACTATTCTAAAACTATTGGGTGTATTCTAATTACATAAACCTATCATAGGGTATTTATAGGAGTCAAAGAAACCAAATCCAAAACGGGCTAGGAATCCTCAAAACGCGGGTCGCCGACGTAAGCTACTGCCTTAGCGTGACGGTCAGGCTGACGGACCGTCACTGCCTTGACGGACCGTCGCCTGGACCGTCAGCCTTAGGCAGTGGCACTGCCCCTTTGCTGCCTTGGAGTGACGGTCCTAGTGACGGACCGTCACACATGTGACGGGCCGTCACACATGTGACGGGCCGTCACGCAGGCCGTCACTCTTAGGCAGATTGCTCTTTTTCGCGTATTTCCGTCCGTTTCCGTGTTTGTTTCCATTTCCTACAAATACAACATAAAAACATCAAAAACAATAATGGTTGCTTGAAAACGTACGATTGTTCTTAGTAAAAAGGAGTCGAAAGTGACGTAAATTAGCGTCACATCACTCCTCATGGGGTTGACATCTCTATCCTGGAAACTCTACCAGCTCCTTCCACTTCTGCTGCACCTCCAATAGAGGATCCAACCTCTATTTACGCCTTTTATCCGGCAAACTTTGCCAACACTGTCTAGGACACTATCCATCTAAAGGAGCAGATGAAGAAGTTTGCTCAGCAGTTCTAGGCTATTGGTGATGCCTCCATACAAAAAGCCATAACACCATTGTTGATGTGCATGGCCGGATCGATGCATTAGAAGAGAGGATCGATGAAAAGTTGGATGAAATGGGTGCAACTGAGCTTACAGAGATGAAGGAGCAGATTGCAGCACTGAGTGTAGATGTGGATGAGTTGAAGGGTCATCTGGCCTCATATACTAGTGCTCCAGTAGTCATGCCAAAGGCTCCATTGGAGCCGATAATTGATTTATGGGACTTTGCTAATCCTGAGCTCCGCCATAAGGAACGTGAAAAAGATAACGAGGCACCGGATAGTCCTTCTGAGCCTAAGAAAAAGAGAAAGATAAGAGATAAGCAAGTTTGAGAAGAGGGAGAGGATGCCCCATTGAGCCCAAAATCTTTGAAGCATAAGGAAGATAGAGCTGAGAAGAAGAGGAGGAAGAAAAAAGTGAAGGTGCTTAAAGAATCCCAAGCCATCCAAAAAATACACATTGATGCTATTAGTTCTGGTGGCTCGAGAAATGGTGTTGCAGGCACTACAAAGGAAACTTCTTTAGACCCTATTGTGGGAGCAACCATTGATGGTGCTGCTCGGGTAGCTGTTACTGTTGAGAGGACTGCTGAGGCAGCCTTAGTTGGTGAGATGAATGAGGGCACCGATCTAGCAGGCCATAACTACTACACGTGATGACCGCGCTTAGGCGCCACATGTATGCCTAGCCTCCCTTGTTTAGTTATTTTTAGTGCATTGGGGAAAACACACATTTTTTTGATGGGGTGGGGGCAACTTTGTCATCTGGTTATTTTGTAGAGTGTTTTGGCAAAGTCTGAGTAGCGAAAACACTCACATCATGCCGCGATGTTAAATCACATGCTGCGTAGGAGGCAACCCATGAGGGTATCGAAAAGGTACTCCACGTCCTTGGGGTTTTCTTGCCTGTGTTCTTTCCCTAAGGACTCTTATATTTCTGTTGATCCAGCATGTTTAGAATATGATGTGTGTTTGTAGAATAAAAGTAGGAACTAAATGTAGCCTATGGTCTTATTTTGATTTTTTTTTTGAAAATAGAGACCCCTCTAATTTTTTGTGCAATAAGATGAAAGGACTGACCTTGATGGATCTGTGAGTGACAACATGTATATAAATGTGATAAGTAGCTTAAGCTAATACATGAACTGATAGTTAGCTAATCACTAGTCTAAACTCTGTGCCATGTGTGAGTGAGCTACTTTGTATCCGTTCTTGCTGTACTGTATCAATCTATAACTTGCCTGGTTAGTCTTACCATGGTTGAAGAATAATTTGGTTAGGAGATGATCATAGGCCATTTTTTGAATAAGTCTACTTAAGCCAAATGACCTACTAAATGAAAGTATGATTCCCTTTGATCCCTGAATTTGAGCCTAAGTTAATCCTTTTTGTTGTTAGCCTGTTCACCTTCCATGTTTCCTATAAACCTTTGTTTTGGCCCTGGTCCCTCTTTGGAAATTGTGTACCTCAACTCAAGCTAAACGTCTAAGTTGAGGGTGGAAACTATAAGGGTAAGAAGGAAGATTGAGGTATGAAAAGATCAGGTTAGTGTTGAAAAGAAAGATAACGAGTGTGGTTTGTGTGCTCAAGAAAAAAAACAAAAAAAGTAATGAAAAGATGAAAAAAGGGCAATAAAAGCCACAATCGAAGCTTGATAAAAGTAAAAAGATAACAAGAAAGGAGAATGAGGGAGGAAAATATTGTGTTCTGAAAAGTGGAAAATAAGAAGTAATTGTAGTGTCAAGGAGGGCGTAGTCACTGTTATCCAAATATACCATTCCCATCCTTAAGCCTACATTACAAGCCTAACAAAGTCCTATATTGATCGTAACCAAACTATTTGAAAGCCAAGGCATAGAAAATAAGGGCAAGCCTATGGTATTGTGCATGTGCAGCTTCAATTTCCTTGCAAGAGTGAGCATATTCCCAGTCCCTGTTTGTTGGATGCAATTCTGTGTGAGCGAGACTTCTTTGTTGTAAGGGCACTAGAGTAGACTATGATTGCTAGCTGATTGGTATAAATGTCTGCTGTGTATGCTATCTTGATCATGAATATCGTGATTGTTTTCCATGGATCCGTCTTGTGTTGTTTTGATAACTGGTTTGTCTGCACTGGTTTTGAACTAATACAAAGTGGGTACTGATCATGTGAATTGAAAGGATTTGAAACATGTTGCTACTGTAGTTCCTAGTTTCCTTTTACTTAAGTGTCGTTTTAGTTTTTATTTTCATTTGTTGCTTGAGAACAAGAAACTTTCTAAGTTGAGGGTATTGATGTGCCAAGATTTCACAGAACTTTCGACGCTTAAAACTAAGGATTTTGGAAGTTCTTAAGTATGTTCTTGTTAGATATGATGATTGTTTGTTACATGTGCAAGAAAAGTACTGAAAAGATAAAAAACCCAAAAAGTTCTAGTTTTCTAGGTAAAAAAGCATGCCCCACAGGCGTGGGATCCACCACGGCCCATGGGAGAAGGCATTAGGATGGACCAGAAGAACTTAAAGGCAAAATCCAGTCCCACGACCAACCACGATGAGCGTCAGAGCAGCCACGGGCTGTCACACTTTCCCGTGGTAATAAACCAGTGGAAGTAAAGCTGTGATGTTAAGTCTGACGAGTAGCCGTGACGCCTATGAGAGCCACGATGGAATGTCACAGAGCCTATTGAAATAACCCAAAGGTAGTTAGAGAAATGCAGGTATTAGCCAATGAGATGCACACGACAAGCGTGGCAACCACGATAACCCATCGCATTTGCATGTGGAAACAAGGTAGGAGCCTAAGACACAAATTGATAAAATGTCTGAAGGGCACCCACAACGCTAGTGGCACCCACGACGGCCTGTGGGGCTTGCCCATCAGGATTGCCGTATCCATCTCTCCTTGTTTAGTTAAGATTTGGTCTGTTTTGTCTATAAATACCTTCCCTTAGGTTTTATTTCAAAGTTACGCACTAGTTACTTATTGTTGCACATTATTAACATATTGTTGAGACATCCTAACACAATTTTGAGAATCCAAAGGTTGTTCTTGATTTATTGAAGTGTTCTTGAGGATTCAAGATTTTCGATTTTATTTACTTATTCTTGTAAGTTATAATCATGATCTCTTTTCTAAATCTGGTTATCTTCTTACAACCATCAGTAGCTAAATCCACAACTAGGGTTGTGAGAACCATGAAGGATTAATAAAGTAGGCAAAGTATTTGGTAATTCTAGGATGGTGTTTATGCATGTATTGTTCTTCCCTTCACTTTGATTGCTTTTTAACGGTTATAAACATTAGAACTCGCCTTATTATTACTTGCTGGACCAAGGAGGTAACGAATAGGAAAAGGGTTAGTTACGACAGAGATTTGAGGCTATCAACCCTCATCTAATAGTTTGAAATTGTGCAGGAATAGCTAATTTGGGGTCGAAGGTAAGGGTTAAGCATACACCCGTAGATGGACCAAGTTGTGTCGTGAAATTCATCTATCTAGGGGACCAACCATTTAGGTGAACCTAACTTACCGATCTTACATGCTAAGCACCAAACTAGCTTACTAAGTATAATGCCTTACTAAGTTATGATCTCATGGGGAACACTACCCTAGTCACTTCTCTCACTGATTACAACACTTGAAACTATTACTTTTTTATTTGTTCAAATTTGAATTACGATTACTATTTGTTACTATAAAGCCCCCTTGTAGGGAAATAAATGGCTAAGAGAGCGAGTAAATATAATTGACCCTAGTCCTTTTATATTCCCTGTGGGATTAACCCCAACCTTCGTTGGGTTCTATATTTGAACAACGATCGCTTTATGCTTCTAAAAAAGGTGTAATTTGGGCGTATCAAGGCATTAGATTCTGTGATAACACGTAAAATTCTAGTTTATAACTAGATGGCTTATGTATTATTTGATCTAGGTTCCATGTATTTGTATGTATCTGTAAAATTTGCTTTGGGTCTTGATTTGGTTTGTGATGTACTTGATTTTCCTATTCATTTTTCTACCCAGTCGGGGAATTTATGGTAGTAACCCATGTATATCATACTTGTCCTGTGGTGTTTGTGGGGTTGCAGACTTGGGTAGATTTGGTTATTCTAGACATGCTAGATTTTGATGTGATTTTGGATATGGCTTGGCTGTCTCCATATCATGCCGTGTTAAATTGTAATGCTAAGACCGTGACTCTAGAGATTCCGGGTAAGGATAGAGTAGAGTGGAAAAGTGGGTACAAGCCTAAGCTGGCGAAGATTATATCCTTTGTTCGGGCTAAGAAGTTAGTGGGGAAAGGTTGTATGACCTTATTGGCTCATTTTTGGGATGTTAATGTGGAGCCCTCTTCGATTGAGTCAGTTCTGGTGGTTTCTGAATTTCAGGAGGTGTTTCCAGTGGATTTGCCTGGGATGCCTCTGGATAAGGATATTAACTTATGCATATATTTAGAGCTGGGCGCTCTCCCAATCTCTATTCTTCCTTATCCTATGGCTCCTGAAGAGTTGAGGGAAATTAAGACAGCTTCAGGAAATTTTAGATAAGGGCTTTATTCGTCCAAGTTCTTTACCTTGGGGTGCTCTGGTATTGTTTGTGAAGAAGAAGAATGGTAGTATGAGGATGTGTATAGATGATAACGCCCAAACTACACCTCAAATTAACGAAGCGTAAGCGGTCGTAGTCAAATATAGAACCCAACAAAGGTTGGGATCGAATCCCACAGAGAATATGGTGAAGATTAAGCCTTTAGTGAAGTATGTGACTAGTCGTCAATAGTTTCCGAAAAAGGGGGGTTTTGTGTAAACAATGCGTAAACAAAACGAACAATTATCGTATGAATGATAATCAATAGGAGAATGAACTAGGGAAGTGTTTACCATGGCGTTGGTAACAATGTCGATCCTAGGCTTAATCGGGTTCTTTTTATATGCGTGTCACGATGTGATTGAAGCAATGGTATCGTCTAAACGTCTCTCGACCAAATAAACAAATTTCATTTTCTATTCTCTCGACCTCGAAAAGATGTGCTTTTTAGATTTCAATCCTAAACATCAAGTAGATTAATCTAGTTACAGCATTAATCATTAGACGAGAGTTAGTAGTCTCGAATCCTTGTTGTTAATCAAGTTTCCCAATTTTAATCTCTTTACTCAAGCAAATTAAACCTAGGCATGTTCTAATGTTTGCAACCACTAGAAGAGGTTAAATAATGAATGATTAACAACGTGACAATACATATATTGAACCCAACGCTACCCGGAATCTATATCGCTACGTTTGCCATGGCTCCCACAACCCTAGTTGTGGGAGGTTTAGTTAATCATGCTTGTAGAAGAATAGAAGAAAGTTATATTCATAATAAAGAAAAGAGATCCTTACAATGTAGTGAAACAATCTTCAATTATTCCAAGAACAAGAAAATAACAAGATCCCCAAGAACGATTCAAGAACACGAATTCAAGAAGTAGAAAACGTGTTTCTTGATCTCCAAATCGACTAAAACTCCTCAAACTATTGTAAAAACGTGTAAAAACTATTTGAAAGGGTGATATGTAAAATAAACCTAACATAGGGTATTTATAGGAGTCTAGGAAACCAATCCCAAAAATGTCCGGATTCCGCGTAGCGGACTGCCAGGCTGACGGACCGTCACAGGGTTGACGGACCGTCGCCTGGACCGTCACCCTTAGGCAGTGGAATGCCTCACTTGCTGCCTTGGTGTGACGGTTTGGGTGACGGACCGTCACACCCTTGATGGACCGTCACCTGAACCGTCACTCTTATCCAGAATGCTCTTTTTCGCGTATTTCCTTCCGTTTCCATGTTTGTCTCCATTTCCTATAAATATAACATAAAAACATCAAAAACGACGATGGTTGCTTGAAAACGTACGATTGTTCTTAGTTAAAAGGAGTCGAAAGTGCCGTAAATTGGCGGCACATCAACACCCTAAACTTAATACGTTCGCTTGTCCTCAAGCAACATAACATAAAAACAATAAGACGACTCAACTAAGAACACAAACTCATGTCTCTATCAACTCATGGTCATTCAAAACTTATTCAATTAAATCAAGCTCCCTCGTAGCACACGAATGTATGAAACAATAACTTGCAAGGATCCAAACATGTCATTCCGATATGATCGAACATTCTACATACACACGCGCAGCTATCCTAACAATCAATAGACAATACAGAAATCTTGGTGCCCTCACCACAAAGAAATCCCACACACAAGATTCGGGACTAGGTAAGCGCTCACACTCACAAACGATTTCAAACAATGCACATGCGATACCATAGGCTTGCTCTTACTATTCTATTTCAGTTCTTCAAAAAGCCGCTCAAGATCACTACAGGACTTGTTTTGGCTTGTAATGAGGCTTCAGGTGCAGGTAGGATACATTTAGGGGTTAGTGACTAAGCCCTCCTTGGAACCACCGACGTCTTATCACCACATAACTTTACTTTGTCCATCCTTATTCACCTTTTTTTTATTTCCTTATTTCTAGCTACAGGTGCGGCCTCTTTATTTTGACAATTCTTTTTATTACTTTTTCGATCTTTTTCATCTCTATTTTTTTTCTTTCTTTTCTAAGACGCACACCCGAATTTTCATTCTATTCACAACCAATCTTCACTATCCTCTTCTTCTTGTCATTCACCTCTATAGTAGCCACCCTCAACTTAGGCTGATTGCCTGGGTTGAGGTGCACGATGTCCAAGGAAGGACCAGGGCCAAAATATGGACTCAAAGTTAAACAGGAATGGTGACAGGTTATCGAAAGGACAAGGTCAATTATGGCTCAAACAGGGATCAAAGGGAGTATTTGCATTTGGACGGTCTTATCGGTTAAGTGGGCTGCACACAAAAAGGGCCTGTGATCCTTTCCTAAGCAACCAACTTCAAACTTTAACAAAATAGACCGGGCAAGTTCTAGATGCATGCACAGAGTAAGAATTTATAACAATAATCTCACACACTCTTGGCACCAAGAAACTATATCGCTACCAACTATCAAACAACCGTTCGGCTTAAGCATACTTATTCCAATCATAACCATACAATGACATCCAAGGATCCAGACAGTCAATCGTTCCGACATAAGTACAACACCAAATTTTTTTTAAAGTGGGCTCTTTTTAGTCAAGAAAAACGCCATGATGTTTGCTATAGACACTAAAAAAAAACAAAAATTTAAACTAACAACCTAAACATGCCGGTTCTACTAGATAGCACACCGGAGGGAAAAGAAACACGGCAACAAAAACCCTCGGTGGTGACTCACAGGTTTTCCCACACCCTCAACTTAGACTCATGCATTGTCCCCAATGCATACATACGAAAACTAAAAACTGTGAGAATTAGGAATACCTGTGAAGTCGATATGACTCAGATTCTGGAATGATGTTGGAGACCACCAGGGTCTCCAAAACAAGAGAACTCGATGGAGTGTGTGCATGCGACAACCTCATGTTGCGTTTCAGCTTCTTCCTTCATTGGCTCCGCAGCTAGTCGCGACAACTTCTTTGCTCTTTCTTTGCAGATTCTCTTGCGGTATTTTCATTTTCTTGATTTATTTTCACCGCTTTCTTTCACCTGCTCGTTCTTTTGCGATCGCGACTTTACTCTCATAACAGCTCAGGTTTCAACACAACCCTTCTCTTCAAGATACACATCCGCAGGGACTTCCTCAATAGCATTGATGATCGCGACCACCCTCATCTCACTTGGTTGCTTCATCAATTTGGACACATCGAACTTGACCACTTCATTGTTTAATCGGAAGGTCAGTTCGTTTCTCTCCATGTCGACCAATGCTCTTGCTGTGGCTAGCAATGGTCATCCCAAAATTATGGGAACTTCAAAATCCACTTCGCAATCCAAGATCACAAAGTCGGCCGGGAATATAAGCTTACCGATCTTTACTAGCACATCAGACAATATTCCCACAGGTCTCTTCACTGAGCGGTCAGCCATCATCACTCTTATGGACGTTGGTTTAGGAGCTCCCAAACCCAGTTGTTTATAGACGGCTAGCGACATCAAGTTGATGCTAGCACCCAGATCACACAAGGCTTTCCCGAAGTTGAGCTTCCCAATAGTGCAGGGAACAGTAAACGCACCTGGGTCTTCCTTCTTTTCTACTAACGATCTAGAGGAAATAGCTCTGCAGTGGTGGAGGTTGTCTTCCGGTTTAAAACTTACCGACCTCTTCTTTGTAATCAATTCCTTCATGAACTTGGCATAACCGGGCATTTGTTCCAGCGCTTCCACCAATGGTATGTTTATTGAAATCTGCTTCAGCATGGTCATGAAGTTCAGGAACTTACCATCGTCATCTTTCTTCTTCAAACGCTGTGGGAACGGAGGTGGTGGCCGAGGCATCATAGTTGGAGGCTTTTCAGCTTCCTTGCTTTTCTCCGCGGGCTTTGGAGTTTCCTCCTCTACCACCTCTTCATCATCCGCAACATCACCTTGAGTCTGAATTACCGGATGTGATTCTGGTAATATTTTGCCGCTTCTTGTGGTGATCGTCATACAGCTAGCGTCATTCCTCGGATGAGTTGTGTCACTCGGCAAGGTACCTGTCTTCCTTTGGTTCAGAGATGCCGAGATTTGCCCTACTTGCTGCTCCAGCTGCTTGATCGTGGTGGAATGTGACTCTACTACCTGACTCAACGTTGATAACTCAGTCCTCATCTCCTTTACCCTAGAGTCAGTCGATTCCACCTTCAGCAGCATCTTTGCCATCATGCTCTCCAATTTCGATGTCCCTGTCTCAGTGCTAGCTCTATCCCGATTACCAGGTGGAACATACAACCCACCTTTATCAGTGTGGTTCCTCCAGTTTCCTTGGTCGCGATCTCTGTAGTCGGTTTTCTCATAGTGGTTGTCTCTCTGATAGTTTCGACCTTGGTTTCCTTGGCCATTGGCCTGGAACCCCCCCAAGTAATTCGCTTCCTCAGTTTCCAACTCTGCTGCTCTACCTTGGGAACCCACAGCTTTTACCTTCTCCATACCTCCTGAGAACAAGTGCTTGGTCAGTAGGTCCAACTGCGTTTTCAGATGCGCCATGTCTTGGTCGCGCTCCTCCTCTTTTCTGTGCTGCTCAGCTGACACACCAACTACATACGTACTAGCTGCTACCTCTGAATCTCGTGTGTGCCAGGCCCTGTTGGTTTTGGTGAGCCTGTCCAAAGTAGTTGTGGCCTCAACAAAGGTGAGACCCATGAATGCACCACCTGCTGCGTTGTCTAACGTCGGCTTGGTAGCCGAATTCAGTGCCCGGTAGAACGTCTGCATCAAAAAGTTATCGGTCACTGATGGTTCGGGCATTGTGTTATCTTCTTTTTGAATCGCAACCAAGTCTCGTGCAGTGCTTCGTGCGGTTGCTGCCTAAAGTTGCTAATCTCGTCCCTCAACTGTATCATCCGAGAGGGAGGAAAGAACCTTTCTGGGAAAGCTCCTCTCAACTCTCCCCACGTTGCGATAGAGTCGGGGGTCAGCTCTGTCAACCACAATGCTGCCTCATCAGACAGAGACAACGGAAACAACCTGAGCCTGATCGCTGTCTGACTCATGCCCGGTAGTTCAAACGACTTGCATATGCCCACGAAATTCATTAGGTGCTGGTTTGGATCCTCCCCAGCGACACCTCGGAACACTCCTCTCAAGTTCAACAGGTGGATCATCGTGCTAGTGATGTTGAACTTGGCTCCGGGCGGTAGCGGTGGAACAACAATGGCGCCCGTAGCGCCAGCTTCATCTAAGTCAAGATCCTCATCATTCCGTGCGATCTCATCCTGCAGACCACCAGCATTCAGATTTTGTTGGGCCTGCAGTTCTGCAGCGATCCTCGCTGCCTCTAGTTGTGCGGCCATACTCCGCCTCAATGTTCTAGCAAGCTCGGGGTCGTAAGGTAAAATTTGTTCCCCCGAACTTCGGGTACTTGGCATGCACAACTGTGTACCCTGTCAAAGACAAAAACAACAAATAAACGTAAAGCAGGAAATTATGACTAAGAGTCAAATAAACACACCAGACTTAATTAACAACCGTATTCCCCGGCAACGGCGCCACTTTTTGATAACGCCCAAACTACACCTCTAATTAAAGAAGCGTAAGCGGTCGTAGTCAAATATAGAACCCAACAAAGGTTGGGGTCGAATCCCACAGAGAATATGGTGAAGATTAAGCCTTTAGTGAAGTATGTGACTAGTCGTCAATAGTTTCCGGTAAATAGGGGGGTTTTTTTGTAAACAATGCGTAAACAAAACGAACAATTAACGTATGAATGATAATCAATAGGAGAATGAACTAGGGAAGTGTTTACCATGGCGTTAGTAACAATGTCGATTCTAGGCTTAATCGGGTTCTTTTTATATGCGTGTCACGATGTGATTGAAGTAATGGTATCGTCTAAACATTTCTCAACCAAATAGACAAATTTCCTTTTCTATTCTCTCGACCTCGAAAAGATGTGCTTTTTAGATTTCAATCCTAAACATCAAGTAGATTAATCTAGTTACAACATTAATCATTAGACGAGAGTTAGTAGTCTCGAATCCTTGTTGTTAATCAAGTTTCCCGGTTTTAATCTCTTTACTCAAGCAAATTAAACCTAGGCATGTTCTAATATTTGCAACCACTAGAAGACGTTAAATAATGAATGATTAACAACATGACAATACATATATTGAACCCAACGCTACCCGGAATCTATATCGCTATGTTTGCCATGGCTCCCACAACCCTAGTTGTGGGAGGTTTAGTTAATCATGCTTGTAGAAGAATAGAAGAAAGTTATATTCATAATAAAGAAAAGAGATCCTTACAATGTAGTGAAAACAATCTTCAATTATTCCAAGAACAAGAAAATAATAAGATCCCGAAGAACGATTCAAGAACACGAATTCAAGAAGTAGAAAACGTGTTTCTTGATCTCCAAGTCGACTAAAACTCCTCAAACTATTGTAAAAACGTGTAAAAACTATTTGAAAGGGTGATATGTAAAATAAACCTAACATAGGGTATTTATAGGAGTCTAGGAAACCAATCCCAAAAACGTCCGGATTCCGCGTAGCGGACTGCCCAGGTGTGACGGCCAGGCTGACGGACCGTCACAGGGTTGACGGACCGTCGCCTGGACCGTCACCCTTAGGCAGTGGTGCTGCCTTTGCTGCCTTGGTGTGACGGTTTGGGTGACGGACCGTCACACCCTTGACGGACCGTCACCTGAACCGTCACTCTTATCCAGAATGCTCTTTTTCGCGTATTTCCTTCCGTTTCCATGTTTGTCTCCATTTCCTACAAATATAACATAAAAACATCAAAAACGACGATGGTTACTTGAAAACGTATGATTGTTCTTAGTTAAAAGGAGTCGAAAGTGCCGTAAATTGGCGGCACATCAATAGACTATATGCAACCGAACAAGGTCACCATCCTAAATAAGTATCCCTTACCCCACATAGATGACGTTTTTGATCAGTTGCAGGGTGCTTTGGTGTTTTCAAAGATTGACTTGAGATCAGGGTACCATCAGTTGAAAATTAGGCCGGCGGATATACCTAAGACGACATTCCAGACTCGCTATGGGCATTATGAGTTCTTGGTAATGTCATTTGGGTTGACTAATACTCCAACGACTTTCATGAGTTTGATGAATGGTGTCATCAAATCATTTTTTGGATTCATTCGTCATTGTATTTATAATGACATTTTAATTTAATCCAAGAGTAAGGAGGAGCATGCAGAGCATTTACACATTGTTCTAGGGATATTGAGGCACTAGAAATTGTATGCCAAGTTTTCAAAGTGTGAATTTTGGTTGTCTTCGGTTGCCTTCTTAGGGCATGTGGTTTTAGAAAAGGGGGTGATGGTGGATCCCCAAAAGATCGAGGCAGTTAAGAGGTCGGTCCGGCCTAGCTCTGTGACTGAGGTTAGGAGTTTTGTGGGGCTTGCAAGCTATTATCACAGGTTTGTCAAGAACTTTGCTTCCATTGCCACTCACTTGACAAGTTTGACTCAGAAGTAAGTACCTTTTGTTTGGTCTGACAAGTGTGAAGAGAGCTTCCAAAAGCTCAAGACACTTCTGACTACAGCTCCCATCCTGTAATTATTGGTTGAGGGTAAAGATTTCATTGTGTTTTGTGATGCTTCACATTCGAGTTTGGGTGCTGTGTTGATGCAAGAAAAGAATGTTATAGCTTATGCTTCTAGGCAGTTGAAGCCTCATGAGAGGAATTACCCAACCTATGATTTGGAGTTGGCAATGGTAGTCTTCACACTCAAGATCTGGAGACACTACCTTTAGAGTGTCAAGTTTGAAGTGTTCACAGACCATCACAGCCTGCAACATATGTTTACACAGAAGGATTTAAACCTGAAACAAAGAAGGTGGATGGAACTGTTGAAGGATTATAATGTGAACATCCAGTATCATCCTGGTAAGGCTAATGTGGTGGCAGACAAATTGCATCGGAAAGCAGTTAGTATGGGTAACTTGGCTTGTTTGGGGGTATCCAAATGACCCTTGGCTAGGGAGATTCAGTCTCTAGAATCCAAGTTCATACAGTTGGGCATTTTAGAACAACGTGGGGTGTTGGCCAGTATTGAGGTTAAACCCATATTTCTGGAGGAAATCAAAGCCAAACAGTTTCAGGATGCACAGTTGAATAAGCTTCAGAACAAGGTGGTGTCCGGGGAGGCCCAAGATGCCACATTGGGCGCTGGTGAAGTATTGTGCTTTAGAGGGCGGATTTGTGTTCCTCATGTTGATGAATTGTGATCTTGGGCATATTTATATGCCTGTTTATTGTATTTTACCCATGTTTTATGTTTTAAGAACATTACTTACCATATATTGCGTGTTTTGAGTTGAATTGCTATATGTTGTACTAACACACATGATTAGATGCTTGTAGGGAAAATGACATGGGAAATTGATCATGGAATGATGAAATGAATGAATAAAGCATGGATGCAACGTAGCGGAATACTCTGGAGCACGTAAAGAGAGAAAATGAGCAGCGACGCATCGCTGGCGCGCTGCCCCAGCCCCCAAACTTCAGAGGGGCCAAGCTGGCGTAACACTGGCATGTTGCCTCAAGGGGAAAACTTTAGAGTGCCAGACATGGCACATCAGTGGCGCGGCGCGCCAGCCCTGTTCCGATAGATTTTTCCAAATTTCTCCAATTCTGACTCCAAGAAGGAAAATGGGTTATTTACTAAGCCCTATAAATAGAACCTTGTGTGTCTTTTGTAAGGGTTCCATCATATTTTCAGAGCACAAGGCAGAGATTAGAATTCATCATTAGGTTTCTTTTCTTATTCCTTTTCTTAGCCATAACTTTGGATGAAAACAATGTTATTTGTGTTTTTGATTAGCATGAGTGTCTAAGAACCCTTGTTTTGGGGTTACGGCTACAAACGCATGAGTATTTAGTATGAAATTGGATTGATTGTTCGTTTGTCACTATTAGTTGTTCTTATATTCCTGTGTTTAGTATTTTGATGCTTGACCGCCATTAAGATAAATATATAATTTTGTTGTTAACTCGGGAGAAGAATCAGCAATATAGACCGAGGAATATAAGGAGAAAGGCCTCTCTTTTGTAATGTAAAGGGTAGGTTAGCGACTAGGATAGGAATATACCTAGAATGCCTTGCTTGATTTATATGGGAAGATATATAAATGCTTTCAAAATAAGATGTCACATCCCCGCTCAATGATGTAGTTGTGATGCTATTTTGTATAGGCAACTAGAGGCTCGGAAGACCATAGTTGTAAAATCAACCCCAAAATCAACTACTAGGTGAATGAACAAGTCGATTCAAGTGACTACTACTTATGATTGTGTAAATGAGCTGTAACCCTGGAATTCTCTCTAAACTTGGAACCAGAAATCATTACTTACTCACATTTAATTCTGTCATTTTGTTTTAGATCTTTAATTATTACAAAACTCATACTTTAGTTACTTCCTTACTTGTCTAGTTCAGCGATATACAAATAATTTAGCATATTTGTTAAGTCATAAGTCTCTTGGGGACGATATCCGGACTAACTAGTCTATATTAGTTTGATGACCATATACACTTGTGTGTGAGTGGGAAGTCACCGAATAAGTTTTTGGCGCCATTGCCGGGGACTTAGAAATTAGCAAATTTCTAAATTTTCTTATACGGCTTTATTATTCAAGTATTGACAACTTGATCTTAGCTTTTGAAAAATCTGCAGGTACAGATTTCGAAGTGTCAACATACTGGCAAGGACGACAGACTTAGTTGAACCACACCCTGAACCTGAACGGCTATTTCATTAAAGGAGAAGGGCAGTAGCACTTTATCCTATCAAGTTTCAGGAGGTGGTTGAGAATCCAATCCAGATAGTTGAGCAACCAGAAGTTGTTCTTACAGAAATGGCAGCACCAAGGCCAATGCATGATGTGGCAATCCCACTCGTGACTAATGTCACCAACAACATTAAAAAACCCGCGACAGGTGGGCATTTTGAACTTAAACAGAATATGATGCAACTCTTTCACACCAATGGTCAGTTCACGGGCTTGCCACATGAAGACCCTCAACATCATATCCAGATTTTTTTGGAAATCAGTGATACATTCATACCAACTGGGGTTGTAGAGGACTATGTTAGATTGACACTATTTCTATTTTCTCTACTTGGGGAAGCAAGGAGATGGTTGAAAGCTGAGCCGCCAAACTCCATTACTTCATGGAATGATTTGGCCTGGAACTTCTTGATGCATTTCTTTCCATCTAGGAAGACAGCCAAGCTGAGGAGTGAGATTTTGAGTTTCAGGCAGAAAGATGGTGAGAATCTCTACACAACTTGGGAGAGATTTAAGTACCTCCTTATGAACTGTCCTCATCATCAGCAGATGAACGAGGTGTTGGTTCACACATTCATTTAAGGTCTTGAACCTCATTCGAAGATTTTGCTAGACTGTGCAGCGGATGGGCAAGCACTAGAGAAGACGTATGGTCAGTTGTACACTCTTTTGCAGAGAATGGCGCAGAGTAATCCAGAATGGAACACGGACACCAGCAGAGTCACGCCTAATAAGGTTGCTGGGTTGCTTGAGGTAGATTCCAACACGACTTTATTTGTCAAGGTGGAATCTATGGCTAATCAGATGAGAAATATAGCTATGGTCCTCAACAAGTTAGCTCTTGGGAATAGTCAGGCACAAGTGAATGCAGTGAAGCCTGTAGCTCTTCAATTTTGCGATACTTGTGGGGAAGACCATCTATCGGAAGATTGTGCAGCAAATTCTGATTTGGTGAATTTCGTGGGGTATGCTCAAAGAGGCGGAAATCAGAATTTTGGCAATGCATACAATGCAAACTTGAGGAATAATTTGTCATATGGAACCAACCAAGGCCAAAATTAATTCAGGAACCAAGGTTAGAATCAACAATTTGCTGGAAACAATAACCCTATAGCCGTGCCAAGCAACATAGAGGACATGCTGAAGTCGATCATGGAAAGCCAAGCCAAGTATGAAGTTGAGATGAAAGATCAAAAAACTGCCATCCGGAACTTGGAAAAACAAGTGGGTCAAATAGCAGGAGTACAAAATAAAGGAAGTCAAGGGGTCTTCTAGGTGATACTGACCCAAATCCTAAGCAGGTGAATGCAGTCACCACCCAGAGTGGGCTAGAACTGGAAGAGCTGGCGCCAAAGAAAGCGGATTCCAAGGTGGTTGAAGTTGCAACCGGAAAGGCTAAAGCTAGTCCAGAGATAGAGGTGAAAGAAGATGAAATTATTGTGAAGCCTCCTCCACCGTTCCCACAAAAGTTGATCAATCAAAGGGAGGAGGCTGATTTCAAGAAATTTCTTGACCTTTTGAGACAGGTATACCTTAATCTCCCCCTCATAGATGTTCTTCAGGGAGTTCCGGAGTATGCAAAGTACATCAAAGACATTGTGGCAAACAAGAATAGGCTGACTGAATATGCCACAATCGCTCTCACAAAGGTATGCACGTCTCAAATTCAGAATAGGTTGCCAACCAAACTGAAGAATCTGGGAAGTTTCACTATTGAGATCACCATTGGCCAGAAAGTTATAGCATAAGCACTATGCAATCTTGGGGCAAGTATCAACCTAATGCCATCTTCAGTCTTCAAAAAGATGGGATTGGGTAGTGCTTGCCCTACTACAATTGTTCTGCAGATGGCAGACAGATCTTTGGCTAGACCTGAGGGCATAATTGAAGACGTATTGGTGCAGATTCGCTCATTGATCTTTCCGATGGATTTTGTGATCTTGGATTTTGAACCAGACTCGGAAGTTCCATTTATTTTGGGACGTCCATTATTAGCTACAGGTAGAGCGTTGATAGATGTGGCAGCAGGGAACCTCACCATGAGAGCACATGATAAGGTGGAAGTCTTCAATGTTTACAAAGCAAAGAAGTTGCCTGCATTATATGAGGACTTATCGGCTATCACTGTGGTGGACATAAAATCAGGGATACAACTCATAACCTCCAAAGATCCATTGGAGAGGGCCCTCACAGGGACAAATTTGTATGGAGATGGAGCAACACATAAAATGGTTCAATGCTTGGAAACAAGTTGGGTATTGTCTAGTACTACATAGTTCGAGCCTCTTAATAGACCTTTGGGACCACCTCCCAAGCCATCTATTGAAGAAACCCTAAAGCTATAGATGAAACCACTCCTACCTCATCTGAAGTATGTATATTTGGGAGAAGATGATACACTTCTGGTAATTCTCACAGCCGGGTTGAATGAAGCACAGGTAAAAGAGGCCCTAACAGTATTACGAAAGAGGAAGAGAGCAATTGGGTGGAAAATGTATGACATTCATAGTATTAATCCATGTTTTTACATGCATAAGACATGGAGGAAGGGTGCAAGCCCATGGCATAACATCAAAGAATATTGAACTCGCTCATGAAGGGTGTGGTACGGAAAGAGGTGATCAAGTGGCTAGACTTAGGTATTGTGTTCCCTATCTCAGATAGCAAGTGGGTAAGTCCGATTTAATGTGTCCCAAAGAAAGGAGGGATGACAGTAATAACTAATAAGAAGGATGAGCTGATTCCAACACGTACTGTCACTGGGTGGAGGATTTGCATGAACTATAGGAAATTAAATGAGGCCACCCGGAAAGATCATTACCCCATCCCATTCATTGATCAGATGTTGGACAGGTTAGATATCTAGGAGTACTTTTGCTTCTTAGATGGATATTCTGGCTATAATCAAATAGCCATAGCACCGTAGGATCAAGAGAAGATGATGTTTACTTGTCCTTATGGCACATATGCTTTCAAGCGTATGCCCTTTGGGCTTTGTAATGCGCTGACTACATTTTAGAGGTGTATGATGGCTATTTTTTCTTATATGGTGGAGGAGACTGTCAAAGTATTCATGGACGACTTCTCAGTGTTTGGGAAGTTGTTTGACACTTGTCTTCAGAATCTGGATAGGGTATTAGCAAGATGCGAGGAGACGAATATGGTGCTTAACTGGGAGAAGTTCCACTTTTTGGTCACGGAAGGCATTTTCCTTGGCCATAAAGTGTCAAAAATGGGACTAGAAGTAGGTCGCACGAAGATAGAAGTTATTGAGAAACTACCACCTCCAGTCTCTGTGAGAGGTGTTCATAGTTTTCTTGGTCATGCAGGCTTCTACAAATGCTTTATTAAAGACTTCTCCAAGATATCTAGACCGATGTGCAAACTGCTTGAGAAAGAGGTGAAGTATGAATTCAGTGATGAATGTGTGAAGGCGTTTGAGAATTTAAAGAAGCGCTTGATTGAAGCTCCTATTTTGATTGCAACGAATTAGGAGCTGCCATTCGAGCTTATGTGTGATGCCAGTGATGTTGCGGTAGGAGCTGTGTTGGGTTAGAGAGTCGACAAGGTATTTCATTCTATCTATTATGCGAGTAAGATGCTTGATTCAGCTCAGACAAACTACACAGTCACTGAGAAAGATATGCTGGCTTTAGTCTTTGCTTTTGACAAATTTTGCTCCTATCTTGTGGGTACGAAAGCGATTGTGTATACGGACCATGCTACGATACGTTACTTGTTTAGCAAGAAGGATGCAAAGCCAAGACTTATTCGGTGGATTTTGCTGCTTCAAGAGTTTGATTTGGAGAAAAGGGATCGAAAAGGTACAGAAAACCAAGTAGTAGATCATTTGTCTAGGCTTGAAGATTGGTCTCATGTGCCTAATCAAGGGCATATTAGAGAGGAGTTTCCAGATGAACAACTCCTAGCGTTGAGTATTACTAGCCACCATGGTATGCTGATATTGTCAACCTAGTGGTGAGTGGAGTGTACCCCCGGAAGCCACTACATTACAAAAAAAGAAGCTATATCACAACTCTCGATTCTATATATGGGACGAGCCCTACTTATTCAAACAAGGTCCGGATCAAATAATTAGAAGATTCATTCCAGAAAATCATGTGAGAGAGATCTTAGAGAGTTGTCATTCTTCTCCTTATGGGGGAAACCATGGAGGAGAGCGCATAACACATAAGGTGCTATAGTCAGGCTTCTATTGGCCTATGATATTCAAGGATGCGATAGGTTTCATCAAAGGATGTGATCAGTGCCAGAGGAATGGAGCTATCTCTAGAAGGCATGAGATGCCTTTGCAGAACATACTTGAGGTGGAGATCTTAGATGTTTGGGGGATTGACTTTATGGGACCCTTCCCACCATCTTTTGGTAACAAGTACATACTTGTTGCGGTGGATTATGTGTCCAAGTGGGTGGAAGATGTAGCTCTCCCTACCAACGATGCAAAAGTGGTGTTGAAGTTTGTCAAGAAGAATATATTCATAAGATTCGGTACTCTGCGGACAATAATCAGTGATGGTGGAACTCACTTCATTAATAATTGGTTCAGAAAATTATTACCTAAGTATGGGATGCGTCACAAGGTAGCTACTGCATATCATCCCCAAACTAGCGGACAGGTTGAGGTATCGAATTGGGAAGTGAACCATATTCTAGAGAAGACTGTGAATACGCAAAGGAAGAATTGGGCCTAAAAGCTTGATGATGCACTATGGGCATATCAAACTGCGTACAAAATGCCTATTGAAGCTTCCCCTTATCGGCTCGTATATGGTAAAGCTTGCTGATGTGACGCTAATTTACGTCACTTTCGACTCCTTTTTACTAAGAACAATCGTACGTTTTCAAGCAACCGTTGTTGTTTTTGATGTTTTTATGTTTTATTTGTAGGAAATGGAAACAAACACGGAAACGGAAGAAAGTACGCGAAAAACAACATTCTGCCTAAGAGTGACGGCCTGAGTGACGGCCCGTCACAAGGCTGACGGTCCGTCACTGGGACCGTCAACTTAAGGCAGCATCACTGCCTAGCAGTGATGGCCCAGGCGACGGTCCGTCACTGCCTTGACGGTCCGTCAAGCCTGACCGTCACGCTTAGGCAGTGGCGTGAGGCGGCGACCCGCGTTTTGGGGATTCCTAGCCCGTTTTGGATTTGGTTTCTTTGACTCCTATAAATACCCTATGATAGGTTTATGTAATTAGAATACAACCAATAGTTTTAGAATAGTTTTTAGTCAATTTTTGAGAGCAACAACACGTTTTCGGATTCTTGGATTCGTGTTCGTGAGTTCTTGGTTTTTCTTGTTATTGGATTATTGAAGATTGGTTTTCATTATATTGTAAGAACTTCTTCTCCTTATTATGAATTCAATTCTCTTCTCTTTTCTTTATAGCATGATTAACTAAAACTCCCGCAACTAGGGTTGTGGGAGCCATGGCAAACGTAGCAATATAGATTCCGGGGAGCGTTGGGTTCGATTTATGTATTGTCACGTTGTTAATCATACATTATGTCACGTTTTCTAGTGGGTTGCAAACATTAGAACATGCCTAGGTTTAATTTGCTTGAGAAAGAGATTAAAACTGGGAAACTTGATTAACAACAAGGATTCGAGACTACCAACTCTCGTCTTAAAGATTAATGCCGTAACTGGATTAATCTACTTGATGTTAGGATTGAGAGCTAAAAAGCACATCTTTTTGAGATCGAGAGAAGATAAAAGGAAATTGGTTTATTTGGTCGAGAGACGTTTAGACGATACAATTGACGCAATCACATCGTGACATTCATATAGAAAGAACCCGGTTAAGCCTAGAATCGACATTGTTACAACGCCATGGTAACCACGTCCCTAGTTCGCATTCTCTCCTACTGATTATTTCTCCTACGTTTATTATTGTTTTGTTTACAATTTGATTACAAACCCCCCCCCCTTTTAGTTACTGAAAACGATTGACAACTAGTCACATACTTCACTAAAGTCTTAATCATCACCATATTCTCTGTGGGATTCGACCCCAACCTTGTTGGGTTATATATTTGACAACGATCGCATACGCTTCTTAAATTGAGGTGTAGTTTGAGCGTTATCAGTGGTAGATTGAGCCCTTTTACCTTTCTACCCTTGCCTGGAAGAAGGGCACTCCTTCAACCTATGGCCAAGCTGACCACATCCAAAACACCCCTCTCGTCCAACCAAACACTCACCTGGATGTTCTTACTACACTTGGGGCAGGCTAGAAAAGTATGATTGCGTGAGATGTTGCCTTGAGATTTTGAGCCTGGTGCTTGCTTTTCTGTTCATGTCGAGGCCTGGGAGACGGAGCACTAGCTGATAAAGGTGCTAGGGTTGCCGACCTCTTCTGGAACTGTGAGCGACTTCCACCGCCCAACCTCTACTGAGAAAACTCACAGTTTCCTGTCCTAGCCTTTTTATTATCCTTAGCTATCTCCTTAAGTTTATCCTCCTCGACCTGCTGTGCATGGGTCATCAGTCTATAGATGTTCATATCCCCCAATAGCATAGCATTCCTGCACTCTATCTTCACCAAATCGGACACCCCATACAAGAACTTGCCTATCTGAGATCTCTAATCGGCCACCATATGTGGAGCATATATGGAGAGCTGAGTGAACTTCAGCCCATACTCTTGGACTGTCATGGATCCCTGCCTCAAGTTCATGAACTCCTGGACCTTTGCTTCCCTCAACTCTCTCGAATAAAACCTGTCCAGAAAGGCTTCAGTGAAACAGCCCCATGCCACAGGAGTTGCATTCACACCCTTGCTGTCTCTCTATTGTGTGAACCAAATGTGAGACACATCCTTGAGTTGATAGGATACAAACTCCACACTATCAGTACCAGTCACTTGTATCACCTCAAGAATCTTCTTCACCTCATCAATGAAGTTCTATGGGTCTTCACCCATTTTTGACCCTGAAAACTCTAGCGAATTCATACGAACAAAGTCACGAACCCTAGCTGCATCTGATCCACTAGCGGGCCGGGTTCGCAGGAATTGGGGCCTGCTGATTAGCCTGATTGGCAACTATCTGAGCCAATAGCTGAATCGCATTTCAGAACTCTGCATTCGTAACCTCATGGTCCGAGACTGGAGGAACTGCGTTAGCATTGCGTGCGTTAGCTCTGCGAGAAGGAATGATCTGAAATGCATAACAATGGATTAGAAGGGAGAAGTTGATTCAAACTCAATCGCATGATAAAGATAGCAAATGAAGTAAAGTTTTTCTTAGAACACCTCATAGCCTCTTTCTCATAAGTGTGGTGTGCTTCACATTTAGTGCAGCTTTCAGACATCCTAAGACTCTTGAATTTGATACTCTGATACCAAGTTTGTCAAGCCCCGAGACTAGTCCCTAGACGTAACACGGGACCCAGAGTCACAAGTGACCCCAAGCTAACCTTGAAACTGGCATATCACAAGCATACTGAATGTAATTCAAAACCAAGCGGAAACATAACTGAGAAATGAATAAAGCTAAGAGAATATTTCTGATAATATCTGAGCTAAATGACTGAGTTCAAACAATACATCCCAATCAACTCAATACTGACTTTAAGTCTGAATGCCTCTAATACTGACAAGCTACTGGGACAAGTCCCCAGCTAACTCCAAAATAATGAAGCTAGCAACATCTGACTAAATCAAAAAGCAGAATAAAAATGTCCTTGGAGAATAAGGACTCACCCATGACTAAGCTGATGTGGCACCGGTAAGAGCTATTTGTGTGGCTAAACTTGAGAACCTAAACCTGCATCATAATAGGATGCAACATAGAGTATACATCAGTACTTTGAATGAACAGAGCATGAGGGATACGCAAAGCTGACTGAAAAGTAAACATGCTAAAAATACTGAAAGCTGTAACCTGAACTCAACTGTAGTATATAGGCCCGTATGTAAAAATCATGCATAAGCAGCTGAAATGCAAGAGTAACATCAAAGCATGCTAAAACTGAAGATAAGTATAACTGAGGGCCTAAAGTACATTTCTGAATCAAATACTGTGGGAGATCTTATTAATCGACATAAACCACGTGAGCTAAACATGGAGTCCGATGTAAACGCCCCATACCCAATATACCTTGCCAGGGTATAAAGGCATGACTATTGTGTGATCACTAAATCTGGTTGCCCAACAGGGGGGACTTATAAACCTATGTTGGCACATAATTCTGGGACCTTAAGGGTATGGTGAACCCTAGTCCAACTCGGTGCTAGAATACTGCTTCCAAACTGGATATAGCTCAATCTAAACTGACATCCTGAGTTGATAAGTCAGGACTAGACTGGTCTAAAATATTTGTTTGTCTGAAATACTGTAATTGACTAGAAACTAGTTAAATCCTGCTTTTGAAACCCATGCTAGAAATCTAGACTAAATTTGAAGGACATGCAATACTTTAGAAAATCCTACAATTTAGGGCAATTCCTTTAACTTCCCAAGACGGGTAAAAACTCATGCAATTCTTCTAAAACAATTTATATATAACATGGAAATCAGAGTAACAAGATTCTGAAAGGATTCACATAACTTAGATAGGAGCCCTAATTCTTAAATTCATGGAGAGCACTGTAGAAAGCTGAGAGTTTTGGGCGTAAGGGAGAACTAGACCCTTACTGAACACCCACATACCTGGTAGATGAGAAATCCCTGCACGAACCTGGAGTTTGAAGCTTGGAGGGGAGAACCCTAGGCCTGGAACTTTGGAGAAGACGCTCTGTTCTTGACTTGAATCGCTTTATAAAAGTCTGAGTTTGTTTTAGGGGAATAGACTAAATAAAATAAGCTTAAGACTATTTATAGTCGGAGTTAATTAGAAAGGAAAAGTATAAAATACCTCTGAGGAATTAAGTTAAAAGCTACTAGAAATTCGCATCTCAGGTTCCACGGATGGGTTCTACGACTCGTGGAAAGTTCCACGGCTCGTGGAACCCTATCGTGGTTCCTGAACAGAAACTCTGAGCTACTGGAATGATTTCCATGAGTTGGGTTCATGACTCATGGAAACTTCCATGGGTCGTGGAACCCACTCGTGGTTCCTGGTGTGAAATCCCTGGGTCTCTGAAGTTGAGTTACACGACTGGAGTTCACGACTCGTGGAAACTTCCACGGGTCATGGATCCCATTCGTGATCCCTGGGAGCTAAAGTTGAGCTACTGGACAGTGTTCCATGAGATGGGTTCACGGCTCGTGGACTGTTCCACGGCTTGTGGAAGTGACTCATGGTTCCATTAATAGATGGAAATTTTATTTTTTTCTGGTTTTCTGAGATAAGTCTAGGCTTGGGAGTTCTGGGGTATTACAACAGACCCTTATAGAAGCCCATAATTCCAGATACTCTATTCCTCCAGGTGCCACTAAGATGTGCCATGATCTACGGGAAGTCTATTGGTGGAACGGCATGAAGAGGGACATCACAGATTTTGTGGCTAAGTGTCCCAACTGTCAGCCGGAGATCAGGAGTTGTGACTCAGGAGATTAGCATTCCTACTTGGAAGTGGAAAGTAGTCAACATGGATTTTATTACGGGTTTACCCTGTACTCGCAGACAACCTGACTCCATTTGGGTGATAGTGGACAGAGTCACTAAGTCAGCTCACTTTTTGGCAGTAAAGACTACAAATTCAGCAGAAGACTATGCCAGACTCTACATCAGTAAGATAGTCAGGTTGCATGGAGTTTCTTTGTCTATCATCTCGGATAGAGGTCCTCAGTTGACCTCTCATTTCTGGAGATCATTTCAGAAATGTCTTGGTACTCAGGTGAATCTTAGCATAATATTTCACCCACAGACAGATGGTCAGGATAAGTGTACCATCCATACCCTAGAGTACATGTTGAGAGCTTGTATGATCGATTTCAAGGGTAGTTGGGATGATCACCTACCTCTCATAGAGTTTGCCTACAATTACAGTTTCCATTCCAGTATTTAGATGGCCCCATATGAGGCCCTCTATGGGCGTAGATGTAGGTCACCTGTTGGTTGGTTCGAAGTAGGTGAAACAACTTTGATTAGACCAAATTTAGTACATGAGGCTATGGAGAAAGTTTAGCTCATCAGAGAGAGGCTAAAAACAGCTTAGAGTCATCAGAAGTCCTATGCATATGTGAGGAGAAGAGACTTAGAGTTTGAGATCGATGATTGGGTTTTCCTTAAGGTGTCACCCATGAAAGAGGTGATGAGATTCAACAAGAAAGGGAAGCTCAATCCCAGATATGTAGGTCCTTACAAAATCCTGAAAATGGTTGGTAATGTGGCTTACGAGTTAGAGCTGCCATCAGAACTCGCAGCAGTTCATCCAGTCTTTCATATTTCCTTATTGAAAAAGTTTGTGGGTGATCCGACTTCAATAGTACCTTTAGAGAGTGTGGCTATGACGGATAGCCTCACCAATGAGGAGGTTCCAGTTGAGATTCTTGACCGTCAGGTTCATAGGTTGAGAGATAAAGAAGTCGCTTCAGTGAAGGTTTTGTGGAGGAATCAGTCCATAGAGAGAGCTACTTGGGAAGCAGAAGCAGCCATGATGTCCAAGTACCGCCACCTCTTTCCCTTCGATTCAACTTTAGCTTGAGGTAAATAGTTCCTCTCCAGCCTCCCAGTTTACTCTTGTGTAATTCAGTTTCAGTGCCTTGTTCCATCAGTTCCCCTTGCATTTCAGCATAATTGCATGTTTATGGAACTCAGTTCAGTTAGATATCAGTTCTGGTACTCTGCTGGTAGGGATTACAGCTCTTTCCCTCCAAAGTCAGCTAGTTTAGTCTTCATTCGAGGACGAATAATCTCAAGGGCGAGATATTGTAACACCCCAGAACTTCTAGGCCCAAACTAAGATCGAAAAACTAGTAGAAAATAAAAATTTGTAGAAAAATTCAAGTTTCCAGGAATCACGGTTCAGACCACGGACCGTCGTAGGAAAGCATGGTCCGTCGTAGGAAAGCACGGTTCGTCGTTGTATCTATAATCCCCAGTTCCAGTATCCCAACAGTTCTGCCCCTGGGACCACAATTTAGAGTACGGACCATAGTTTGGAACCACGGTCCGTCTTCTCAACCAGTAGTCCCAAGTCCAGTAGAGCCCCAGTTTCAGTCTCAGGAACCACGACCCACATGACGAACCATCATCCAGAAGTACGGTCCATCCTGTAGAGTCGTAGTTCCCAGATCAGAGAACTCTCAGTTCTAGCTTCATAAACCACGAGTCAGACTACGGTCCGTACTTCAGAAGAACAGTCTGTCCTTTGACTCATGGAATCCCCAGACTAGGTCAAGGACCCAGGAATCACGAGTCACATGACGAACCATCATCCCAGAATATGGTCCATCCTGTGGAGCCGTAGTTCCTGTAACCAGAGGACCCCCATGATGCATGGGCAGGACCACGACTCAGTTGACGGTCCATCGCCCAGGAGTACGATCCTTCAACCAAGTCGTGATCCCTGAGTCACAATTTTCTGTAGATTTCTTTTAACTTTCCCAGTGGTATTCCGGACTTTTTCTTTCCCTTTTAAGGCCTAAACTACATCATTTTATATCGTTTAAGCCTAATTAAGTGGCCTAAAACTACCCAAAACATTCATTCTCCTATATTCCTTAAACTTAAAAAGAAGATAAGAGAAAGAGGCGACAGTTCTCCTCCAAGAACAAACAGAGGTCTTCATCAAGTTCAGCCCCAAAAATCCAAGGATTTCTCCGTGGATTTCTTCACCAGGTATGTGGGATTTCACTAGTGGGTTCCTTTCACCCATTAGGTCCCTAGATTCCAGTCACCTTCAGTTTTATCCATGAATGTCTTAGACCTAGGGTTCCTAAATCTTAGGGAATTATTATAATTTAATTCTTACAGCTTTTATGGTATTGATTACATGTCTCTCGGAGAATTAGTATAGTTTCATGAATAATGCTCAGAAACCCTAGCTTGTAGAAATTCCAGTATTTCCATGAATTTAGCTTGCTAGATAAATCAGTTATAAGCTTATGCTTCAGAAATTGAATGCCATACCCTTCAGCCTACGTATGTTGCATTTTCAGATTATATCAGTGTTTTGAGCTATCCAATATTGTAGTTGTATTTTTGCTTACATTCAGTTGGGAGTAAACTTAGCACCGAGCGGACACAGGGATGAAGGCTCACCCGCCAGTTTAGACTGAGACCTTAAGTACAAATACTGAGTCCCAGAACTATGGCACCACCGTAGGTCTAAAGGAGTCGCTCGTCAGATTAGGCTTGACACCCTTGTCCCTTGTGGACATCAGTTAGTGGATCCACGTCACACTTGTTCGTACCCTTGGTAAGGTATGAACACCCTTTCATCCAGGGTTACAGGTTAGCCCCATAGTTAGCTCAACTTGGGGTATGTCAGTTAGTAGTGTCTCCCACAGTCAGATTCATGTGCGTTGACCTTGTATCCAGTATTTATGTTCAGTATTCAGTTCAACATGTTATTTCATGATTTATACTTGGTCATTGCATTCAGTTCAACTTTCAGTATTGTCCAACTTTGTACATATCCTGCATGCTCAGTACATTCAAAGTACTGACACATACTTTTGTGCTACATCATTTTATGATGTAGGTTCAGGCACTCAGCATCCAGATCGCGCCTAGTTCAATTTCCGATCTGCACTCAACAACTCAGTGGTGAGTCCTCATTAGTTCGAGGATGATAGACATGCTTATATTT
Organism: Jaltomata sinuosa; assembly: GCA_003996215.1. Classification (NCBI taxonomy): domain Eukaryota; kingdom Viridiplantae; phylum Streptophyta; class Magnoliopsida; order Solanales; family Solanaceae; genus Jaltomata; species Jaltomata sinuosa. The sequence continues at coordinate 32,591 of QJPP01007294.1, forward strand.
TCAGCATTTATTTCAGTTTTTAGATTTATTAGAGTTAGCTGGGGGCATGTCCCAGCAACTCCTGTTTAGATAGAAGGCTTTCATACATAGACTAGATTCGGCAGTCCTTAGTGTGGTTCTTAGTCAACACTGTGTTTCTTTTTTTCTTTATACATTCAGACTTTTGGGTTCTTCCCGCTTTCATATATTAAAACTGTTTTATCTTCCGCACAGTGCATGTCTTAACCTGATTTTTGTATAGATGTGTCATGCCATGGGTTAGGTTTGGGTCAGTTGTAACACTAAGCACCGTGTTGCGCCTAGGGGGGAGGCCTCGGGGCGTGACAAAATAGGAATCCTAGGATATTCCTCCACCCTTCTAAAATGTCTCCCACTTCTCTATTTATCCTAACATAGATTAAAAGCAGCCTCTCAAATCCTCTCAAGGTTTCAAACATTCAAGCATCAAGAAAAATCAAGTTAGAGCTCCAAATCTAAAGGATTCTTCTCCATAGTTCATCTCCAGGTACGTAAGAACAATACCTTTCATGGGGAAACCTGTTCATCCCCATAAGTGAGTCAATAATTCCATGTTGAGTCATGATTTCAAGTTAGGGTTATTTTAAGATCCAAATATTCTAAGTGTTGTTAATCTTAAGTTTTGTTATAACTTTCTTCTATAAGCTTTAAGTATTGTGAATTATTCCCCGATATTAAGGTCGTTCTTGAACTTATGTCTAATTTTCATAAACAAGAGTTAATTTTCACTTAAAGTTTATGACTTGGGAATTTGTATTGAAAGTTGATTTCATACTTCAATGGGTTTAACCATGATCTTGTTATAAAGTATATTCAAAGGTAGTTAATTTATGAAAAGTTTATGAAAACCCTTATGTATTATGCCATGACATGAAAAGTGAAAGAATTTATCATATCTTGAAAAGTTTAAGCAAGTTATGATGATTTAGAGTCAAGGATCGCAAAGAAAGATATGTTTCTTGATACGATATTTTAGATACAAGCATGATTTTTAGAAAGTGTTTTTAAGACTTATATTTTGAGCATATAGTATGTTTTGGAAGGACTATTCAGCACCGAGATGGGTATGGGTTTAGACAACACATGTCCCAAAACTACGTTGCCATCGTAGGATAGGATCGTTCGCAAATAGGACGTCTCCTCTATTATTTTTAGCCTTCGGGCTCAGCTTTGGGATTCCCAGATTATGTTTTATCCTATATCCCGGCAAGGTATAGGATGGCTCTGTCAATGAGGGCAAGTCGTTGGGTTCTGGCAACATGGACAAGACGTTGTACTCTATGATGCTCACATGGTTTAAGTCGGTTAAAAGAAACTCCTCAAAAGAAAACTTACTTATTTTGATAAAATATATGATTGGCCGAGGCCACCAGTTTAAAGAGAGCTTTTATAAAGCATTGTTTTCAAGTTTTGTTCAGATATCAGTCATTTATTTTCTAGTCTCAGTTTTAGTTTGACGAATTATATTAAAGTTGTTGTATTACAATATTGTAACAAAGTGTTGTCGGGCTTACATTTCACAAAGTTTATTATTTAAGTTATTACATGTTTTCAATGTTTTTAAATAACTTATTCATTATACTACTTTAGCCATGATAGCTTTGCAAGAAAAGGTTAGTGGGTCTTTGTCCCATATCTTTGTACTCATGTCATATGTTATGATTTAATTCAAGAGTTTAGTCAGCTTCAGTTTTTCTTCCGCTATTATGTACCAATACATTCAAAGTATTGACGCTCTTTTTGCGCTACATCATTGGACGATGTAGTGCCCAGCTTTCAGATATGCAGGTTTGTGTACAAACTCTTCAGTAGGCTATCGCATCAGCTTGAGAGAGTTCTCATTCTTCCGAAAATGTATCAATATCCATGTCTCTAGTTCTTTTGTTACATAAATGTTGACGTATTTATAATGTAGCAGAGGCTTCATAAACAAAGTCAACTCAAGTCAGTTGTAACCAGTTTTCAAATATTTTATTATTTCAGTTAATAAAAATTTATATTATTTTATTTCAACTTTTTACAAAGGTTAGCCCATGTTTTCCAGCTTCCGCAATTTGTTTCATTAAAAGTTCATCATTATTAGTTGTATGCCAGGCCAAGTGGTTCGCTCGGGCCATTCATGGTTTCGGGTGCCGGTTACGTCCAGGGTATAGGCTTGGGGCGTGACAAACTTGGTATCAGAGCACATAGTTCAAGTGTCCTAGGGAGTCTATGAAGCCGTGTCAGTAGGATCTTGTTTATGGTTGGAAAATGGTCCATTTTCCAAACTGCTTCTAGGACCAGAAACTCAAAAAAATCACTAAGTTAAAATGCTTAAGAAAATTGTCCGTTTGTGGCCAAAACGGACCATTTTGGTGACCGTTTTGGACGCATTTTTTCTTCCTAGACCAATCCAAATTCTAATTGGAATTGCCTATAAATAGGACTCCAAGGATATTCCCCCACCCTTCAAAAACATCTCCCACTTCTCTATTTACCCTAACATAGATTAAAAGCAGCCTCTCAAATCCTTTCAAGGTTTCAAACATTCAAGCATCAAGAAAAATTAAGTTAGGGCTCCAAATCCAAAGGATTCTTCTCCATAGTTCATCTCCAGGTATGTAAGAGCAATACCTTTCATGGGGAAACCTGTTCATCCCCATAAGTGAGTCAAGAATTCCATGTTGAGTCATGAATTCAAGTTAAGATTATTTTAAGATCCAAATATTCTAAGTGTTGTTAATCTTGAGTTTTGTTATAACTTTTTTCTATATGCTTTAAGTATTGTGAATTATTCCCCGATGTTAAGGTCGTTCTTGAACTTATGTTTAATTTTCATAAACAAGAGTTAGTTTTCACTTAAAGTTTATGATTTGGGGATTTGCATTGAAAGTTGATTTCATACTTCAATGGGTTTAACCATGATCTTGTTATAAAGTATATTCAAAGGTAGTTAATTTATGAAAAGTTTATGAAAAACCTTATGTATTATGCCTTTACGTGAAAAGTGAAAGAATTTATCGTATCTTGAAAAGTTTAAGCAAGTTATGACGATTTAGAGCCAAGGCTCGCAAAGAAAGATATGTTTTTTGATACGATATTTTAGATACAAGCGTGGTTTTTAGAAAGTACTTTTAAGACTTATATTTTGAGCATATAGTATGATTTAGGAGGACTATTCAGCACCGAGACGGGTATGGGTTTAGACAATACATGTCCCAAAACTACGTCATCACCATAGGATAGGATCGTCCTCAAATAGGGAGACTCCTCTATTATTTATAGCCTTCGGGCTCAGCTTTGAGATCCTCATATTATGTTTCATCTTATATCTCGGTAAGGTATAGGATGGCTCTGGCAACGAGGGCAAGGAATAGGATGGCTCTGGAATAAAGTGGCTAGGCCAGAAGTTTATTACCATATGACCTCTAAATATCATTTTCATATCGTTAGAGCTGAATTATATCATAACTTTAACGAGCTACCAGGCGACATCTTAAGAGTTATCAGTCTCTCATATCAGTCAAGATGAATTACATGACAACTTTAACGAGCTACCAAACGACCTCAAAAGAGTTACTAGTAGCATATTCGTCTTCTCCCCCCCCCCCCCCCCCAATATCCCTAATAATGGAACTTCTCTCCTTTCCAACACTCATTTTCATTGCCCTTATCTCCCTTTTTCTCTACTAATATTTCTCAATTCGATTAACGTTGAATACATGCTCAAAACTAACTTTCTTATTTTCTTTAACATTTTACAATCGTTGTCTTGGTGGTGGTGTTTTCTATTTGAAGTGGTAGGCTTGTTGGGGTTCTACCGAACTATGAAATAACCTTGTTTTTTTTGTACAATGACATTCCATTCAAGTTTGCTACTTAACTTTTTTGAATTTATTTTTACTTGTAATTCCTGTAGATTTTTATGCATACATGAAGGCAGTTTATATATGAAAAATGAAAACAGGATTTCGCATAGAAAATAGAGGAGCGTTTTCTTATCGGTTAATGTCACGATCCAAAACTCGAATGATAATGACACCTATCTCATCCCACCGTGATAGAAGTCAGAAAGACAACAATTACAGACTCTAAATCTTTAATTTATTTGTTTCAAGGAATTTATGGGCTACAGCCATTTACAAACTCCCACATCGCCTAAGGAAGAGAACTATTTGCCATATATAAGTCAAAAACTAGACCAAATTGTTGTTTTTTTTAAAAAGATGGGACAGCAAACAAGGGGTTAAAATGACTCTGGATTGAAATAGCTTTCAATGTTTTCAATTTTTTCTTAAGCATAGATAGACTCTAAATAACCAATTTATAACATAAAATCTGCATAATTCAAAATTCAAACTACCTAAACTATCTCAACAACTAAAACAGACTAATTTAAAATTCAAAATTCAAATTCATCTTAAATTTAAACAACTTATTTGGCTAAAAGTTACTGCAATAACTAAATTAAATTTTAGCACTCCTCTTTTGCTTTAGTTACTGCAATTTTAAAAACTGCTCCTCCTCAATTATTGCTTTGCAGTCGATATTGAATTTTGTTGATAGTTTTTTGAACTTGCACATTTTCTTGATATTGATCTCTCTCTTTTTTTTTTTTCTTTTTCTTCTTTTGATTTTGTGCTTAAAAAATACCTTCCATGACATTGTGTTGTGTGGAAGCTCTTTTGAAAGTACTTTTATTTGGACAATGATATAATTGGCAAGAAGTGTTTATAAGGATAGATTTTCTGTTACAAAATTTCATAGATCATAGGTTTCAAAATATGATGTTATTTTCACTGACCAAATATGATAGTTTTTGTCAGTAAAATTTTTTGGGGCATTCAAAGAGAGACTGCTGCTTGATATCTTCTAAAAAAATGGATTAAAAATGATACGGTTGAAAATAGCCCTGACGGGTTAAAATGGGAGCCCTTACGGGTTAAAAATGATTGCTCTTACGAGTTAAAAAGGGAGCCCTTATGGGATAAAAATTATTTAGTAATTCTTTAGAAGAACTCATAGATCCCGTAAGATCAATGAGGCTCTTGATACCACTGTTGGTTTTTTTTTTAAAAAAAGATGGGGCAGCAAAAAAGGGGTTAAAATGACTCTCTTTGGATTGAAATAGCTTTCAATGCTTTCAATTTTTTTTTAAGCATAGGAGGGCTTTAAATAACCAATTTACAATATAAAATCTGCATAATTCAAAATTCAAACTACCTAAACTATCTCAACAACTAAAGCAGACTAATTTTGAATTTAATTTAAAATTTAAAATTCAAAATTCAAAATTCAAATTCATCTTAAATCTAAACAACTTATTTGGCTATAAATTACTGCAATAACTAAATCAAATTTCAACACCAATGTGTGGAAGCTCTCTGAGCAAGGATACTCTAGCCTACGATTAGCCAGAGAGGCTGAGTCAAACGTTTCACCCTGTCTACAATTTGAAACACCAGAAAATCTTTAACACAATTAAAAAATTATTTTTACTCGTCATGTTTTCCTTCTGTACACCCTTGTTATTAATCCTCTTAATTTAATATTATTTTTTTCCACCACATTAATATGTCTCCAAGTAAAGTGGTCCGAAGTAGGGGTGTTTATTGGTCAGTTCGATTCAATTAGATTTTGTGTATTTTTTATTTGGAGTCATAAATGCTTACCAAGAAATATAAAGAACTTAGTGTCAAATAATACTCCACCCGTTCCTAAATTATAAATCGGTCATGTTCTTCCAAATTTACCCTTATTTAAATACAATGTAATCAATAACAACTTGAAAAGAGATAAATTTAATTAGGGGTAAGTTGGTATAAAATTACATTTTATTTTCTAGGAGTTAGTAATTTGTTAAAGGGTGTGCTCAACCTAAAAGGAACACTTATTTAGGAATGGAGGGAGTAATAGATAGGTTGCATTACACTTTCAACAAAATCACACTCTTTATCCCATCACTCTTCTACCGTTTAACATCAAGCAATATGTGGAGTAATTCCCAATATAACATCAAAAGCAAGACGTGTAGATGGATCGACTCATCAAGTTTTCATTGAAATAGGATCCACATAAGGAAAAGCACTTGCCATTCATAGTTGGAATTGATACAATAAAGCCTTGTATATGAATACACATCCACACAAATATCTATAGTACCACAAATTTTAAAAGTATGTATTTATTTTTATAAAATATCATGTTCATTCTCATGGGGGAGTATTGAATACTCAAGTTCATTTGTATTGCTCATTCTCGTTGGACTGAACATGCGTTAGTTGTAGAAAGTATAGTTCCAAAAGTGATTTTGGTTCGTCAATTTAAACTCAACTTATCATTTTATGTTAGCGCGCTTATATGTCAGATCGGGGATCTGCATTCTCAAACCTAGGGCTTGATTAATTGGCACTCCTGTAAACTCATTTCGCATAGAAATTATAAGGGTCCAAAATTCGCATCCGCCAAGAACATTTAAGAATAAGAGGCTTAGTGAATATAATTAGTCATAAAAAAAAAACTCTTGGCGAAATGTCAAGAAATCAACACACCAAAAAAATTGAACCTATGTAAGTGTATTATTATTTGTTATTAAAGAGATGAGAGCAGAAGATGGGAAAATTATTATCTGTTATTGATCGTTTGACAACTATTTAAAGAATATGTACAAAACCTGTATCAACAAGGATAGACTTGAAAAAGATAATGACTATCAACTAGAGCCTAAATAGGAGGAGAAGGTTACAACAAATTCCTAATATTTAGGAACTACAAAAATAGAACTCTACAACAATAAGGTGTTTAGTTATCATCCGTTATTACGCCCCCGCAAGTTGGTGGTGTCAACAACACCCAACTTGGAAAAGTTCTTGACAAAAGAGGCTCTTGGAAGTGGTTTGGTAAGTATATATGCCACTTGATCAGCCGAGTGAAGGTGTTGAACAGAGAGACCCTTGTTTTGAACTTGTTCACGAACAAAGTGAAAATCAATAGCAATATGCTTCATCCGACTATGGAACACCGGGTTGGCGCAAATGTAGGTGGTGCTGACATTGTCACAAAAAACCCGAGGAATAGCTGAAATACGAAAACGAAGCTCATGCAGTAAACTTGTTAGCCAATTGGTCTCAGAAACAGTAGCTGCAACAGCCCGATATTCTGCTTCTGTGGAGGAACGGGAGACAGATCTTTGCTTTTTAGAGGACCATGATATCGGAGAGCTGCCAAGGTAAACAACATAACCTGTGGTGGAGGTTCGATCGAGAGGATCTCCAGCCCAGTCAGAATCTGAGTAGGCTAGAAGACGGTGATCATGTTCTTTGGCAATTCGGAGGCCAAACGAGAATGTCTGGTGAAGATACCGAAGGAGACGCTTCATGGCTGTCCAATGAGACATTAAGGGCTGGTGCATGGACTGTGAGAGTTTGCTAACAGCAAATGCTACATCCGGACGTGTAAAAGAAAGGTAATGGAGTTTACCGATTATTCGCCTATAAAGAGAGCCATCAACTAGAGAATCTGTAGCAGACTCTGGGAAAACAACAGTAGAAGCCATTGGTGTTGGAACACCCTTGCAATTGTGCATATTAACTTCCTGCAACAGATCTGTAATGTATTTCTGTTGAGACAACAGAAGACCACCAGGATAAGAAAAGACTTCAACACCAAGGAAATAATGAAGTGGACCAAGATCCTTCAATGAGAACCGGGTTGCAAGATTATCAATAATGCTTTGAACACCACGAATCTGGTTACCCATAACAATTATGTCATCAACATATACTAGGACATAAACAGTAAACTCAAAATTATGCAGGATAAACAATGAAGAATCAGATTGGGATTTAATAAATCCCAACGTAACCAAATAATTTTTGAGTTCAGTGTACCAGGCCCTGGGAGCCTGTTTGAGGCCATATATAGCTTTGTGCAGCTTGCAAACATGCGTCGGATGTATAGAATCTTCGAAACCAGGTGGTTGGCGCATATAGACTTCCCCATCGAGACGGCCTTGCAGGAAGGCATTATTGATATCAAGTTGACGAATGGGCCAGCTTTGTTGTGTATCAATCGCAAGAATGATTCGAACAGTTGCGGGCTTCACCACAGGACTAAAAGTACATTGAAAGTCAAGGCCAGGTCGTTGTGTGAACCCTTTGGCAACCAGGCGAGCTTTGTACCTGTCAACAGAACCATCAGGATGATATTTAATCCGAAAAAGCCACTTACAATCCACCACATTTTTCGAAGGATCACATGGTACCAGCTCCCATGTCCGGTTCCGAATTAAGGCATCAATTTCATTTTTCATAGCTTCACGCTAGTGTGGGAATTGTTGAGCTTGCTTAAAGGTTCTAGGTAGGGAGGAAGTGGTTTGAACAACAGTGTGGAATTGTTTAGGCTTAAGGTTATTGGTCTTAGATCGAGTAATCATGTGATGAGTGGGCGTGACTGGAGAGTTAGAGGCAACAAGGGAAGGTTGTGGGGCCACGGAAGGTGGGACAACTGATGAGGATGAGGGTTGTACCACAGGGTTCTGGGTCAAAGGTCCGGTGGACTTATTTTGACGTTGGTAAGTGATTATTGTGGATTGCGGTTGAGCGTTTATAGGGGGAGAAGAATGAACTGGTAAGACCAAAACATTTGGTTGAGGTAAATTGTGGCTGGAAGGTGAATTTCGTATGGTGAGGGGAGGGGGCAGTGGAGATGTTGGAGAAGGAGAAGAAGTAGCAGATAAGGGATATAAATTGAATTACCTGAGACGGGGGCACCAGTTGGGGCAGAGGAGACGAGTAAATGCGTGTCCGCGGGCTGCTGCACGATCTGAGCAGGAAGCTCATAAGAAGCATTTGAGCTTTGAGTATTATCCTGTGGCTGGTGTTCAGTTGAACAAATTTCCCAAGCTACATTTTTATTTTGTGTATTTTTCAGTTCGGAAAAGATATTTTCAAATGGGAACTGATTTTTCCAAAAATAACACGTCGCGTGACAAATATATTTTGGAAGTTAAAGGATCAAAATATTGATGGCAGTAATGTTTATTCGAAAATCCTAAATAAACACATGGTGTCGAACGAGGCTCTAATTTGTTTTTGGCATATGGTTTGAGTCATGGATAACACAAGCAACCAAATACTTTAATGGAGTCATACTTGGGCATAGTTTGAAATAAAATTTCAAAGGGGCTCTTATTCTGAAGAATGGGTGTAGTTAGCCTGTTTATAAGATAAACAGCTTGTTGACATGCAAAACTCCAAAAGTGTGAGGGTAAAGACGCTTGGTGCAGCAAGGTTCTAGCAGTTTCAATAACATGCCGGTGTCGTCTTTCGACTAGAGCAACTCGTTGTGGAGTATATGGGGGTGACACCAAGTGTTCTATCCCATGTGTTTTGAGATAGGACTGTAGACTCTGAAACTCGCCACCACCATCAGTGTAAAAAGATAGAATTTTGGTGTTGAACCTGCGTTCAAGCAATGGATGCAAATTTTGAAAAACTTCCAGAGTTTCATTTTTTGATTTTAAAGTGAACAACCACATGTATTTTGAAAATTGATCAACAAATAACACATTATATCTTTTTTTATCAATTGACAAAACCGGAGATGGACCCCATAAATCGCTATAAAGAATTTGCAGGGGCTTATTATTTTGCAATGTAGTTTCTGAAAAAGTCAACCTGTGCATTTTATTTGAATAACAAGAATTACAAATGGAACTAGTTTTATGATCTGAAACAGGAAGGGAAAAATGATTCAAGATAGTATTTAAAATGCGGCGATTAGGATGGCCTAAACGCCGATGCCACAGGTGAATGGAAACAACTACATTGCATTGAGGAGAACGATGTGTACAGCCCGGTGGCCACTCATACAACCCATCTTTATTCTGCCCGCGAACTAGAGACGCCTAAATAGGAGGAGAAGGTTACAACAAATTCCTAATATTTAGGAACTACAAAAATAGAACTCTACAGCAGTAAGGTGTTTAGTTATCATCTGTTATTAGTTATCGCATTTGTTTGTATCTTGCTACTATTTTAATTTCTTATAAATCTTGTGTTGAATACGTTTTTGTAAGGCGTGAGTACTTTTTTGCATGACCTCTTTTGTGTATTGCTCTCCTGTAAGGTGTGAATTCATTCCGCAGGTTGAGACTTTGTATTGTGTTGTTTCTCTAGTATTGAAATTTTATGTTGTGATTGTTATGGTTAGCTGCATCTTGACTTTTGATGCCGATATGGCGAGGTTGTGGTTGTTGTGGGGCCTGGAGTAGGGGGAGATAAGGTATTGTTAGGCTGACATTGTGTCTGTGCAGGTGGTGGTAGAGATGTTGATATGGTTCCTATTTCCATTGCCATCATATTTTGTTTTCAGTTTTGAGTTATATTGTTTCTCTTATTCTGTAGCCTTACATATTCAGTACATTTTTTGTACTAACATCCACATTGCCTGGAGGTGCTGCATTCATGCTTGCAGGTTATCAGGTAGACAGTGGTCTTGATTGCGTGTGGTCAAGTTCAGCTGATGGTTGGTATACTCCGTTCTTTCCGGAGTTATTGAGTCTGGAGCCTTCTTTAGCTTTATATTGGTAACGGGTATGTTGGGACCCTGTCCCGACTTGTGGTTAATAATTTTCATCTTAGAAGCTTGTAGATATCTGTTATGGGTTTGGTAGTCAGTTGTGACCTGGTTGGCCTTGTATTATATATATATATATATATATACTAGAAAAATTACCTGCGCTTCGCGCGGCAGTGAACGACCTCATTAAGTTTATGTATGATTTAGAGATTGTAAACAAATGAGACTTGTTTGTCTTCAATTTTGTGAAATCCGTCCAATTCATTACTGTAATTGTGATTAATTTATTCAAGTATATTTATAAAAAAAATAGATAAAGGATGCTGAAAAAGATATATATTTCCATCAAATTTTGGTAGAATTATATATTTATTTATTTACCAACTGTATTTTGTTTTCTGAAATTACATACAGAGAAAACGTTGACACCTGTAAAAGTGGTATTACTAAGAAAAATGAAGTTCACTACCACTAATAATTCTCAGCACTTAGCAAGAATATGTCCCCGTGATAATTCTCAGTAATTTTGGACTTCCAATAGCATTTCAGGAAAAATAATTCCATGATGATGGATGGATCATTTCCATTTTATAGAAGTGTTCAAACATTTCAAGGAAAGGGAAAATGAGAACTTATTCCACAAGGATGGATATAAAAAAATTTAGGGACATAAATTACTTTTTGAGGCTAATAGCTTGTTTGACCAAACTTTTAAAATCAGCATATTTTGAAAAGTGCTTTTTTCATAAGCGCTTTTCAAAAAAGTACTTTTGATGAGAAACAGTTTGTGTTTGACCAATATTTTTAAAAAGCACTTTTGAGCAGCAATTAGTGTTTGGCCAAACTTTAAAAGTGCTTTTAAGTATATTTTTCTCAAAAGTGCTTTTAGGAAGAAGCTACTTTTTTTAGCTTCTGAAAAACAGCTTCTGCTACTCCCCAGAAGCACTTATTTTCTCCCAAAAGTTTGGCCAAACACCTCATTTTTTTAAAATAAGCACTTCTGAGAAAAAATAAGCACTTTTGGAGAAAAATAAGCTTGGCCAAACTGGCTATAAATGCTCACTACTCTTTGATATGATCCTTTAGTATTCCAGCAGAATAAATAGGAGAATTTCTCAAAACAACAGGAAAACAATCTCTCCAGTCGGCTCCTTTTGGAAAAATCATTCTTCTTTATTTCTTTCAAGGCCCTTCTAGCAGCTTCAGCACTTCTTCGAGAATACATATGTATACTTGCTGCATTATGAGAATACAAGTAGACCAAAAGGTTAGATTCCAAACTTGTGTAAAAAAAATTGGGACGTGGATAAATAAAAAATTAGTTTGACCTAGCTAACCTAAACGCTTTGCATGACTTGAGATGGAAAGGACAACAAATACATGTTAATAGGCAGAACTTTTATAGCTTGAGTTAAAACTTTGATTCAAAAGAAGTTATAGGTTTTATTCAATATGTAATCTTCAAATTAAATGAACAGGCCAATCCATTTAACAAAAGGCATAAGTCACCCCAAATATATTTAGAGGGCAGAATGTGAATGGAAAACGGCAAAACAAAAAAGGGTGAAAATAATGAAAAACACTCCTGGAAATCTTTTCCACGTGAGATCATATATGTTAAACAGAAAATGGCCAATACAATATTTGGGGAGACAACACAATAGTGAGAAGGAGCATACATTACAGGGAGAAAACTATGAGAAATCCAGTGATAATAACAAATCATGCTAACCAGGAAAAGACATATCTTTTGGATAATATACCTCAAAAGATTCACCATCACTTCAATCAATGTTCCTACATTGCACACGTTCTAATTTAAATCATTTCATTACTTGTGATATCGTATGATAAGGATAGTTTAGAAACCAAAGAAAATGGGCCTGCAAAGGCATTAATTGTTTGAGGTTTTTTTTCAGGAGCACAAAATCTCATTCATGTATGCGAAGCAATGACACTGCCTATGAAGAAAAGAGAGATTCCAGAAAGGGACGACAATCTTACTTTGGGCTCTAAACCAACATTAGGCTCAAGTTGGTGCACAACAGTCTTGAAATGACACAACATAACTTCAAGATGGAGAAATTACTAACCTTGTCATTCATAATAGTAGCTTTCAGCTCCAAGTAATCTTTTTCTTCATCATAAACAAACAACTAACCAAAAGAACACCAACTAAAGTAGCTCTAAAATAGACTAACCCTTCTTATCCTAAGTTCTTTGAAGTTTTATCTGTTTTACTTCAATAAGATAAAACCAAAATAAACATCCGACAATACTCCCTTCTCTTCTTCCATGCTTTCCTCATTTCATCTTCAATAACTTCATCCCTCTTCTCACCTTCAACAGTTCCATTGTCTTGGTTTTATTCTATAGAAACATACCAGCACTCGTCTAAACCTTTTACACATCACATTTCTTCATTTTCTCCAAAACGAATATCTAATTTTGAGTGTTCCATCTTAGACCCAATTGTTATCCCACTAAACAACTGCTTGACTTCATGACCATCACGAATTCAGAATACATAGAGATGAATGAATCATCAAATTGAGAGAGATAAGCAAGTCACAAAATCGAAAATAGGAGATTTACCTATGGCAAATAGTAGTGCTAAACTTGAAGTGGTGGTACATTACTTATTAACCTCCATTAAATTACACCTTTTCAGTTTTATTAGATCTAGTTGGTTGAAAGTAAAAAATAAACATGTTTTATGTCGCAAATCTCCATACATAATAACAACATGTTTATTACTTGGGAAAGATACAAGTAAAACACGCTCATATCAGTCCATCACTTGCATACCATGAGTATAATTCATATGACATCAAATGGTACAACAGATATAGCAGATTCAGACCAAATTGACATGCCTACAATCAGTAGATAAATCTAAGAAATAATAAACATACACAATATTTAAAACAAATTCAATCTTGAAGGTTTAAAGAGCTAATCTTATAGGATACCATCAGATACATGTCAAGAAAGTTCTGCATACCGCAACAACCAATATGACTGTGGAAGTTCAAAAACTCCCAACAAAAGAGTGATAGTTCAGATGCTTACCTAAAAATAGACTGTCTTAAATATGTGAAAGGACTTCCATAAATATGTAATGCAACGTTGTCGGTGTGCAAACCAAAAACAAATCTCAACCACCCCTTCCATGTATATTTTGCAAGGGAGATGAACACCACCATTATTAAATAAAAATAAACGTTTGTCAACCATAAAGGAGTACTTGCTTGTCAAAGTCGTTGGGTTGATATTCACCATGTCCCTGCTTAATTTCATCGAACTTCATAACCAATCTCCATTAAGTAAAGTAAATTAAAACCTTGGTAAAGTGTACCCTTTCTACAATATTAGCCATAACCACTTTTGGCCGAGTAATATAAGCAACAATAATGCTAAGTGTGATTAAATTACGTTTAAATGGTTTGTAAGTTATACTTCAACGAACTCGTGTTACCTGATGAGCTGCAGCTACACTTCGAAAATAAGCTAAATTGGCAATAGGTCCCATGGAAAATCTCTTGTGAATCAGTCCATCGTGAACGGACATGTAGGCCATCCCAATAATGTGATTTCCAGTCCCTATATTATAAGAGTACAATTTTCTCCATTAATTCACTACTTTTGACTACTTTATAAATATTCTCCTAATCAACGTTTCAAAAAATTTAAAAGGTTTAAATGAAAAAATACAGTGCAAAAACTGAGGCCAAGGATAAGGCCTTTATGGAATCAATGGTAGGAAAGAAGAGCTAGTTGAGAGAACTACTTCAAATACAAGGAAAGGGCGGGTATATTTTATTAACAGCAGGCCACAAATAAATAGAGAGTATATATATGCAACTTTAATTTTCATATTAAGAAGGATAACAATGGAGCAACAAAACCAATAAAGGATCATTAGTATCACAAACACACGAATGAAACGATGTTTATGGTACTTGTAGGGCATAAAATAACCATTTCGTAAAGCACTTTTATGAAGGAAACTTGAAGGAATTATACAAGTAAAATGAGAAATTTTCCATATTACTACGACCGACAGAGTATTTTTTACTAACTAACAAATTACAACAACAACATACCTAGTGTAATCCTACCGATAGGGTCTGGGAAGAGTAGAGTATATACAAACCTTACTCCTACCTTGAGAGGTAGAGAAACTCTGTCCAATAGACCATCGGCTCAAGGAAAGAAGAATTCAAAGCAGGTCGAAAAAAGAATTAACATAAGTGAAGAAGTCATGGCAAAATACCAAGGAGAGCATGTCAAAGCATTCTGGAAAAATAATGCTTATAGACAACAATGCCTACATGCCTTTTAAAAGTTTAAGTATCATTTGAGAATTAGACTGAAGTTTGCAAGAACCCAACAGATCTTCCTCAATGTCTCAATAAAACACTCTTATCTTGTATGAAAAATCTCCCAACTTTACTGTAATCTGAATATGCGGTTGAAAGAACCTGCAACTATGTCCAATTTTTATATGAAATGTAGATGAAAAAACATAGGCAAGGAAACATGGTGATATGAATTTTATGGTCTGCATCATTATTAATATATTGAAATGACACAAAATTGATGGTAAAACATAAAAATCTTCCACTGAAAATAGAGAAGATATTATTCTTCTACACATTAGGAAAACCATCTTAGTGTCGTAGTTGCTGTAAGAGATACCTACTGACAACTACGATTTCAGAGTAGAGAAGAAAATTAGTAAGAATTGTAACAATTGTTAGAAAGTTCCGAGGATGAGGAAGAGATGGAGGTGTAACAGTGTAAGTAGTAGAAGTGAATAAGTGATTGTTCGACTTTTAATATAGCATATAAATAGTAAATAAAGGCTAACAACCAAATCATTGAGGAAAAATGTTAAATGAGTATTCTGATTGATAAGAGGTGGCAAGTCACATTTTTATGTCCCAGCATACACACACACATATAACATATATCCTGTTACGTAATTACAATTCAAACACTTTTACTATGTTTAAATATGTTTTGGATTAATGAAGGGCTAAAAATCCTCTCGGAGGCTATGATTGATCACATAATTCAGGAATTTAAACTTACTTATACAACCATCTAACCGAATAAACCTGTTGAACAGGACGAAAAGGGAGTGACCGATCAGCTAAATACCAAACTAAATAGAGGGACCGTAAAAGAAAAGCAGGAGATTCAAAGTGTTCTGCCCCTAAAAAAAGAGATCACATAAGAATAACAATAGAGAAGAACGTACGATGCAATGACAAAAGACCGTATGTTTACATGCTCGTTTTACTTCTCCGACTTCCTTTAGGAGTTCACTATTTTTGTCACCTGATATCCTACTATCTCCCCCAAAGCACAAGAAATACCATTTTCTAAAAGTCTTCTAGAGATTAAAAGAACAAACCCTAGTTTTTGCTAATTCCAAGGAGGGTTGAAATTGTTAATCACTTTAAAAAGAGAATGAGAGAAGATGTAGGTATCATATTTAGTCCGGTGTCATTTTGTGGCGATGGAGATTGTAGCCTACCGTCGGAGAACGTCAGATAAGAATCCGTCATGATGCTACAACAGAGATGGTGGATTCAATTTCAGTGAAGTGAGTCAATAAACAGGCTTTAAGAACCGCGCGAACACCTCGGTTTTTGAAAAACACTGTCTTGTTATTTTACAATGTTTTTGAAAATTCGTCAACTTGCGACAAAGATAGTCATGCATTGAATGGTGAAAGAAGAGGAAGAGAGAGTAATCAGAAGAGCCGTTGTTTCAGTTTTGAAATTTAAGACGCAACTGTGTTTATTCTTTCTTGTGGACAAAGCGCTGGTTCGGAACCTAAATAGGGATAAAAATCTCACAAGTGACCGATCTATGTGATGCTTTGAAATAGTGACCAAAATAGGTATAGCGCACTAAATTAGTGCGCTATATCCCCAAAACACAGACGGAGAAGAAGTAACCGACGTTAAGTGTTATTTGGGGTATAGCGCACTAATTTAGTGCGCTATACTATAGCGCACTAAATTAGTGCGCTATAACTATAAATAATAATGCTGATTTTTTGTGGTTTTTTGCAGGCTTTTATCACATATTTTCCTTACACTTTTGTACTTGATTTGACATATCATTATAGCGCTCTAAATTAGTGCGCTATATATTCATATTAACCCATTTTCTCTACTCCAAAGTTCTATATAAAGAGGCCCTAAAGTAGTGTACAACCACACTAAACTTCACCAGTTTTCTTCATCTCTAAACAGTTCCCCCTTATAGTTTTCGTGAAATTCTTGTCATAAAAATGTCTACTGAAGGTAATATTAGGGTTTCCTTATATTGGGATGGTGAAATCATCCATGAGGGTGATACTATATATTATTGTTGCCTGCCCCAGAAAAATGTTAAGTTACCTTATGATCTTGGTTACAAAAGTTTTATTTCTATACTATATAAGAAGATGAATGTTCGTAAGGAAGATTATAAATTACGTATAATAGGGCAATACCCAAAGTCTTTTACACCACACGGGACATCAATGTATTGCGAGTATATTATTAATAATGATGAGTCTTTGACGGACTTTTTGAAATATATAGTATAGAAATAAAACTTTTGTAACCAAGATCATAAGGTAACTTAACATTTTTCTGGGGCGGGCAACTATAATATATAGTATCACCCTCATGGATGATTTCACCATCCCAATATTAGGAAACCCTAATATTACCTTCAGTAGACATTTTTATGACAAGAATTTCAAGAAAACTATAAGGGGGAATTGTTTAGAGATGAAGAAAACTGGTGAAGTTTAGTGTGGTTGTACACTACTTTAGGGCCTCTTTATATAGAACTTTGGAGTAGAAAAAATGGGTTAATATGAATATATAGCGCACTAATTTAGAGTGCTATAATGATATGTCAAATCAAGTACAAAAGTGTAAGGAAAATATGTGATAAAAGCCTGCAAAAAAACCACAAAAAATTAGCATTATTATTTACAGTTATAGCGCACTAATTTAGTGCGCTATAATTAGTGCGCTATAACCCCAATAATACTTAACGTCGGTTACTTCTTCTCCGTCTGTGTTTTGGGATATAGCGCACTAATTTAGTGCGCTATACCTATTTTGGTCACTATTTCAAAGAATCACATAGATTGGTCACTTGTGAGATTTTTATCCCTATTTAGGGTTCCGAACTCTGAAATATGAGAACGCCACGTAGGTGGGTGTAAGATTCTCTTTTATATATATATATAGATATATATTGACCTCGTTAGTAGAGGTGTTTGACCTCATTAAGATTTGTAAGGTAAGGCCTAGCCCCCCTTACTTGTACTTATTCTTTTTTGAGGTTCTTTGATTATTAATAAAAAAATCCACTCAGTGTAAAACCTAAGTGGTCCAATCTTTGCGATAATATATATATATATATATATATATATATATATTAATCATATTTAAGTTTGTTTCCGCTGCGTTTCTTCTTGTATTGTCTTGGACTTAATGGCCTGTATGTATTGTTTGGTCTGGTTTCGTTTGGTTCGCTCAATCAAGTGAGGCACAAGGTGTCAGTCCTGCTTCCCTAAGTTTGGGGCGTGACAAGCTCGATTTCTAAGGGAAAAAGTTTTAAAAACAATACATTTGAAAGACAAAAATTAAAAACCAGCCTTCACCATTTGAAGGTCAAACATTAAAAACCAGCCTTCACCATTTGAAGGCCAAACATTAAAGACCAGCTCATTTGAAGAACAAATCGTGCAATTAAAAGGCACGGTGAGAATTCCTCAACTATATTCTATCAAATCGTATCTAAAAATGCATATTGCGGCAAAACCTTTATACGCATGTCACAACCAAATACACATGGAGAAAAGGAAGACTATTGTCACCATGGGTAATTCTTGCATTCCCACGAGTTCGTTTTTGAAATTCTGAAATGAATTTCTGCCAAGTCTTTAATGCGTTTTAGGTGTGTTTCTAAATCCTTTGTCTCCCCTATATCCGAGCCCTTATTCATTGAAGCACATCAAAAAAGTTGCATGACTCGATTCTTTGTCAATTGCATAGGTTTGAGGGACAAAATTGTCCCATCAAGGAGCCATGTTTTCGAAATCTGGATAATTGGGAGTCTATCAATAAAATTATAGGACCTTTCAATTATTTGTTTCTCATTAGGTTTGTTGCGACGGAAAGCGACAAACCCAAAAATAGAGAAAATAAAGAACACCGAATTTAACGTGGAAAAACCCTTCAAATCGAAGGTAACAACCACGGGATCACAAAGACCTAAATAGGTCCACTATAACAATAAGAAAGTTACAAATATTCTCCAACAATGGCTACACAACAAGTGCCAAACACAGAGAAACAATAGCTACACCAACAAACTAAATCAAGAGAAATCACCCGAAACAGAGCTTCTGTTCGGGACTGAAAACCGGATGCTTCTAACCTCCAAATTTGATCTCCACCGTAAATTCAAACACCAAGATGTTAGGAACACTCAGTCAAATATTCAGCCCGATCCAACAGTGGACGAACTGACAAATGCAATTTGAAAGTGGCTGGTCGGAGAGAAAAAACTACAGCAAAATTCTCCCTTTTCTTCTCATCTTCTCTCTTGGTGAAAGCTCTCTAAAAAAACTCTCTTATGTGTTATTGTCTTTCAAAGACAAATACCAATGAGCCTTGAATAATTCTCTCAAATAGTCCTATTTATAGATGATGAGTTTTGCATCTTTTCCATAAGCCAATACCAACTCCACGTAGGATTAGTAATACAACTCCAAATAGGAATACACATCCAACTCCTATTCCAAATAGGATTGGAACTTACCAGAAGAGAATAGGATAAGGCCATGGGCCTTTGGTTGGAACATGGGCTTTAGCCCAACAAACTCCCCCTCCAGCCAAAGGGCCAAATGAATCTTCAAGTGAAGGAACTCTCGACAGGTTACATGCCTGCCGAAGTTCTACAAAACTCATGCTTATCTGCAATCACCACTTTCGTTAGCATATCTGGATTGTCATCAATGTGTATCTTCTCACCCTCAAAATCTAGACTTGTGACTAAACCTAGAACCGTAGAAGATATTTTCACAACAGAAGAGAAAATTTTATCAAAGTCAATTCTCTTTCTCTGGTCAAATCTGTCACGCTCTTAACTAGGAGGGGTGGACATCAAGGAGTTATACGAGCACCTGCTAAACATATATACTAAACTCATGCTAAAGTGGTAAACTGATAAGAAACAATATGGACATCAACATGTGTTTACATATCCTGAAACATAGATAACTGAAGGGCCCACTAGACTAACTGTACAGCTGAAACAAAACTATGTCTAAGAAGCCTCTAAAGAGTCTGCAACTGAAACTCTGATAATTAGTCGGGACAGGGCCCCGACATACCCAATATACGATATGTACATGAATCCAAAACATGTGACTTAGGCATCTGATAGCTCCAGAGAGAGGTGGAGATTACCAACTGAGCAATGGGAAGGCACTGGTCTACTGTGGATGTCTGCTAGCCTGAGTACCTGAGCCTGCATTCATAAAATGCAGCGCCCAAAAATAAAGGGATGTCAGTACATATGAAACATGTACTGGTATGTAAAGCAGATTGAATAACAAGTAGAAATGTAAGAATGCTCACTGAATTGAATATCAAAAATAGGAAAATCTGAGCATACACATACAGGGAATGTAATTTGAAACTGAAAGTGAAACTAATACAATGACCAATATCAGGGGTCCTTATATAACGTCTTATAAACTACTTAATTACGTATGCTTAAAATCCCTAGAATTTTCCTAGGTGACATCTTTACCCTTTTACATAATTTATCTACTCTTTATGTAATACTAATTGTCAGGAAGTCACAAGATGGCCTGTTGTCGGCGATCGGTGACACCTGTTTGGCATCTGTAGCCAACTATCACAACCATGTGTGCAATCTCCTCTGGATAACGTGGTCTGTCAAGGTACACCCTCCAGGGCTCCTGTAAGGTCTGCCCGCAGGCCTGTGTAGTCAGGGAATCCATGACGGGAAGTTCCAACTGACTCTGTTTGAATTCTGTGCACAGAATAGCGTCACACATAGTGGCCCTAATGATACCCACCCCACGTTGCAGAGTAGGCTATAAATTCGTCTTGCTTGTAAAGGCTCATAGTAGGCAACTTATAAATCATATAACTCGTTATCTGAATATTGATTACTTTCTTTTAGCTGAAGAATCATATATCTATATGATCTTATATACTCAGGTCAATTTTGTGGCCAATTAATTTCTCTAAGTTCGTGACATATATGTTCGGTAACTTCTAAGAGTTTCAACTGAAGACATGTATGATTGTGTGAAACATGTGACTTCTTTGACTAGAAATAAGTACTATAACTCTATAGGTTTAGAACTCCACTGGAGAGAGACCTATAATAGCATTAATCTTTTCTTTCAAAAAGCATATAATCTATGACGACCTTTATAGGAGGAACATGTGACTCTAGGTCGTGCCTTGATGGCGAAAAGAGGTTTTAGCTTTACATACCTTACTTCGAGACTCTCTCTCCCTTATATAGCATCATTGGTTCCCGTAAAACACTTCTTATCTATGACATAACAAAATATTCAATAGTATAAGCGACTAACCAAGAAATATGGCGAGGTCGGGAAGATGATAATAGCTTACGAGCGACAAGCTTAGCAAATAAGATAATTAAATGGTGTATCGTCCCACCTCTCTCTTTTCCCCTTATCAACTAAACTATGACCACCTATGAAGTCAATATTAATCCCTCCATTATATCCTTACAATATGCAGCCCATTCCATATACCAAACAAGGTCATAAACTTGACCCCTCGACTTTTAAATACCGCCTCGGGAGTTCTTTATTTAGTAGCATTTAAATGACCCTTTAATCTCATATATTAAGTTGGGCGAGAATTATAACATTTAATACAGTGATAGGAAGCCAAATAACATATAAACAATATCCTCAATCCATTTAGGCATTTTATCAAACACTTCACGAGGGACAAGCTTGCAAGAGCCATAGAAATCGTGTTTGCTATTCCTAGCATCCCTCCTTATCGCAGCAAGCTTGCTGCCTCAATACACCACAATACAAACCTCGTTTAGTCAATAGTACAACCATTACATCCCTCTACATACTACCTCCTCACCGAATATATTAGTTACAATGGGCAAAACATGGACTCACGGCTTCCTTTCACCGTCCCGTGAGTCCTACCCGTAAACTATACTTAAAACAACTCTTAGAGTCATATTTATAGGGATAGAACAACAATCATACCTTTATCTATAAGAATACAATACTTGCACCCTTTTTATCTTCAAGAACAACACCTTTTCCTTCAAGAAAACATTTGACTAAGTATGTTTCCGTGACCTACGATAAAAAATACACTTGATTCTCGAATGAATTCACTTACCTTAGGATAGGGAGGGATTGAGATGAAGAAGAACTGAAGAAAACAAGTGTTAAGCAGGTCCCTTATGTTCTGATATGTATGGGAGACGAAATCCCAAAGTTTCAATATAAATACACCACTTTTGGCCGACTTACCCAAGGCTGCCACATGTCCCGCAGTGATTGGGCAGTGCCCGTGTCTGTAGTAAAATGTGCATAACTTTTTACTCCGAGCTTGTATGGACGAGAGGTTTATTGTGTTGCAAACTAGACTCAAATACCTTCAATTTGGTACTTTATAGGACCTCTAAATCATTTTATATTGGTATATATACCCATTACAAGTAAGACCTTGTACTAGCTTGCTTGAAATAATCCACCGTAGTGAATCCTTCAATTTGAACTTTTGTTCCAAGTCTCCCTTTTGTCTATAACCTTGGTATATCACTTCAAATGGCTTAGTATAAGCGTACCTTTGTATAATTATCCATTCACAACCTTATCCTCTTGATTCATAATGATTCCTTCACTTTTACGAGTTGCACGCGTATCTTAAGTTCGGGGCACCACATTATCTCCCCCTTGGGATCATTCGTCCGCGAATGAAGGATACGACTCAAAATTATGCTAACACTACCTTGTTCCAAAAAAATTTATGCTTTTCTTTCTAAATTTATACTTGAAGAATTTGGCATGCAATTTCATAAATATATAAAGGCCATGGTATCTAATCATGTCAAGTTTCTCTTGAAAACATGTAAATTTCATAGTTTCATGCTATAAATCAACTTTCATGCTTGGTCTTTAAAACCAATAAGAGAATCATAATCAAATCATGAGTAATCAAGAGGAAACCATGAATTTAAATATAAAAACTGATTTCATAAACTTTCCCCAATTTTAGATCAAAACCCTAGTTTCATAACTTCATAAATCAAAATAAGAATTGGCCTTAAAACCATGATTAGGAAGCCAGTTATAGAAATCCATGCAAAACCATCCAATTTAGAGTTGGAACTTATAGAAGAACCGTGAGGAAATAATTTATAGATAACCCATGAGAATTTGGGTAAGAACCCTAATTTAGAAATTCATAATAATCAGTTTAGAAGATGGGGTTTTGGGCACAAGGGTGAAAGGAATCCATTGTTAAAAACCCACATACCTTGGATGAAGATTACCCACTTCAATGGAAATGAACTAGGAGGCTTGAACTTGAAGCTTGAGAAGATGGAACTCCTTTTCTTCTTTTGAAATTTGATTGAAAGAATGAGAGAGAACTTAGGACAAGTGGGAATAAAAACCCTCCTAAATAGGCTTAAAATAACTTAGTATAGGAGTTAAAAGAGTGGGAAATTAAAAAAATACCCCTGGATTAAAACTTGGAAAAAGCTGGAAAAATCGATCTCAGGGACCACGAGTTGGTCCACGGTCTGTCATCCAAAAGGACAGACCGTCAAAGGGAGTCGTGGTTTCAAGAACCACTTCTGGGAGTCTAATGGAACTCCATTCCATGAGTTACAGGATGGTCTGTCATTTAAAAGGACGAACCATCAAGTCACTCATGGAATCTAGGGAAGAAAAGTTGAGTTTTGACAAACCACGGGTCAATCTATGGACCGTGGTTTTCGTCTACGGGACATCAACCAATCAGTGGTTTTAAAAATGAAATTTCAGTGTTCAGTTCAGAATTCACGGTTCACAGTATGGACCCGTCGTTCAAAGAACGGTTCCGTCGTTCAAAGTACGGACCCGCCTTTCAAAGTACGGACCCGTCGTTCAAAGTACGGACTCATCATCACTGATAGCACTGCAATAAACTACCCATAACTTTTTACTCCAAACTCGGAATAATACACGGTCAGTGGCGATGGAAAGAAGACTCAAAAACCTTTAATTTGGTGGGTTCTATGCCACCTAAATCTTTATAGTTTGGGAGGAATGAACGATTGAAGTTGACCCTAGTTTAGTCTTATAAGAAAACTCATTTGGTTGAGGTGCTTTCAACTTATCTAGGTTATAGGAGTCTCTTATGAACATGATTCACATCCAAAACACTCACCACACTAGGGAAATGATCATTAGACTCATGGAAAAAGGTTCGAGTATTAGCTTAGGATTTCTGGGGTGTTACAATATCCCCCCTTGGGATCATTCATCCTTGAATGAAGACTAAGCAAGGGAAACTAGAGAGATAACATCCCAACCAAACATCAAAACAAGGAAACCAAGGAGTAAACATGAAAACTAAACTTTTCAACTAAAAACATGATAAAACTAACTCCAGATAACATGGATACATGCTAGGATCATAAGAGAAATTGTTGAAATAGAATCGGAGGGACATACTAAGGGTGGAACTACTTCCTCAAGCTGAAATTGTATCCAAAAGAAAATGATGAAGGTACTTGGCCTTCATGGATGATTCTGCTTCCCAAGTAGTTCCTTCAACTGAGTTCTAAAAGCTGAAGTACTATTGTGGTAACCGACTTCTGATTGAAATAAAAACTGCGCTGGTTTCATGAGACACGTATGCATGCTGGGAACGTAAGATCAGATAATGGGACAGGAACTGGATACCCAACATGATAGTTTATCTGTGATGAGAGTAGGAACTCAGCTAAAACTCATAAAGAACAAACATACTCTAGAACTCACAGTTAACCAAAAGGGACACCAAACTGAGAGAAGTAGACATACGCGAAAACTATTCACTTCTGAATACCTCTCCTACCATTTGCAACTAACAACCTCAATAGCGCACATAAAGGTACTAAGGTTCAAGTCTAACTACCCGATTCTCCATGTTTAATCCTATCTCGACTAAATATCTTGCATCTAGAACATCTTCTAAGGATAGTATTCCCTCTTATCACAACAACCAACTAACCTAGGGCTCCCAACCAAAGGGTTACTAGTTGCGCAAAACAATTATCCACATGTATCCCATCACGACATTCAAGCTTATAACTATGGTGACCTTATGATTTCATAGCTTACCTTATTTAAGACCTCTCTCCTCTTTCCTACTATAACTAGGAATCAAAAATTCAAGAACTTCTACAGAAGGACATACTAAACTTCCTCATCTAACTATTTCGCATAAATAATACAGACCTCATAATTCACCCACACCTAGAAGTCAAGGTGGAACAAGTACACTAACAAGTAAAAGGAATTTGCTACCTCCAAGCTAGGCTACTACAAGGCCTTCTCCCTAACACTTATAACATCATAAACCAGAACCATTGAAATAAAAGAGCAGGAGAAAGAGCATCACGAATAAAGGATTACAGATCGATCTTAACTTACACTTAGCGTGATCAAGCAACTCAAGGTGGGGCTTGGGCAATTGAGCGCAATAGGCATGAGCACTTCACATACTGGGCACGTAAGACATGAGTTACTAGGGATCACCACCCCTCGTCATCAAAGGCAAGGATCAAAGGGCTTTAGAATAAGTACATCGTAAGCGTGAATCATTTCAAGAATCAGGTATGAGCATATACATGGCGTAACATGATTTGATTAGCCATTGAGGTATTTCTGAAGACTGACGGAGTAAACATAACTGAGCATACTGTGATACATGAGTTTACATACATAACGGACCTCGGTCATAAAGCTGGGATTTATAGAATCGCAGGATAAGAGTAGAATCGTTGCTTGAAGCAATCACTTTCCATCCTAGAACCTGAACATGAGCGTGAATCTAAAATAGGACCATGGCGCTGACACACAAGTCATGCAAAAGGTATCATAATGGCAAAAGTATACTTAGGACGCTAGGATGGAAATAAGCTTCTGCCTCCCCTCCTAACTTGTTCTAACACCCAACAACATCACCACCTGAGCCTCCAAAAATCTGTCCGTTTCGATTCTATATCCCACCATCTCCCCTTTGGATTCATGCTACCCTTCTAAGTCTATGGACCTCTAACCAACCTCTCAAAGGAACTATGATCAATTTACCCTAACAGAACATACACTACTCCAGAATCTAGCACAAATACCCACTTCCTTTTATAATCGAAGACTCTCTTTCTCCTACAATTCTAGGCCTCAACCCTCCTATCCCCACTTAGTTCTAGGTCAAGACAACTCATAACCAACCAAGAGTAGGGATCCGGGGGCTATGGGTGCCTAAAGGAAGAAAATCTAGTGACGTACCTGATTCAACTTCTGGAGGAATACTCTGACCCGACTGGCTAGGCAATGAAAGGAGTGTGTTTTGGAGCTTAACATTATATTTGCTCCTCTTAGATGAGGGGCAATCCCTGACCTATGGCTTGGATGACCACACCTAAAACACTCCTTCTTGCCCGCAAGGTACTCACCTAAATATAACTTACCATAACTACTATAACAAGGGTACCTCAAGGTCTTTGGAGCCTTATGGTGACCAGGCTGAGAGTTGAGGCAGGTATGCTAACTGGAGATAGGGCTGGTCTGGATGACCTCTGCTGAGAAGATGATTGGTTCCATGATCCGGTCTTCTTGACTTTTCTCTTCCTCTTCTTTAGTTTCTCTTTCTCATTCAACTGAGTTGCCATGGATTGAGCCAACAAACAGATGGCTTTGCGGAATTTCGCATTCGTGACCTCGTAATTTGGAGTGGTCGGATTAGCATTCCTCGTAGGGTTTCCTTGCGAAGACATTATCTGAAATGCGTAAGGAATGGATTAGGAGGGTAAGTAGAGTCAAACTCTATCGCACGATAGTGAACATGAAGAAGTGAAGTTTTCCCTAAAACATCTCATAGACTCCCCCTCATAAGTGTGGCGCGCTTCACACCCATGAAAGAAATTCTACTCGATGCGGCTTTCTGACATGCTAGGACTCTTGAACCTGTTGCTTTGATACCAAGTTTTGTCATGCACCGAAGTTATCCCTAGACGTATCACGAGACTCGGGAGCACGAGGATCCCGAGCTAACTCTTGGTCATAGCATTCTCAAGCTTAACAAAGATAAGACATAGCAGAAGCATCGTAAGAGAATCCAAATAGGAATTATAATCATATAAAAGGGAGTCTAATAAGAATTAGAACTCAATAGTCATCTCATAACATCTATGTCTGAAAAGCCTCTAATACTATCATAGAGAGTTGATGGGACACTAACCCAACTAACTCGACAATCTAGTACGTAAAGGAAACATAAAAACTGAAATAAGGCCTAGTCCTTAAACTATGAGGAATCACCAAAGCTGACCGAGGGAGTGGCCTGGAGCTCTAGCCACGAAACTAAGAAGGTATGACTGAATATGCATCATCAAAGGATGCAGCGCAATATGTGTTGGTACTATGGAATGTACTAATTATGTGAGCAATGCATAAATAGAGTGAAACATGCTTTTAAAACGTATTTAAGTAAATCCATGCATAGCAAAGATCATGAGACGATATCATAGTGAAAATCAAATCATAAGGCAAAAGCCAACTTCAAAATGATGTTTCATAAGAAAATTTATAATGCTTAGAAAACTTAAAAGGGAACATATATACGGGAGTTTCTTATAACTGACATGAGACCATGTGAGCTACATGGAATCTATCTGACCCTAGTTACCAAAGCTGACTTAGAACCTTGCCAAGGGACAAGTCACCATATCCAACTATATAACCCTAGTTGGCAAAGCTGTCCTATGACCACTCAGGCAAGGACACCATTCGTTAAGACATGGATCCACTCTCACAAGCCTTTAAGGCACATCATTTCATTACCTACGCTGGCAATGTAGTTTCTGGGACTAAGGGCAATCTCACCCAGTCCAACTCAGTGCTAAATACTACTCCCAAAACATGCATACATATAGCTCATAGTCGTAAATGCATACTCTCATGCCAAATCTTGTTCATAAACCATGAAAATACATCGGGTATCATGCAACTTTCATGTCATAGTTCATATAGCTTACCATAGCCTAAATTCAAAACATGCTTTTCTTTCTAAATTCATACTTGAAGAATTTGGCATGCAATTTCATAAATACATAAAGGCCATGATATCTAATCATGCCAAGTTTCTCTTGAAAACATGCAAATTTCATAGTTTCATGCTATAAATCTACTTTCATGTTTGGGCTTTAAAACCAATAAGAGAATCATAATCAAATCATGACTAATCAAGAGGCAACCATGAATTTAAACATAGAAACTGATTTCATAAACTTTTCTCGATTTTAGATCAAAACCCTAGTTTCATAACTTCATAAATCAAAATAAGAATTGGCCTTAAAATCATGATTAGGAAGCCAGTTATAGAAATCCATGCAAAACCACCGAATTTAGAGTTGGAACTTATAGAGGAATCATGAGGAAACAATTTATAGATAACTCATGAGAATTTGGGTAAGAACCTTAATTTAGAAATTCATAATAATCAATTTAGAAGATGGGGTTTTGGGAACAAGAGTGAAAGGAACCCATTGTTAAAAACCCACATACCTTGGATGAAGATTACCCACTGCAATGGAAAAGAACTAGGAGGCTTGAACTTGAAGCTTGAGTAGATGGAACTCTTTTTCTTCTTTTGAAAGTTGATTGAAAGAATGGGAGAGAACTTAGGTCAAGTGGGAATAAAAACCCTCCTAAATAGGCTTAAAACAACTTAGTATAGGAGTTAAAAGAGTGGGAAATTAAAAAAAATACCCCTGGATTAAAACTTCACAAAAGCTGGAAAAAATCGATCTCAGGGACCACGAGTTGGTCCACGGTCTGTCATCCAAAAGGACGGACCGTCAAAGGGAGTCGTGGTTTCAAGAACCACTTATGTGAGTCTACTGGAACTCCATTCCACGAGTTACAGGATGGTCCGTCGTTTAAAATGATGACCTGTCAAGTCACTCGTGGAATCTAGGGAAGAAAAGCTGAGTTTTGACAAACCACGGGTCAATCTACGGACCGTGGTTTTGATCTACGGGCCGTCAACCAACCAGTGGTTTTAAAAATGAAATTTCAGTGTTTAGTTCAGAAATCATGGTTCATAGTACGGACCCGTCGTTCACAGTACAGACCCGTCGTTCAAAGGACGGACCCGTCGTTCAATGGACGGACCCGTCGTTCAAAGGACGTACCCGTTGTTCAAAGTATGGACCCGTCATCACTGACAGCACTGCAGTAAACTGCCCATAACATTTTACTCCGGAATCGGATTAATGCGCGGTCGGTGGTGTTGGAAAGAAGACTCAAAAACCTTTAATTTGGTGGTTTCTAGGCCACCTAACTCTTTATAGTTTGGGAGGAATGACCGATTGAAGTTGACCCTAGTTTAGTCTTATAAGAAAACTCATTTGGTTGAGGTGCTTTCAACTTATCTAGGTTATAGGAGTCTCTTATGAACATGATTCGCATCCAAAGCACTCACCACACTAGGGAAATGATCATTAGATTCATGGAAAAAGGTTAGGGTATTAGCTTAGGATTTCTCGGGTGTTACACCTTGAGAGAAAAGTGATCAAAACATGTATATATTAAAATGCCAATGAAGATGCCCTGACGCCACAACTTAAATGGAGTTAAGATGACTGCACAATCTAATAGAACAAAAATAAAAAAATTGCGACACATTTTCTTCTTTTAAGATACTCACATACAAATAATTATTTTATTTAAATATTTACCAGATCTTGCCAGTATGGTAAGTATGAGTTCCTCGTATTGTTATCCATTTCCTTTGTCATTTGGTTCCGTAAGTAGACAACCTCCGTTTTTTATTGCATTCTCTGAAACAATCCCTGCTATCACATCCTTAGATCAAAACATATACATAAGTTTCAACAATTTGTCAAGAAAAGAAGAAATAAGTTTCTTTAAGCTTTCAAGAACGATAGAAAGCAGCAAAAACAGTCTAAGACTAAAGTATGAATTGCCTACAGATGGTTATAAGAGAGTGCGCAGGATATAAAGGTTGCTCGGCAAATGAAAGATTTGAACCTTATCATAAAGAACACTGGTGGTGTTCTTTCTTTTATGTATACATCTATCTATATTTTGCACTATAAATGAGGTTCTGAACACCTTACTTATATTCTCACCTTGAAGAATTCTAACTGTAAATACACGAACTCCTATCATTTTTCCCCAAGAACAATCTGCGGATGTAAATGTATTCTTTTTAGAGAACTTAGTCATAATTCTAATCCCATCATATTTCACTACCCAAATTTCAAAATGCATCGCTACTGTTATGTCTTTCAAAGTCCTATAAGCAGTAACATTTGACAATTCTTGACCAATTGCTAAAGATTGATTAAGCAAGATATATTCAAACTTAGTACCGGTGAAATGCGGGGAGGGTTTCAATTAGGACCATTTCTTAGTTCTTATCATCTCATATACTAATCTCAATACTTGATTCATCACAACTCGATACACATAGAAATATCATCTTTTTCAGGGGTTTCACTATTGGGCCTTGACTCCCTTTCATGTGGTGGAAGTTTTATGTGCCTCTTCAGCCACTTTCTAAATGCAATCCATATTTTTTTTCATCAGATTTACCAGAATTTTCAAAAGGGACAGCCTGATCCTTAAAAGACCCAAATTCAGTTATACAAATTTAATCACCTTCCAAATAGAGAAAACATATACTCTTAATCCATCAGTAAAAGTACAGAAATCTATAATCACTTATCTTGAGAGAAAAGTGATCAAAGCATGTATATATTAAAATACTTATAAAGATGCCTTGACGCTGCAGCTTAAAGGGAGTTAAGATGACTTCACAATCCTAATAGAACAAAAATAAACAAATCGCGACACATTTTCTTCTTTAAAGATACTCACATAAAAATAATTATTTTATTGAAATACCTACCAGCCCTTTGCTTTGTAATTTTGTTTTTCATTCCTTTCATCATAAGAGTGTTTAATCCCAACTCTAATTCACCTTCAAGAAGATAATAAACTAAAGATACTTAAAATGGGATGAGTGGATTTCGAATCAGTAACAACTTGGATGTCCATTTTATTCTATTTTGATCCATAAATGTGTTAGAGCACACAATTTAAACACACAGCGCTAGCAAGAGTATGGATCGCAAACTTATATGATTTACAAATAATATAACTATAAACGAAAATCAAAAGATACTTACTTGTTGAAGCTTTCACTGATTTCGTTTAACACCACGGAATCTAGAACTGTTGACTTCACAGAATCAGAACTGCTGCCCCCGATCTATAGTCTTCTACTATTTCCTGATTAATCTTCTAACCAAAACTTGGGTGGACAAGTGATTTTATTTTCAGAAAAGGTTAATCTTTTGTGAAGGACAACCACCTCTTTTATGCATAATTTTCAACTGAAGTTGAATTTTGCAATTAAGAGCGTTGTTTAATTCACCATTAACACACAAAACATTTTTTCATAAATATGCAAAAACGTTTTTCTCCATAAATGGGTAAAACGGTTTTGTCCATAAATGTCCTTAAAATATTTTAATACTCCTTAAATATTTTCTGATTTAAAATATATTCTGTTAAAACAAACATTTAGAAGACTGGTAAAATAATTTACTTCTTCTGGAGTACTCCTTTTCTTTTTAAAATTTGATTAATTAATCAGATATAGTAGGGACCGTAGATTTATTAACTGAGGCTTCTAATTATGATATTAATTCACAATTGAATGAATTACCATACCATAATAAATTATAAATTATTCCACTAAAAATTTATTATTGCACTCCTCGATATAATTTCAAAATCAACCATTACATCTTATTTAACCCTCCATGTTAGAATTACTGACACCAATCGATTAAATTAAATTTCTGAAGAATTTAATTCATTGATTAATTCAATCCTTTATTTTTATACTTAACTTATTTCACATGACGGATATCAAATCCACCTGCAGGATTTTCACGTGAAAACTTTTAAGCAACCATAAAGGGGTGTCTTCTATCTCAAGTCCGGGACAGGGTTCTATCAACTAATTATTATTTCACTAGTGTGATTTGTTATATCCAACCTATTAGGAATATATTGACTCACAATAGAGTCTCACCTTTTTTAATAGATTAAAATAATAAATCAAACCACATAGATCATAATAATTATATCAAGATTAAGAGTATAAGTACATGTAATGGACTAGAGAAGTTGTCTACTAATATTCAGAATATAAACGTACATCTCTACTTGGTCCATTTAATACATACGAAATGTACTAGCACAAGAAGTCGAAATATTACTACTCCCATAATTAAGATCAAATTATATTTAATCTTGTGCTACAATCATCAAGATATTTGTCCTACTTTATCTCTGATTGTGAACAATAATTTATAACTTATAAGAACCGACAATTTTAATCTTCCGTGTATGAGTTGAATAACTCCATACACAAAATTGTCTACTTTATAAGCAAAGGACACACATGTTGACACAATGATCTATTTAAATAAAGACTTTATTAAAATAAGTAAATAAAATAAATAGTCTTTATATGGATAAAAAACATAATACTATAACATAAATTACATGGTTAATAGTATATCCTATCAATCTCCCACTTAGACTTATAACCATGCATTCACAACTCTAACACCCATTTCTTCCACATGCTTATCAAAACCCTTCTGAGTTAAGCCCTTTGTAAGTGGGTCTGCCAAATTGTTCTTCGACTCAATCTTCAAAACTCTCACATCACCTCTTTGAGTTATATCCCGAATCAAATGATACTTTATCTCAATATGCTTACTTCTTTTATGGCTTCGTGGTTCTTTCGAGTTTGCAACCGCACCACTATTATCACAATAAAGTGTAAGTGGTGCTTGAACTGAAGGAACCACTCCAAGATCTTTCAGAAAGTTTCCTAGCCAAACAGCCTCCTTAGCCTCCTCAGAGGCAGCTACATATTCAGCTTCCATGGTGGAATCAGCAACACATGATTGCTTGATACTCCTCCATACTATGGCTGCACCTCCTAAAGTAAACACATATCCCGAGGTAGATTTTCTAGAATCTTTATCTGACTGAAAGTCTGAATCAGTATACCCAATAGGTAAAAGATCGTCAGAGAGAAAAACAAGCATGTAATCCCTAGTCCTTTTCAGGTACTTGATTATATGCTTAACTACAGTCCAATGTTCTTGCCCAGGATTAGACTGAAATCTACTAACCATGCCAACAGCAAAGCAAATATCAGGTCTGGTGCACAACATAGCATACATGAGACTCCCTACAGCAGAAACATAAGGGACCGCCTTCATTCTTTCTATCTCATCGGCCGTTTTGGGCGACTGATCCTTTGATAGAGTAATTCCATGCCTAAAAGGAAGGAATCCCTTTTTGGAATTTTGCATGCTAAATCTTGCAAGAATAGTATCGATATAAAGTATTTGAGATAAACCTAATATCCTTTGTTTTAGATCTCGCATAGGCTTGATCCCAAGGATATGAGCCGCTTCTCCCAAGTCTTTCATATCAAAACGTGAGGACAACCACTCCTTAATAGAATTCAACATGTTCACATTATTTTCTATAAGTAAGATGTCATCTACGTACAGAACCAAAAATGCTACTTTGTCTCCATCCCATTTTTTGTATATGCATGACTAATTTTCACATTGATCAAAACCAAAAGTCTTAATCGAATTATCAAAATAAGTATCCCATGCCCTAGATGCCTGTTTTAATCCATAAATGGATTTCTTAAGTTTACAAAACATGTGTTCATTTCCACTTTCCACGAAACCTTCTGGTTGTGCCATATAAATGCACTCATCAAGACTTCCATTTAGGAAAGCCGACTTGGCATCCATTTGCCAAATCTCATAGTCATAATGAGCAACAATGGATAAGAGAACCCTAATGGATTTAAGCATAGCTACCGGTGAAAAGGTTTCCTCATAATCAATTCCTTCTTTTTGAGTGAAGCCTTTTGCAATAAGCCTAACCTTAAAAGTTTGCACTTTACCATCCACACCTCTCTTTTTCTTATAGATCCATCTACAACCAATGGGTTTGACTCCCGTAGGTGGTTCTACAAGTTCCCAGACTTGATTTGAGTACATGGACTCCATTTCAGATTTCATTGCAACAATCCACATTTCAGCATCTTTATCATGTAGTACTTCAGCGTAATTAAGTGGTTCTGTATTAGGCTCCTCAGGGATTCTATCATATGATTCTCCCAAGAGCACAAACCGTTCAGGTTTTCTAATAACTCTCCCACTATGACGACTAGTCACTACATGATCTACTACATCAGGAACCACATTCTGAACACCTTGAAAAGTTTCCTCCATGATTGCTAGTTGCTCGACATTACTCCCACTACTTTGAGGTAGTGAGATGTCAGGAGTTTGATCAAGGGCAACCTCTTCTGCAACCTCTTGCCTATTGACATTTCTCCCACTACGTGAAGGCAATGGTATGTCAATAATAGTTTGGGGAATTTGTTCTTGTGTTTCGTTATTCGTTATTCTATTGCTTAGTTCCTGTAAAATAATTTTACTTCTAGGAACATGGTTCATTAAATAATCCTCTTCCAGAAATTTGGCATTTGTCGAGACAATTACCTTTTGTTCCTTCGGACAATAAAATAAACCCCCTTTTGTTCCTTTTGGATATCTAATAAAAATGCATACTTCTGTCCGAGATTCCAATTTATCCGTTTTGCCTTTCAGCACATGTGCTGGACAACCCAAACTCGAATATGCCACAGACTAGGCTTGCGTCCACTCCACAATTCTGATGGGGTTAAAGGTACCGACTTAGAAGGAACCAAGTTCAGAATATAATTTGCAGTTTCTAATGCATACCCCTAAAAAGAAAAAGGCAAATCTGAATAACTTAACATCGATCTAACCATTTCCATAAGAGTTATATTTCTACGTTCTGCTACATCATTTTGTTGTGGTGTTCCCGGAGCAAAATATTGAGATGTAATTTTGGATTCTGTTAAGTATTTAATGAATTTCGCAGAAAGGTATTCACCACCACGATCAGATCATAATGTTTTGATATGTTAATTATGTCATTTTTCCATTTCTATCTTAAATTCTTTGAATTTTTCAAAGCATTCAGATTTACGGCGCAACAAATAAATATATCCATATTTTGAGTAATCATCTGTGAAAGTCACAAAATACTCAAAATCACCTCTTGCTTGTATATTCATAGGACCATACAAATCAGAATGGATTAGTTTCAACTTATTACCGGCTCTATTTACTTTGGAAGGAAAAGGTCTCTTGGTCATTTTTCCTTCTAAACAGGATTCACAAGTTGGAAGTGCCTCTACTTTTAATGAACTCAAAGGTCTATCAGAAACCAACTGTGAAATCCTATTTATATTAATATGATCTAGACGTAAGTGCCATAAGTATGTTTTACTCAATTCTGAAATATGTTTTCTCTTATTTGATTTAACAATATTATTAAGTTCTGGTGATGTAGAAAATTATGTGTCACGACCCGATTTCTCGGTCATGATGGCACCTACAACCCCCAGTAGGCGAACCAATCCCCGTAGCCCAAAACAGTGAGTAATGGGCTACTATCAACCGATTAAATGAGACAACAGTACAAATATGCGGAAGCAAGGGAAAATAAGTAAAGAAAAAGGGATAACAGGAATTTAAATGCACATATATGGAAGCTAAACCAAACCCCAAAACCTGGTATCATAGTATAGAGCCAGAACTACATATAAGGATTATAAACGATCCAAAATAATATATACAAATGTCTCTGAATAGTAACAGAGTACATAATGCAAAAGATAAACTTAAGCTAAGATCTGGTCGCCAAGAGCTCACCCTCAGTCTGGGTAGTCCAAAAGTTCACCAAGCACGACTCTCCAATAAGCTAGCGGCGATGGTCCACTCTAGGATCTGCACCAAAAGATGTAGAGTGTAGGGTGAGCACCAAATGCGAAACATAAGGTACCCAGTAGGTATCATAGGCCGACTGGGCACATAAAGTAAAAGAACAATAACAGGCATATAGAAACAAAATAATCACAGAAATCAATGAAAAGTACACAGGAACTAGCCCAGAGGGAAGACAACAGAAAATAACATAAGGCTAGCATGTAGAACATATACACACAACAGGCGTAGGTGAAAGTAAGAAAGACGCACCTGGGATCCTCGCAAAAACAATATATATATAAGAAAATTCTAGAAAGGGATGGTATACCGGTAACCTCAAGTGTAAGAGTGGGAGAGAACAATAGAGGTGGACATGCTCGGGAAGCAAAAAAAAAGTAATAACCATGTTGATCACGACAATCTCATTCCAGAAACCAACAGCCTCGCTGTAACCAATTTCATAATTAAGACCCAGGCAATGTAATAAGAATCTACCTATAGTCCATCGGCCGCCCATACAACCGAGAAACACAAACAAGTGAAAACAAACCCTCCGACATCCCATTCTACCAAAGCGTACAATCAACAAGTAGCAGACAAGGGTGGTATCTCACGCAGATGAATGATATAATGCCATGCTAAGTAAAACTGATAGTAGTACCGTATGTTACCAGCTTCCGGAAACCTGTAAGGCCCAGAAGACAGGATCCATGGAAGGTCTCACCCGTATACCACTACTACACCATATACCCCTCCCTCCGGCACATGCAACCCGAAGCCCCAGGCCCAGAGCGGCAAGGTCCATGGAGGTCCCCGACCAACATACTAGATGCCCCGCATCTCAAAAATCCTCAAGTAAATTTGCCCGGAGGGTGTCCGGGTCTAAATCTGTAAATCAAATGGTTCTAGCACACAGCCTCACCGAGCCTAGTATTATCACAAAAGTTGTAGTAAAATATGTCTAGCCCTCGGCCCCGCCGAGCCTAGTATTATCACGAAAATTATAGTATATAAGCATGGCACTCGACCCCATCGAGCCCAGAAAAAGTGGAACTACTGATAAAACATCTTTTAGAACTTTCCTTACCCTAAGAAGATCCACAAAATAAGTCAAACCCTTTCCAAATCATTTCTGTCGAAAATGGGCCCCCCGGGCCATGTAAGGTTTAGAAAATAGTTCCAGTAGGCCAAAAGCCAAAACAGTAGTAAAACATGGAAGAAACCTCTTTATATGCATGGAAATGGTATGATCATACACACAATAGTTGCCCCGCAGCTCACAATCAACCTAACGTCTCTGCACAGACTCCAAAGGTACTCAGTAAGCATAACCAGTCTAGAAGGATAATTCTATGTCCGGAACTCATGGACATTCCCAATGATCCCACCGTCTATGTTCCAGAGTCAACAAGGCCCCCACAGGACCACAAGGGTAATAATATCAATAAATCGAAATACTACACACAACGGAGGAAAGAAACGGGATGAATCACAAAAGAGCAATCAAGGTTTGTGGTACCAGCCTAATAACCCAACCCAAGGATGCCAACTAGTACAATTTTGACCGATATATGCGAAGTCTAGGAGTTAAGCTGTAACCTACCTGCCGTCCGATGACAATCTCGAACCTCTCCAAAAAAGCTCTGAAACAAAAATACCTTCCAACGAACGTCCGAATGCCCGTAGTTCCTTCATGGAAATTGTTCCTTACATCCTAAGCTTCACAAACACAATATATATGCAACTTATGCTCACCTATAAACAGCTCATAATTAAGCTTAAATCGGCAGATTTCCTAAAAGAATCATAACTTGACGAAACATCCGTAGAACTTCATAAAAACGATCATAAAAGAGTCCCGAGATGGTTACCTTAGCAAACCAGGTGTAAAGATTGAAGAACCACCAAGAAATACCAAGTCCTATCTTCTATAACCAGCTCCAAATGTGGTTTATCGAAGGGGAAAATGGCTGCCACGCGTAGAGGTCGCATTTCTAGGCACGGGGGCAAACTTTAGCGATAGAAATCACCAAAAACACACCTTGATCACTCAAGAACTCTCTTGGAACCCTCCCTTAAGTCTTCTCTCTATTTCAGAACTGTTATGGCATTTTAAAACATAAATTGGAGGCTTTAAATTGATTTTGACCCGACCTGGTTCGCGACCCAGTTTCTTCCAGACAGTCCTCGGTAAAACAGTCATAACTTTTTACTCCGAGATCGGTTGGACGTGAGGTTTTATGCCTTGAAACTAGACTCGTAGACCTTTGATTTGGTAGGTTGGGAGACTTCTAACTCTTTATATATTGAGAGAAAAGCTCTGAGACATTTGACCCAAAGTTCAGAAAATTTATTAAAGAAACCTACGATAACTTTTGCCGACTTGCTAGACTTCAAAACTTATCATACGACCATAAAGACCAAAGAAATGGCCCGGGAACCAAAACACTGGTCCCAACAAGCCTTAAATGACTTGGGGTCGCTAAAGGCAAGCTCTAACGGTACAAGAAAGGCAAAAACTCATAAATGACCGGAAGGGTCATTACATCATCCACTACTAAAAATGACGTTCGTCCTCAAAAGTCAAGGACAAGGAAGTACCTGAAGGCTCAAACATCTGTGGGTATTGGTCCCGCATATCTCTCTCGGTCTCCCAGGTAGACTCCTTAACTGGATGGTGCCTCCACTTAACTTTAACAACCAGAATCTCCCTAGATCTTAATCTCCTGACATCTCTGGCCAAAATAGCTACCGGCTCCTCAACAAAGGCTAAACTCTCATCCAGCTGAATCGTCTCCCACTGCAATACATGAGACTCATCTGGAATATACCGCTGCAACATCGATACATGAAAAATTGGGTGCATAGCTAAAAATATCGGAGGCAAAGCTAACTGATAGGCAACACTACTAACCCTCTGGAGAATCTCGAATGGCCCAATGTACCTGGGGCTAGGCTTGCCCCGCCTACCAAATCTCATCACACCCTTCATGGGTGATACACGGAGAAACACCAAGTCACCAACACTAAACTCTAAGGCATGAAGCCTACGATCAGCATAACTCTTCTGCCTGCTCTGAGCTGCCCGAAGTCTGTCCTGAATCACTCTGACTCGGTCTAAGGAATCTCAAAGCAAATCTGTACTCTGTGGCCTAGACTCCAACCCATTGAACCAACCAACCGGCGATCTGCAACGCCTACCATACAATGCCTCGAAAGGTGCCATGCCAATGCTCGAATGGAAGCTATTATTATAAGCAAACCCTGTCAAAGGCACAAACTGATCCCAAGAACCTCCAAAGTCAAGAACACAGGCCCAAAGCATGTCCTCTAGGACCTGAATGGTCCTCTCGGACTGGCCATCTGTCTGAGGGTGGAAAGCAGTACTAAGCTGAACCTCTGTAACCAAATTTCGCTGAATAGCCCTCCAGAACTAAGATGTGAACTGAGTGTCGCGGTCTGAAATGATAGAAGCTGGGACCCCGTACAATTGAACAATCTCACAAAGGTAGATCTGGGCTAACCTCTCTGCACTGTAATTAGTATGAACTGGTAAGAAGTGTGCTGATTTAGTTAGCCGATCAAAAATCACCCAACTAGAGTCGAAACCCCTGGAAGTGCGTGGCAGACCAACTATGAAATCCATAGTGATCTCTTCCCACTTCCACTCAGGAATAGGAAGTCGCTGCATTGAACCACCTGGTCTCATGTGCTCGAACTTAACCTGCTGACAGTTCAAGCACCGAGATACAAAATCTTCCACGTCCCGCTTCATACCACTCCATCAGTAAAGCTGCCTCAAATCTCTATACATCTTTGCTGCGCCAGGATGAATGTAGTATCTAGTACAATATGCCTCACGAAGTATCAACTGAATAAAATCACTAACCCTTGGAACACAAAGGCAGCTATCGAACCTCAGAACCCTACCTAAATCTAGAGTAGCCCGATTGGTCTCACCCCAAACAACCTGATCACGAAGGTCACACAACTGTTGATCCTCAAACTGACGGCTCTGAATCTGATCAATCAAAGTAGAACGAACCTCAACACTGGTGAGAACTCTGCTAGGATCCGACAAGTCAAGCCTAACCAAAAGGTTAGCCAAGGACTGTATATCCAAGGCCAACGGTCGCTCTAAAACTGAAAGAGAAGCTAGGCTACCCATACTCACCGCCTTCCGGCTCAAGGCATCCGCTACCACATTTGCCTTGCCCGGATGATACAAAATAGTGAAGTTATAGTCCTTCAGTAGCTCGACCCATCTCCTCTGCCTCGAGTTCAGCTCTAGCTGACTCGTGATATACTGAAGACTACGGTGATCAGTGAAGATCTCACAGTGAAATCCATATAGGTAATGCCTCCAGATCTTGAGCGTGAAAACTACCGCCGCCAACTCCAAGCCATGGGTGGGGTAGTTGCACTCGTGAGCCTTCAGCTGCCTCGACGCATATGTTATCACTCAACCCTGCTGCATCAACAGACAACCAAGACCAACCTTAGAAGCATCACAATACACGGAGAAGCTTTGACCCTCAACCGGCAAAGTCAAAACTGGAGCTGAAGTCAATAAGGCCTTAAGCCTCTGAAAGCTATCCTCGCACTGATCCGACCACTGAAATGGGACATACTTCCTATTCAGCATAGTCAAGGGTGGTTCTATGGAAGAAAATCCCTGAACGAAGTGTCTGTAGTAACCTGCTAACCTAATAAAGTTGCGGACCTCAGTAACAGTAGTAGGTCTAGGCCACTCACAAACCGCTGAAATCTTTCCCGGATCAACCCTAATCCCATCCTTAGACACCACGTGCCCTAGGAATGCAACTGAATCAAGCCAAAACTCGCACTTTGAGAACTTGGCATAAAGCCGATGATCTCTCAAAGTCTAGAGTGTAATCCTCAAGTGCTGCTCATGCTCATCTCTACTCTGCGAGTATATCAAGATGTCATCTATGAAGACTATCACAAATGAGTCCAAATACGGACCAAGAACCCTGTGCATCAAGTTCATAAAGGTTGCAGGGGCATTAGTCAACCCAAAAGACATCACCAGGAACTCATAATGGCCATAACGTGTCCTAAATGTTGTCTTAGGGATGTCCTCCGCCCTAATCCTCAACTGATGGTAGCCGGACCTCAAATCAATCTTTGAAAACACGACTGAACCCTGAAGCTGGTCAAACAAGTCATCAATCCTTGGCATCGGATACCTATTCTTCACTGTCACCCTATTCAGCTGCCGATAATCAATACACATGCGCATCAACCCATCCTTCTTCTTCATGAAGAGAACATGAGAACCCCAAGGCGACACACTCGGTCTGATAAACCCCTTAGCTAGCAGGTCCTGGAGCTGCTCTTTAAGCTCCCTCAACTAATTAGGAGTCATACGGTAAGGAGAAATAGAAATGAGCCTGTTGCCCAGCTCTAACTCAATAGCAAAATCAATATATCTCTTAGGTAGAAGGCCTGGCAGGTTGGTAGAGAACACATCTAGGAAGTCTCTAACCACAGGAACAGACTCAGGAGACGTAGGGTCAGCACTAGTATCTCGGACATATGCTAGATAAGCTAAACACCCACCAGAAATCAACTTCCTAGCTCGAAGACAAAAGATGATCCCAGATGGTGCGTGGCCAACAGAACCCTGCCACACGATCGGGGATACACTGGGCACGGCTATGGTAACGGTCTTGGCATAACATACCAAAACTGCACGGTGAGGGGATAACCAGTCCATGCCGAGTATCACATTAAAATCTAGCATATCAAGGATCATCAAATCACCCCAAGTCTCTGAATCACCAACAAATAACATACAAGACTGGGGTCAAAACAGAAACAACAACAGATAATGGCTCACTAGCCAACCCCAAACAAGGCTGAAAGTAGGCAGACACATATGAACAAGTGGCTCCTGGATCAAATAAAGCCATAGCAGACTGATGGCACACAGAAATCATATGTGTGATCACAGCATCTGAGGCCTCTGCCTCCGGTCTCCCAGGGACCGCGTAAAACTGACGATGACCCCCACCTGCCGACAGCCATCCCTACCACCTACTCTGCCACATGGGGAACCACCTCTAGCCTGACCACCACCGCCTCTAATCGGTGGCTGAACTGCTCGCATGGGCTGAGTCGGATGAGCTGCGCGCTGAATTGCACCCCTCAGGGGGAAATCTCTAGCAAAATGGCCAATGACACCAAAATCATAGCAAGCTGAACCCTACTGAGGGCAATCTCTGGCGTAGTGACCGCTAACACCACCATAATAACAGGGCCCTGATGGCTCACCCTGTCGAGATGAACTAGTTGAACCCGTGCTTCCACCCCGCCCTGATGCCCAGAAGTAGTACCTCTCTAAGACTGCCCTTGCTCAAACTGAGAACTACCCAAAGTCTGAAGTGAAGCCTGAACCAGTCGACTGGACTGGCCCTGGTGCTGCTATGGCTGATAACCACGGCCCCACTGGCCTGAACCTCTACCACCATATCTGAACCACTGTAGCCACCCTGAAGTCGAGGCCTCTTATCTTTGTCCCCCTGATCAGTCACTGTAAGTCCTCCACAGTACGGGCATAGTCTGCGATAGCCTGAAATGACCGACCAACTGCTCCCTGCGATGCTCACGATCAATCTGAGGCAAGAACTTTGCCATAAAGGCCTCATAAAACTCAGACCAGGTCAAAGAAGGCGATGTAGAAGATCTGCAAGCAACCTGTGCCCTCCACCATAACTTAACTGGACCCTCCAGCTGATATGTAGTATAATTAACCTCGTGAGTCTCCAACAAACCCAAATGGTGCAACATCTCCTTACAGGTAGTAATAAAGTCACGTGGGTCCTTCCCAGAAGTATCAACAAACCTCGGAGGTGCTAACCTCAAAAACCTACCCAACGCCTTCTGCTCCGACTCTGTCATAGCTGGGCGAGGAGCAAGAGGCTGTGCAACAGATGGGACCGGAATGACCTCGCACGGGGAGCTGCAGTAGCAGGCTGTGCTCCTGAACTCTGTGCACCCAGGGTTGCCCCCTGAGCAGATGTTTGTGCTACCTCAGAAGGTCGCTCTCCAATCACACCCAAAAGCTGTAATAGTAAACACCGAATATCTGAAAAATGAGCTGGGGCCGAAGCTGAAACAGAAGTGGGTGCTGGAGATGGTACTAGAGCTAGTGGTACTTAGGATACCCCCTGATCCACATGATGCTCAGGCTCTATCTCAACTCTAGCAGCTCTAGCAGGTGCCCCTGCTCGGGGGCATCCTCGACCCCTAGTTTGAGTCAGAG
Organism: Jaltomata sinuosa; assembly: GCA_003996215.1. Classification (NCBI taxonomy): domain Eukaryota; kingdom Viridiplantae; phylum Streptophyta; class Magnoliopsida; order Solanales; family Solanaceae; genus Jaltomata; species Jaltomata sinuosa. The sequence goes on from QJPP01007294.1 coordinate 75,729, forward strand.
GCTCATCTCCGCATGACGTCGATGCTCTCGTACGAACCATCTGTGGAAGAATGAAGTAGAACAAAGGATATTTAAAGAAACTTCAAGGGTACTATGCATGATACAGAAGCAATGAAAGAGTTGTATTTCCTAAGATGTCATTATAGTCTCCCGAAGATTGAGTAAGGACGTCTTCGCCCTAATCCGCAGGACTCTACTAGATATTGTCTCTAATACTGATGACACCGGTGAACCTAAAGCTCTGATACCAAGCTGTCACGACCCAATTTCTCGGTCATGATGGCACCTACAACCCCCCAGTAGGCGAACCAATCCTCGTAGCCCGGAACAGTGCATAATGGGCTACTATCAACTGATTAAGAGAGACAACAGTACAAATATGCGGAAGCAAGGGAAAATAAGTAAAGAAAAAGGGATAACAGGAATTTAAATGCACATATATGGAAGCTAAACCAAACATCAAAACTTGGTATCATAGTATAGAGCCAGAACTACATATAAGGAGTATAAATGATCCAAAATAATATATACAGATGTCTCTGAATGTTAACAGAGTACATAATGCAAAAGATAAACTAAAGCTAAGCTTTGGTCGCCAAGAGCTCACCCTCAGTCTGGGTAGTCCAAAAGTTCACCAACCACGACTCTCCAATAAGCTAGCGGCGATGGTCCACTCTAGGATCTGCACCAAAAGATACAGAGTGTAGGGTGAGCACCAAATGCGAAACATAAGGTACCCAGTAGGTATCATAGGCCGACTGGCCACATATAAAGTAAAAGAACAATAACAGGCATATAAAAACAAAATAGTCACAGAAATCAATGAAAAGTACACAGGAACTAGCCCAGAGGGAAGACAATAGAAAACAACATAACGCTAGCATGTAAAACATATACATACAACAGGCGCAGGTGAAAGTAAGAAAGACGCATCTGGGATCCTCGCAAAAATAGTATATATATAAGAAAGTTCTAGAAAGGAACGGTATACTGGTAACCTCAAGTGTAAGAGTGGGAGAGAATAATAGAGGTAGACATGCTCGGGAAGCAAGAAAAAAGCAATAACCATGTTGATCATGACAATCTCATTCCAGAAACCAATAGCCTCGTTGTAACCAATTTCATAATTAAGACCCAGGCAATGTAATAAGAATCTACCTACAGTCCCTCGGCTGCCCATACAACCGAGAAACACAAACAAGTGAAAACAAACCCTCCGGCATCCCATACTACTGGAGCGTACAATCAACAAGTAGCAGACAAGGGTGGTATCTCACGCAGATGAATATATGATGCCATGCTAAGTAAAAGTGATAGTAGTACCGTATGTTACCCACTCTCGACGACCTGTAAGGCCCAAAAGACAGGATCCATGAAAGGTTTCACCCGTATACCACTACTACACCATATACCCCTCCCTTCGGCACACGCAGCCCGAAGCCCCAGGCCCAGAGCGGCAAGGTCCATGGAGGTCCCCGACCAATATACTAGATGCCCCGCATCTCAAAAATCCTCAAGTAAAGTTGTCTGGAGGGTGTCCGGGTCTAAGTAAATCAAATGGTTCTAGCGCACGACCCCACCGAGCCTAGTATTATCACGAAAGCTGTAGTAAAATAAGTCTAGCCCTTGGCCCCGCCGAGCCTAGTATTATCACAAAAATTGTAGTATATAAGCATGGCACTCGACCCCGTCGAGCCCAGAAAAAGTGGAACTATTGATAAAACATCTTTTAGAACTTTCCTTACCCTAAGAAGATCCACAAAATAAATCAAACCCTTTCCAAATAATTTCCGTCGAAAATGGGCCCCTAGGGCCATGCAAGGTTTAGAAAATAGTTCCAGTAGGCCCAAAGCAAAAATATTAGTAAAACATGGAAGAAACCTCTTTATATGCATGGAAATGGTATGATCATACACAAAATAGTTGCCTCGCAGCTCACAATCAACCTAACGGCCCTGCACAGGCTCCAAAGCTACTCAGCAAGCATAACCAGTCTAGAAGGATAATTCTATGTCCGGGACTCACGAACATTCCCAATGATCCCACCGTCTATGTTCCAGAGTCAACAAGGCCCCCATGGGACCACAAGGGTAATAATATCAATAAATCGAAATACTACACACAACGGAGGAAAGAAACGGGACGAATCACGGAAGAGCGGTCAAGGTCTGTGGTACCAGCCTAATAACCCAACCCAAGGATGCCAACTAGTACAGTTTTACCCGATATATTTGAAGTCTAGGAGTTAAGTCGTAACCTACCTGCCATCCGATGACAAGCTCGAGCCTCTCCGAAACAAAAATACCTTCCGATGAACGTCCGGATGTCCGTAGTTCCTTCACGGAAATTGTTCCTTACGTCCTAAGATTCACAAAAACTATATATATGCAACTTATACTCACCTATAATCAGTTCATAATTAAGCTTAAATTGGCAGATTTCCCAAAAGAATCATAACTTGATGAAACTTTCGTAGAACTTCATAAAAACGACCATAAAAGAGTCCCGAGATGGTTACCTTGGCAAACCAGGTGTAAATATTGAAGAACCACCAAGAAACACCAAGTCCTATCTTCTAAAACCAGCTCCAAATGTGGTTTATCAAAGGGGAAAATGGTTGTCACACGTAGAGGTCGCGTTTCTAGGCACGGGGGAAAACTTTAGCGATAAAAATCACCAAAAACACACCTTGATCACTCAAGAACTCTCTTGGAACCCTCCCTTAAGTTTTCTCTCTGTTTCAGAACTGTTATGGCATTTTAAAACATGAATTGGAGGCTTTAAATCGATTTTGACCCGACCCGGTTTTTGCCAGACAGTCCGCGGTAAAATAGTCATAACTTTTTACTCCGAGATCGGTTGGACATGAGGTTTTGTGCGTTGGAAACTAAAATCGTGTACCTTCTATTTGGTAGGTCGGGGGAGTTTTAACTCTTTATATATTGAGAGAAAATCTCTGAGACATTTGATCCAAAGTTCAGAAAATTTATTAAAGAAACTTACGATAACTTTTACCGACTTGCTAGACTTCAAAACTTATCATACGACCATAAAGACCAAAGAAATGGCCCGGGCACCAAAATACTGGTCCCAACAAGCCTTAAATAACTTGGGGCCACCAAAGGCAAGCTCTAACGGTACAAGAAAGGAAAAAATGCGTAAATGACCAGAAGGGTCATTACATTATGAGATACATCAAATACAAACAGATCATCTATTCTAGGAGCAGAAAGTATAAAACGATTATGATGCTTAATAATTACACTATTATTAGCAAAAAAAATGTTAAAACCAGCATCTATTATTCTTGAATAGACAACAAATTCCTTCTTATAGAAGGCACATAAAGAACATTATTCAAAACCAAAGTTCTAGAAGCTTGGAACGGAAAGAAAATATTTTCTATAGCTAAGGTAGGTGGTGGCTCCCCATTAGCTTGAAACACTCTAACTTCATTCTCATTTAGGCGTCGTGTTTCTTGAAACCCCTGCAAAGAATTGTGGATATGATTAGTTACTCCCGAATCTATAGCCCAAAACTGGGTAGAAACAGCCGCTAAAAAAGTTTCAACCACATGTAAAAAAGAAGTACCTTATTTGTTCAGCTTGGCTAGGTAGCCGGGGCAATGATAGCACTTACCCTTAGGCTTAGCCACACCACCAGTAGCACCTCCAGGTGCCAAAACCTTACGAGACTTCTTCTTTTTCTTATTGCCTTTCGGCTTAGAAGACAAAGAAGAAGGTTTGTCAACCATGAATACAGAAGGATGAGCTTGTTGCTTGATTATAGATTCTGCCGCTTGTAGCTCATTCAGCAGTTTCACAAGAGACAAGTCCATCTTGTTCATATTATAGTTTAAGCAAAACTGCTGAAAACTGTCCGGCAGAGTCTGTAGGACCATCTTCACCTAAGATTCCTTATCAATAACTGCACCACGTATTTCCATCTCGTTCAATAGACTCATCATCTTAAGAATGTGTTCCCTTACCGATGATCCTTCAGCCATTTTAGTGGTTAAGAGGGCTTTCATGACCGTCTGCTTTGCAGCACGATTTTGCTCACCGAACATCTCTTTGAGAGATTCAAGCGTATCGTAAGCAGAGGTCATGAACTGATGTTGATGCTGCAAGACATTCGCCATGGAAGCAAGTATGTAGCATCTTGCCATCTCATCAACCTTAACCCACTTATCATAAGCTTTGACCTCATCATCAGTAGGATCCGCTGGTTTCATAGGACATTCCTCAACCAACACAAACTTGAAGCCCTCAGCAGTAAGGACAATATCTAAGTTCCGTTTCCAGTCTACATAATTAGGACCTTCGAGTTTATTTTGATTCAAGATGGAGGTAAGGGGATTGAAAGAAGTCATGGTTAATCTGAGATATTAAACAGATCATTAGACATGCTAAAAAAAATACATCACACATATAATCATGTACATAAACAATTAGATTCGTTAGGGAAAATTAACTATTCAATCAAATATACATGCGATGTTCGATATGTTATCCCTTAAATAAAACAATACCAACTCAAATAGAGAGCAAACCGTATTTAAGCTAGATACATATCATATTGCATATATTCTCTTGTCCATTGATTCAACATGTAACTTAGTTGGAAATTTTAGACAAGTTATCAAAACAAGAGATAAAGACAGTATTAACACTATACAAGTTTATCTGATGGGGAAAATGACCTATGTCATCATGTAAACTTATATAATTATTATTATTTATCATTGGAAACCACAAGGAATGAACCCTATCGCCACTGATTAGCAAAAAATAATTTTTTTTAATTTTTAATTTTTCAGAAAATAGAAAAATGCCCAAAACCCCATGAAAATGGCCAAAAAATGGCCTAGCTCACAAAAAGTTAGTGAGTATTGCTCCGTGGGTCGTTTCCAATGAACCTACCAAATTTCAGGCCAATTGGAGTTCAAAAAAAAATTGAAAAATCTGGCTGGCCATTGCTTGCTTGGCCGCTGGCCTTGCCTGCCTGCCTGGGCGCTGGCGTGCTGCCTGGGCACTGGCTTGCCTTGGCAGGCCTGGGCGCTGGCGTGCTGCCTGGGCATTGGCTTGCCTTGGCGCCTGCCTGGACGCTGGCTTGCCTTGGCGCCTGCCTGGACGCTGGCTTGCCTTGGCGCCTGCCTCGGCGCTGGCATGCTGCTGCCTGTCGGCCAGTGCTTGCCGCACGGCATTTGCCGATGTCGGCCAGGCATTGGCTTGACATTGGCAGTCATTGTAAATTATTATTTTTTATTTTATTTTTTCAGTATTTTGAAATCATAAATATGTTTAACAACAAAATTTACATCCAAAATCAACAAAAACTTCAAAAACATTAAAATGATTTACAACTTTATTTTCATATATGTAAAAATCAATAAACAGATATCCTAAATTGATAAAATATCATTCAAGCTATACATATAGTATAGTCATTTTCTATTTTTATTGAACAGGAAGGCCAGAAAAACCACAATTCAAACTTGATGAAACACTTTGATTTTTCAGAAAACAACAAAATCAAAATCCAGCAAAAACATGATTTATACATTTATTTCATTAACAAAACATGTATTGAAATCGTGGAATTCTTATTACATTATCTGTTATATGTAAGAAAACTCGTGATACCAATTGTTAGAGCACACAATTTAAACACACAACGAAAGCATGAGTACGGATCACAAACTTACATGATTTACAGATAATATAACTTTAAACGAAAATCGAAAGATACTTACTTGTTGAAGCTTTCACTGATTTCGTTTAACACCACGAAATCTAGAACTGTTGACTTCACAGAATCCAGAACTGATGCCCCTGATCTATAGTCTTCTACTATTTCCTGATTAATCTTCTAACCAAAACATGGGTGGACAAGTGATTTCATTTTCAGAAAAGGTTAATCTTTTGTGAAGGACAACCACCTCTTTTATGCATAATTTTCAACTGAAGTTGAATTTTGCAATTAAGAGCGTTGTTTAATTCACCATTAATACACAAAATATTTTCCCATAAATATGCAAAAATGTTTTTCTCCATAAATGGGTAAAACGATTTTGTCCATATATGTCTTTAAAATGTTTTTAATACTCCTTAAATATTTTCTGTTAAAACAAACATTTAGAAGACTAATAAAATAATTTACTTCTTCCGGAGTACTCCTTTTCTTTTCAAAATTTGATTAATTAATCAGGTATATTAGGGACCGTAGATTTACTAACTGAGGCTTCTAATTATGATATTAATTCGCAATTGAATGAATTATCATACCATAATAAATTATAAATTATTCCACTAAAAATTTGTAATTGCACTCCTCGATTTAATTTTGAAATCAACCATTACATCTTATTTAACCCTCCATGTTAGAATTACCGACACCAATCGATTAAATTAAATTTCTGAAGAATTTAATTCATTGATTAATTCAATCCTTTATTTTTATACTTAACTTATTTCACATGACGGAAATCAAATCCACCTGCAGGGTTTTCACGTGAAAACTTTTAATCAACCATAAAGGGGTGTCTTCTATCTCAAGTCCGAGACATGGTTCTATCAACTAATTATTATTTCACTAGTGTGATTTGTTATTATCCAACCTATTAGGAATATATTGACTCACAATAGAGTCTCACCTTTTAATAGATTAAAATAATAAATCAAATCACATAGATCATAATAATTATATCAAGATTAAGAGTATAAGTACATGTAATGGATTAGAGAAGTTGTTTACTAATATTCAGAATATAAATGAACATCTCTACTTGGTTTGTTCAATACATACGAAATGTACTAGCACAAGAAGTTGGAATGTTACCACTCCCATAATTAAGATCAAATTATATTTAATCTTGTGCTACAATCATCAAGATATTTGTCCTACTTTATCTCTGATTGTGAACAATAATTTATAACTTATAAGAATCGACAATTTTAATCTTCCGTGTATGAGTTGAATAACTCCATACACAAAATCGTCTACTTTATAAGCAAAGGACACACATGTTGACACAATGATCTATTTAAATAAAGACTTTATTAAAATAAGTAAATAAAAACAAATAGTTTTTACATGGATTGAAAACATAATACTATAACATAAATTACATGGTTAATAGTATATCCTATCAAAATGGAGTTAAGATGACTGCAAAAATAAATGAATCGCAGCACATAATCTTCTTTTAAGATATTCACTTACACATAAGTATTTTAAAAATACCTACCAGATCTTGTTGGTATGGCAAGTATGAGCTTCTCGTATTCTTATCTACTCCTCATATTCTTATCTATTTCCTTGGGGATGGTGGAAAACGAACATTCTGAGGAAGATGAACAACGGCAAACCTTCGTTGCCTCTGCTGAGAGACAAAGATGCCTACTAGCCTCCGCTACCTGAGAGACAAAGATGCCTTCTAGCCTCCGCTAAGTCTGTCCTTGTCTTCAATTTAGGGCAAACATAATACAGAGGGTGTGGGAAAAGGGAAAAGGAAAAAAAACTCCTCATAAACGTAACATTCAGGTGAGTCATTAAAGTAATAAACGTGGGTTGGGCTTAAATGAGAAGTTTTAAGAATTAAATCTAATCTAGATAATTACTTTGTGTGGTCTTTTGAAGATTTCTTCTTTTTTGTGTGGGAATAAAAAATCCAAAAAAATGAGAAAAAAAAAAATGTAAATGTTGGCTTGTGAGAGCGCCACATCATCGACCTCAAAACTTTCCTTTATATATATACTAGGGAAATCACCCGCGCTTCGCGCGGCGGTGAGCTACCTCTTTAAGCTTACATATGATAATTAGGTAATATCAATTTTTTATTGATTTTGTACACCAAAGAAACTTTGTTGCCATCAGTTTTTCGATGTTTGTCCAATTTATTACAATAGTTTTAGCTACATATATGAGGAATTAAATGGAATAAAAAAGGGTTATTAAAAGATAGTGACTTTGTATTTCGTTGCTTACACTTCCTCCTCTATCTAAAATAAATATTTTCTTTCTACTTCCTCCTCTATCTAAGTCTCAAGTTTTAGTTCATAGGTGGTTCGTTTTAAATAAATGCACCTCTATGAAGTACCATTTGCGAAGTATCTTTAATGTACCAACTATGTAGCTGAAGTCCTGGTAATGACATAAGATTTGAAGTATGAAATGACTTTACATTTAATTATATTCCAATGTTCATCCTTTCTCAAGTTGATTCCAAATAAAGATTATTATCCAAATTACTAATGTTTTTGGCATGAATGAATTAAATGATTAGAGTTAGGAGTGTTTAATCTAGTTTTATAATGAACTCCAGTTTTCGTGTTGTTATCCAATTTTATTGTGGAAAAAATACAAACTGCATAAATAAATATTAGTTCATAAACACAATGTCCAGCGATGATTTTTTTTTTTTTGCAGTTCTTATTTTTTCTTCGGATACTGAATTCACACTTTCGAGATGTCTGGATACAGCACATCTCTGGACACCACCTGTGTCAACAAATAAATGCAACGTTAAATGTGATTAAGAATAATTTTAAGTAGTTAATAGCTAAAGTACACATTATAGTTTACCTGGACAATTGTTCATATGAATTTGTTGTGCATGATCCATATTTTTATCAGCCATAGTAGGAATCCTGAAATGATAAAGCACAGCGTAGTGAAGTAAATAAAATTGTAGCATACATAAAGTGAAACAGCAGTAAGATTATATTTCTGACAGAGTGTTTAGTAGCTATGAACCATGAGGGTGAATCTGCATATAACCTCTAATGAATTGGTGGTGAAGTGTAAAGGGACCAAGTTGTGTTGCCGGAGTTTGTAGAAGGAATGTATGGCCTAGATTGTTGTTGTAAGACAAACTTCAAAGAATTAGTTTAGAACGTTCTATCTTTATTCTCGATTATTTTGAATTGATAAGCATCAAATAAACTAAGTAGAGTGTTTTTTTTTAAGAAAACATATGGGAATCAAGTTGTAAGTAACCAAAAGGAGGCGTTTAAATGTACATGGAAATATTTGTGATTGCAGAATGAAATCAATTTGATATAGAAAGTAACAGTAGCATACATGGGCAAATTGGAGGTTTTCTGTGAATATAATGTGAAAGTGTGAACGCACAAGGAAATATTTATATTATGAAAGTGCGAATGTACGGAGAAATATTTGTTGTTGCGGAAGAAAAACAAATTGGCAAAGAACCGAATAGAAGCAAACATGGGCTGTTTGGAGGTTTTAGCGTGAATATTAATGTTAAAGTGTGACGGGAATTTTTTGAGGTGTAACAGAGAATGACAAATATATTTTGGTGACAGAGACGATGTTAAGAAATGTTGGCAAGAACAGGGGACAGTGTAAAGTAGGAAATAACAGAGCATTCAAATTTTTTTATGGCAAAGGGATCTGTTTAAAAAGTGGTGATGGCCTGGGGTCTTTGAATCGTTTTTAAGTAAAACTATGGTAGAGGAAGGAAATGTAGCGGGTGTTTCAGGCGTATCGTATAAGTATTTAGAAGTGCATTGATGGTAAGAGACACATGTAAGAACTGGGGATAACGTAAATTTGAATATGGCAAGGCTTTCAGAATTTTTAACATCTAAAGGATCTGATTAGAAAGTGTTGGTGAGGCAAGGTTTGTGTCGCAAATAGGAGTAGAATAGTTTAGGAGGCAAATGAAAAGTAGCATACCTCTGCTGAATGGAACTCTGTTTGTGTTCTAAAATAATAATTTCAGAGTGTGGTGAGATGGTGTAAGCCGTGAAAGAAAATGTGAAAGGCCGCTTGAATAAAGACCTGAAGGTAAGAGACTATGGGAACAACAACAAACAAATAAACATTCAAATAGGTTAACAGAAAAGCATACAGAAGTAAGAGAAAAATAAGGAATGAAAATTAGGCGAATCGTAAGAATTACGTTTAGAATTGTTAACTAATGAAAACGCATACAGAAATAAGAGAAAAATAAAGAATGAAAATTAGGCAAATCATAGAAATTATGAATAGAATTGTTAACATCCAAAGGATCTGGGTAGAAAGTGTTGGTGAGGCAAGGTCTGTGTCGCAATAGAAGTAAAATGGTTTAGTAGCAAAAGGAAAAGTAGAATACCTATGCAGACGACAAAGAATTAAAATCAGGTGATAGTAAACATTACTATTAGAAGGTGGTGGAGTTCCATGGTAACAGGACGATTAGAAAGTGGTGGATTTTCGTGGTATTTGGCGTGAAAGTTTCAATGATTCTGAGTGAGTAACGGAAAGTTATTTGCATTCTGAATAAAAATTGCAGAGTGCACTGGGATATTGTAAGTCGTTGAAGGAAATGAGAAAGGGCTATTGAATAAAGCCCTGACCTTAAGAGTCTGGCAGAACAACAAATGGATAAGCATTCAAAGTGGCTAACGACAAAGCATACAGAAATAAAAGAACGGTAAAGAATGAAAATTAGGCAAACTGTAAACACTACGAGTAGAAGATGAAGGAGTTTTATGTGGTATTTGGCGTGAAAGTTAAGTATTTTAACCGAGAAAGGGAAAATATAATACTGTGAAGGCTGATTGAATAAAGCCCTGGATTTAAGAGAGTCTGGGCAAAATAACAAACGGATAAGCAGTTATAGTGGTTAACGACAAACCATACAGGAAAAAAAATGACAGAGCATGAAAAGTAGGCAAACAGTAAACACTATGAGTGGTAGGTGGTGATGTAAGTGGTATTTTGCCTGAAGTTTCAAGTATTTTGAGCAAGAAAGTGAAAGTATAATACTTGGGATGTTTGCAGGGTTGTGCCACAAAGAGAAAAAGAACAGGAAGAGCGTTAGACATGTGATTGTTAAACAACTTCTAATTCACGAGCTTGTAATGAAAAGGGAATGATCATTCATTGTTTACAAAATTCTAACGAAGTATAAGGCGGTTTTATGTTAAAAGTTATCAACAAACATTGTTTAATATTGTTTACATAATAAAAACATTGTTGATAAACTTTAAATAAGAATACTTGATAAATGAAAAGTTTACATAAAAATCTAATAATGACAGAGAAAAAGATACTAACCACTAATCAATTTCTTCTTAGGGTGAAAGTAGAATGGCGTTCTTTGTCCCGCCTAGTTTTTTTCAGTCGATGGAAACACTACCGCGCTCCCAAGAAAGTGTGACTATTGAGTCTATTTCTGATTCTTCAACATCTATTCTTTCGATGTCCAATGTTATGTCCTTTGGCCGTGATATCTCTGGTTTTACAACTGCAAGAATCAATTGGAAAGAGACCCCAAAAGCCCATATCGATAAAGTAAACACCCCGGAGATAAAGAAAGAGGAAGTGAGAGTTGAACTTGAAGAAGGAAGAAGGTAAGAGAAGCAAAGAGCAAGGGGAGAAGAATTCGAACAAAACGTCACCAGTGACCAAGGAAAACAGTGAGAGTGTGTGATCGTGCCTATGAATATGTGTTGCTGCCTATGAGTGTTATCTGTAGGCCTATTTTTCTATTAGTGGCACTGTTTTATGGAAAAAATGACTTGAGTTGAAAATCATTTCGAAAATCTACTTTAAAGTTTCAAAACATTTTCAAGTTAAAGCAAGAGTCCCACTTAGTTTTATAAAAGGAAAAACCAAGAAAAACTTATAAAAAAACCTTTTAAAGTCAAAACAGCTATAACTTTAAAAAAATTAAGAGATTTAGGGTAAGAGGCTCCTATTAATATCCCGAGAAGGTTTTAAAGGCACTCGGAATATCCGTTAATTCGCGGTTATCCGAACTTGCTTGAAAATAACTTATTTTTGACTAACTTTTAAGAAGATCTTGTTGATTAACTTGAGAAACACTTAATTTTAATTTAAGAAAATATAGTGATATAACTTGACAAAAGGGAAGACTTGATAAAAGAAAATTAACACATGCTTAGAGACGAAAGCACATAAAAAAGGATTTATTTTTAAACGAAAAAGGGAAACATGCTTGTTTTTTTTGACAATTTAAAACATAATACTTCTAACATGTTTTTTACATGAAGAAACAGTAAGTGACTTAAAGAGATTTAAACAAGAAAGGCTTATTCGTTTGGGTATGATTCAACTAAATTAAGAGTGTTAGTCGAAATTAATACAAGAAATACTAATCTAAACTATACAAATAAAGAGTTAAGGGAAAGGAATAATTAAGCCTTTTGGCTTAAGCTACTTGGACTTTTAGTCTGAAACCTTGTCCTAAATCTAATTTGTGAGCCCTCCTTAGGCCCACCGCTATTCTGGTTCAATTTTTGCACCTTTTAGCCCATTTGGGCTGATTGTTGCCATGTTGTTATGGGCTTGGCCCATTTTCTCAAATCTAGTCCATTGTGGACTGCTATAGCTGCTGCCGACTTTAGTTTTGGACTTTGGCCTGGTTTCTCGTTTTCTTTAACTTGTGCGTCAATCTCCTTTTGGGCCGACTCGATAATTAAATGTTGGGCATCCAGGCCCAACAAAATGCAAGAGGAAGGAAGGCGAGTCCATGATAGACTCGGAGGCATCACATGAGAACAAAAGAAGGAGAATAGAGTTAGCATCCAACATATGAATCACATTTTTAGAAGAAAGAAGAGATGTTGGTTCGTATATTCAACTCAATCATGCACACCCAGATATATATTTGAAAGAAACCATACGAAGGGTCTAATGAACATATTTAGAAGAGGCAAACTCGTTGGTCTTTACCACTTATATATGCAAAGACTAATTCAATAATTAACAACACAAAAAGCAACTGAATCGAAGATAACTCTTGGCTAAGAAGCACATGATACTACTACTTTTAAACAAACATGCTCAATTGGCAGATAGGTGCAGTAACCACGAGGTTCGATACACATTTCAAAAGAAAACACCATGCTTTAAAATGGAAGGGCGGGCCTCTTTCGAGTAAAATAGAAATAATTTTCCTCAAACTACGAGTTTTAAAGAAAAGGGAAGGACTAAACGAACAATCAGTGAATCATTTGAATCCTACCCTTAATCTTTCATAGTAAACAGACCAACATCTCTTGCCATTTTAAGAAAAGAATGAGACTATATTTTCGTGGAAGAAAACCAGTAACAGGCACATATTAGGAGGTCTAAAAGAAAAGATAAAGAAAACATGCTTTCGATAACATAATCGACTGCTAGACTTACCATGATAACAACAAATTTTAAGGAAAAAGGGAAGGGCTAGTTAAACAGGAATCAGAAATCAGGGAGCCTATATCATTTGATGAACCTTGGAGGCAATTTAGGATGAAACTCAAACTATGATTAAGTTCTTATTCTATCCCAATGTCCTTGATCTTTTGTAAGAGCTAAAGAGCAATTCAAGAGATCAAATCCACCTCTCAATGAACATATCACTATGCACACACAACAGGGCATACACAGCAAACCAGCAGACAAGACAAAACGTATAGCTAGATGATCCATTTTGAGGCAGCATCTTACAGACTTTGTATTCTTAAAACCCAAAAGATGTTCCCAAATAAACCAAAACATGAATCACGTTATCATTTAACCAAGAATTGTTTTGAAGAGATTAACATGAAACAGGGAAACGAGATGAGTAGCAAGGGGGTTATGGATCAGTACATGATCCCATAGATACAACCAACATATATACTGATTCGTTCAATCATAAAATAGTGAGGAAACAGTCACGTTTTGGTTAGGTTAAAACATACGAAGCAAAGAAAGAAACATACATCATACATCGTCCAATATAACCAACGGATGAAAGCAAGAAGAACAACCAGTTAGGACTGATATTTCGTAATTATAACTTACAGTCTTAGTATGTCTAGCTTATCATATCAAATACACATACAGGGAAGGTAATGAAGATTGATACCCATCAAAGGGTCTTAAAACGAGGACTTTCAGAGACGAATAACATATCACAAAGGGATACATCTCATCTCTAGTTCTGAGTCTCATCAGGGAACTCATAAAGAAAGAGAAACTCATTTAAAATCTTCACATAGCCAGTACTCTCGATAAATGATTCAGGTCTTTTTCAAGCAAACCAAAATGAAACCCAAACTGTGACTAATCAGTTCAACATACGCAAATGTCATTCACGAACACACACAACAATTTAAAACAGGAAGAACAGAGAACAAGAAAACTAGACGAAAATTTTAAGAGCTTCAATACTTGACAATAACAGATTTTAAAACTTTCACTCATGACTTCTTAACACCATACCAAATAAACCAGACCAGCCTAAAACCAGAGATTTCTAATATAAAACAGAACTTATAATCACAGCACATCAGCCTAAAACCAACAGAAATATTTCTAAAAGAAAAGAAGAGAACAGACAACTCTACATTATGTTAAGAAAAATGAATAAAAGAAAAGGATGAGGGGTTTACCTCTTTTGGAGCAGCGACCGGGATAGTCGAGCTTTGTTGTCAGAAACTTCACACCACCGCCGGAATCTACAGTGGTTTCGTTGGAATTTCGAACTTTTATTTCTCTAAAACCTTTGGTCCTTTTGAGCTCTAGAGAGTGGTTCTCCAAAAAAGAAACTCAAGATCCAAAAGCCAGCCCCTTTTCCTCTATCTTAGAGGGGTTTATATAGGGGAATTCGAGGGTGAAATGGGGGAAAACAAAGGGGTTTTCTAGGAATTCCTTGAGGGAAATTTCAAATCCTCAACGGATGAGGCAGTCCAGCAAGGAAATGGTACAAACTTGTACCAATTTGCATGGATTTCACAGATTTGAGGCCACCTGGAGCTTTGGAACCTTCTCGCCTCTGCCAGCATGCGTTTTGATGGAGAGAAAATAGCATTTGGGAATTTTGACGGAGGTTTGAATGGTTTTGAAGCTGTGAATGTTAGGGTTGGAGCTAGGTTTGACCGGAGATTATACTGGGTTTGTTAGGTTTTCATTGTTGTTGTTGTCTGTTTACAGACAGACGAAGAGAAAGAGAGGGATAAGGGTACGTTTGGTTTCTGTTAGAGTGATAGAAAGGGAAAGATGAAAGAGTATAAGGGTGAGAGGTGTTGGGCCGGAGCGGGTCAGACGAGTGGAGTTTTAGGCTTGGGAAGATGCGGACAGGTCAAAACAAGAGGGGGAAAAGGTATTGGGCTTAGCGGGTCAATTGTTTACTGGCCCAAATGGGGTTGAAACAAGTGTAAACAACATAAAACACAATAGTTTGGTCCCTAATTACGTTTTATCCCACTATTTTAAAATATTACATTTTCCCCGGTAGTTTAAAAAAGGGAAGGCATGTATCCTTTGTATTTTCGTGATCCTGGATACATATAACCTCTTCATTAATGGTAAATCTGTTTCTATTATGGCGCTTTAAAAGGAAATAAAATATTTACAATTAATGAGGAGTAAATCATTAATTGTAAATCTATTACTATTAGGGCGCTTTAAAAGGAAATAACAGATTTACAATTAATGAGGAGTAAATCTGCAGTATCCTCATCTCCACAAACAACTGGAGAATTCAAATTTCAATTTAAAATTACTTGGATACACATCAAACTAGCAAGTAACTCCATTATACAGGATACATGTAATAATAGATCTCAAATATCTAAGGATACACATTTAAACAGCAAACAACAATAGGTATACTTGGATACACTGTTAACACTGTATCCAAGATTATAAGCTTGGATACATTATAACAGTGTTAAGGATACTTCCCAATATCTAAGGATACCCATCTAAACAGCAAATAGATATAGGTATACTTGGATACATGTTAATATTGGATACAAGTTTGTAAGCTTGGATACATTGTAACAGTGTTAAGGATACATGTTACCAACATCTCAAATAGCAGGTTGCAGTAGTATTGGGATACATGTTAACATGAATTAATCCTGGATACATGTAACACAAGATTTGCTTACAATGTTATCCCTGGATACGTATTGCTTTGTTTTGATTTGAAACTTTAAATTTACAAAAGTTACACATTTACAACTCAGATAGATATATGTATACTTGGATACATGGAAAATAACACTGGATACATGGTAACAAGTTGGTAACACTGGAAAATAACATCTGGGTTTGAGTCCCTTGTTCTTGATTTCAAATTTTTGTGCAATTCATTCATTTTGACTTGATCGTTTCTAAATTTGGATCTATTTTCAGCAAAGTCTTCTTCTTCAAAGTCTCTAACAGCCGGAACAAAGGTCGGAGAAGGCACTTCATTGTTCCTAGACAGCAATGTGTTCCTAGGACTACTTTCTGCATTCTGATTTTGTGTCCTTTTCCTTAGTAGATACTGTAGTTTCTTGATCCAAGGATTCTTCTTCCCATTCAAAATTAATGGGTAAATCTGAAAAGGGAGTTTTTGGATTTTGCCCAAAAAGGTTTGATTGAATGCTATCCATGGAAGTATGTTGTTAATGGGTGTCTGAAAATCCGAGAATCTTGAAAAAAAAACCTTAAAAGGTCTCTTCAATGGCGGAATCAAGCCCGGGTGAATCTGTCACCATTCTTGCCATCGTGTACGGTGGTGGCGCCACATTCAGTTGAATCATTTGACTGCTGCCCAAACGAATTCACAGAAAATATCAATAAGCACATGAACACATGATGCAAGTGTGTGTGTACGGATGTGCATATGCAGGGGCATAATTACAAGTGTGTATAAATCTGTGAAAATTTTGATTAGTGAGAGAGATTTGAGGGAGAAACTGGAGAGATTTGAGGGAAGGAGTGATTTGGGGAGAAGTAATAGGAGTATGTTGGGATACACGTTTTGGTATGAAAAATACAATCTAGTGAGATATATGTAATTATTTTAAAGTAGTGGGATATTATGTAGTTATGGTAAGGATGTTTGATTAATTATGTAGTTTTTACTTGAAACAAAGGTTGGTGAGGCTGTTGATAATTTGGCCAAATTTTTGCAAATGTGGCCACTCTTAAGTTAAAGGGGTAGCCAATTTGATAGGAATTAGGAAAAATTCGGCTAGGATTTAAATAGTTCTAGGGATTTAGGGTAGAACAGAAATAAGGATGAAGTAATTAGGATTAATCACTCAAGCTTCTTTATCCCTAAACAAATTGAAATAATTATCGTATTTAACACATAATTCCCTCTTTTAAAAATTATGAAATTAATTTATTCAATTAATCTCACATTTTGAATTAATCTGGAGGAAAATCAAGTGTTAATCTCTTAAAAGGATTCTCTTATGAAATTAAACTTTTAAATAGTTCTTTAAGTAAAATTATATAAATTTCACATAATTAAATATGAAAGATATAAATTATTACTCAGAAATATTATAGAGCTGATTTGGAAAATGTTTTATCCTTTTTTTCAAAACAATTATTTCAAAAAATTGTTTAAAATTCAAAAAGGCTCAAGATTAACTCGTAATGTGGAGGGTAAAAATTGGGTGTCAACAACTGCCTCTCCCTTTGGGTAGGGTGAGTGCAATGAACCCTTGGCAAAGGGAATTGACGTTCTCAATTTTATCCGACCACAGATTCATCTTCAGAAAGCGGTTGGTTCTAGCACGAATTTCAAGGAATTATGGTCGAACTCTAGTATCGAGTTTCCTACATATCTCAGGTTACATGAGAATTCAGGTCACTTGTAGTTCAAGATGCTTTATTTTACGCACGATTTTGAAAGAATTCCACACTATCCCAGTTTCAGAGTACGGGGAGACCCAAAAGCTAGGGAATAAGAGGATTGGGGGAGGTTTGGAATGTAGTCGAGTTTTCAAAATAGAGCCCGCCTACATATCCCTGGACTTAGGAATCAGGCTGCTTGTAGTTCGACTCAATCGGTGGAAAAGTTAATCTTTATGTTAAGACGACCTTTGGCTCGGGATGAGTAACAACTAATTTGAGCTATAGAAAAGAGGCTTGTATCCTCTTAACTATGAATGTGGAGCTTTTCAAATCCATAAGTAAGATTTTACCTGGATATAATCTCCAAAGCTTGAGGTGTATCGTCACCCGGATTTGAAAATAAGGAATATTGCTTCCAGCGTGAGTTCAAAAAATACCCTGGATGCAAAACTAAGACCCAATGATAGGAAATGCCCACATGCCTTCTGAAAGGGGTGTGGTTTAATGGTGGTGAAAGTCGTTCCTCAGCTCGAGTCCAAAGAGTTTGATCCCTCTTCCGATTATGTCCTAGTTTGCTGCTAAGAAAAAGTTCCACGTTGTGATGCGTCCTTTTTGGTATAGTCCGCACCTATGGTTTTGCTTTGAGAATTTCATCCATATAGGATGCTCTCGACAACATATAAAATAGAATTGTTAGTACCAATATAATTCTATTTGGAGAGGTAGTTTCTTTGTCATACCTCACCTCGGGATTATGTTCGACTCCCGTGTTGTGACATCCTTTTGACGTATTTTGTACCTATTGTTCTTATTCGAGATTTTCATCCTCTTGGATGTTCTCGGCAATACTTTGAAACAAGTAGTTAGTAGTAAAGTAGCTCAATAAAGAGAGATAGCGTTGTACCTCATTTTTCGTGTTTGTTGCTTCTTGAAGAAGATGTCGTCATTTCCTGTCTCTGTTTTAGAAAATAGCGAATTCCATGACAATCAAATGTGATGGCCATTATAGCTATCGGATTGGGTTGCCTTTGTGGCAATTTTTGAGTATGACGACTTTCGTAGCCGTTTAACGTGACGGTCCTTGTAATCGTTTGCAACGTTCTCTTGAACGTAATGGTCTTTGTGGCTATTGACAATAGTCTTTGGATATGTATTTAGGGTAAGTCTTGCGCATTATCCGTATCGATGCGACTAACAAATATTCCCTGAATTATCAGGCTTTGGGTAATCTAGCACATCATTTGACTTTGGATAGAGGCGGCTTACAGATGCCTTTAACTTGTCAACTTCAAGTAATCTTGCACATCATCCGACTTTGGATAGAGGTGGCTTATAAACGTCCTTCGAATTGCTAGTTTTTTGGATAATCCTGCACTTTTATCTGATCTTGGATGTAACGCGACTTATAGATTTTCCTTGAATTGATAGCCTTTGGGTAGTCCTGCACAATATCAACGTGGATATGTCGTGGCTTATAGATAACCCTTAGACTATCAATTTTTCGGTAGTCTTGCACTTTATCCAATTGCGGATATTGTCGCAACTTACGCATTACCCTTGAACTTTTAATCTTCAGGTGATCTTTCACACTATTCAGTTTCAGACATCGTTGCGTCTTACAAATAACTCTTAGACTGTTAAGTTTCGAGCAATCTTGCATACTATCCGGTTTTAGATATCGCTGTGACTTACAGACGACCTTTGACCTTCTAATTTTTGGGGAAATCTAGTTCATCGTCTGATTTGGATGGCGTCTTACAGACATCCCTCAGACTATATGCTTTCGACAAGCGATATTTGATTATCAGATGGTGACAAGGCTTTTGCCACTCGATCAAATATAATTGCCTCTTTCGGCAATCGAGGCTCTCGAATAAGAGTGCATAAATATCCTCAACATCAGACTTCTCCATCTTACGTGATGTCGGATATAAATATGATGAATGCCAGATTTGGCATAGTAAAGAAGCAAATATACCCTTAACATCAGACTCCTCCATCTTACGCGATATCGAATATAAATATGTTGAATGTTAGACTTGGCATGATAAATAATAATAATATCCTCAATGTTAGGCTCCTCCATCTTACACGATATCAGATATAAGTATTCTGAATGCCAGACGTGGCATAATAAAGGAGCAAATATACCCTCAACGTCAGACTCCTCCGTCTTATGCGATATTAGATATAAATATATTGAATGCTGAATTTGGCATAATAAAGGAGCAAATATACCCTCAACATCAGACTCCTCCATCTTACGTGATATCAGATATAAATATATTGAATTCTACATTCGGCATAATAAAGGAGCAAATATACCCTCAACGTCAGACTCCTCCGTCTTACGCGATATTGGATATAAATATGTTGAATGCCAGATTCGGCATAATGAATAATGATAATGATAACGACGATAATGATATCCTCAATGTTAGACTCCACCATCTCACGCGATCTCAAATATAAGCATGCTGAGGGTCGATCCTACGCAATAAGTGCGACTTAGGGAAGCCTATGGATGTCATCTTATTTGAAACCGGTCGGTAGAGGGACATAATACTCGCAGCGAATGTATCTGTAGTATTGATGATGATGATGGTCCTCTTGACATGGTCCTCTCGATATGTAAATATGACATGTCCCTCTTGGCATGGTCCTCGCGACATACAAATGCAATGGCCCTGTGGTATGGTCCTCGTGACATGCAAATATGATGTGTTCCTCTTGGCATGGTTCTCGTGACATGCAAATATGACATGGCCTTCTTGGCATCGTCCTTGCGATATGATGTCATACAGTACAATGGAACATAATATAATATGATGCAATGCGATATGATATGATATGATACGACATAATGCTTATGCCATGTAATGCAGTATTCTGCAATGTGATGCAATGCAGCATGATGCAATGTGACATGGTGCAATATGAATGCAAAATATGATGCAATGTAGTGTCGTATGATGCAATGGTCCATGGGAAAGTCATAGAAAACATCACCTCTGGTCTTTATTTTGCCATGTCAACTCTTTTATGAGTACCTGTGCTCATGGCAAATGGTTAGTAGACAGGGTGTCGCTCTTACTAGCGATCACAGTCAAATTTTAAATTTTTTAAAGACGACGTTTATGAAGCTAATCAAAATAGACTTTTATTTGAAATGTGAATGAAATGGTCGTGTCCATTTTTGAGGACAGCCATAAATACCATTTTTGAACATTGTCTGTTCGTGGTAATTTCTGACTTGTCGGGGATTGGCGGAGAATTTCATTGATCTCTTGTTTGGTGTCCTAATTTGAAACTGACCAAAATGTCCTGATCCGTTTGGGTACTTGAGTATGTTGTTAGTCTCTCTTTATCTGGTAGTTTCTATGAACTACAAGAAGATTCTCCCGTTCTAGGGACTTTTGCCATCTTTGGCTTCTTTTTGCTACTTTGTCTTTTCTCGCCAAATTTTGGGGCGTCTGGTCTCGTTGCGTTTCTTTGAATGCATTGGATAACGAGGGATTTCTTTCTAACATACTTTTGGGGATAACCTGCATCCACAGAAAAATTGTTAGTTTTTTGCCGAAACTGGTCTGTGTTGACCTCCTTCGATCTTCTGCTCCTCATTTTGTCTTCTCCGTATCCTTCCAATCTAGGGTACTCATCGCTCTCGACTCTCCTTGGGCCACGGTTGACATAAGACAAAATACATTATAAGGAGTAAAATTAGTTTTCATAATGATTTTTCAAACCGGCTCTTTGTAAAACAAAGATTTTAAAAAAGTATAGTTTGAAAAAGTCTCTGCCCGTCATGTCAGGTTCCATCTCAACGAATGTCCTTTACTCGAGGCCTTGATGTTTCTGGCATACTGTTGGCGGATTCTAGAGATCCTTTGTCATCCTAGCTGGGGAGTTCGAAATATTTCCAAAAAAATTGTCACAGCTGGGGATCCATCCTTCTCGGACTGGAATTTTGAAATAGACTCTGATCTCTGAACTCTTGAATGAAGCTTGGTGAAAATTTTGAGGTCTCCCTCAAAATTTCTTCCCAGTTAAAGGTTTTTGCGATGATTCTCACTCCATTGGCAAGGGACTTGAGACTCTGTGGGGATTACGAGATTCTTTCTCGATATTCACTTTGGTTGCTCTTCGGCACATTCTGCAATCCAGTTGCTGGAGGTTGTTCTTCGCCTTCTGAATTTTCAATATTCCTTTCTAAAAAATTCTTCCCAAGTTTCCATTTCCTGGTGATATGACCGAGCTGTTGTGGCACCTACGTATCCCGTTGAGGCAGGAATCAAGTCAAACGGGCCACTTCTCACTTACTTACTACTTACTCATTAAATACCGTCTTGAACAAGGAAAGCGGTCCCTTACCTTCTCTATTTCCTTTCCTATGGTTGACTACTTTTTCTGCCTTTTTCCATACTTCAGGAGGAAGAGATCGCCGGGTTCAACTTCCACTGGTGATGGCGATTCCTTCTTGAAAACAGTATATTCAGTTGAATCTGAATATTCTACTAGAAATCTTGCTTCTAGCTTTGGGCACCTCTGACATAAACATAAATAACATATATACAAGGCTAGCCTTTTCTCTCAAGCGTCTTGGTATTGGATCCGCTCTTCTGTTTCAATGAACATGAATTAGATTCTATTCGAATTCTTTATTCTTAAGAGAATCCCCCACCCGAACCATTCTTAAGACCACCAAGCTCTCTCGAATGATTTCTACTCTTTTTGCTTTCGAGCTCCACCGGGGGAAAAATATTTTCCCCACTAAGACGTGCATCTTTATGGCTATATCATCTTGAAGACGGATGCGACGGGAAGAAGTGGCATTTGGAAGTGTTGCTGACTTAACATTTAGGTTTTGGCATAACAAAGCTTGCACTGTCTTTTCGCACTTAGGTGCATAGCGTGCCATTGGTAATGATTCTACTATGGTGCCACAAATTTGTAAGATGATCCTAAGTAATCGACACTCGAAGTGGGAGAATGTTTGAAATAAATAAAAGGGTGACCTAGGCCGACAAAGGCCGCCTACGTATCCCATTCTTGAGAATTCAGGCCAGACGTAGTTCAAGAAAGGAAGGGGAAAGATAGATTTTCCTAAGGGGTTGACCGAAGCTGACATAGGTCGCCTACATATCTCATTCTTGAGAATTCAGATCAAATGTAGTTCGTACAAAGAGGATAGGGAATTTTAAGCTTTTACTACGTGCAAAACGATTACAATTAGAAAGTGCGAAAAATAGAAGGAAAATAAGCCGCCTTCAGGCATAGTATCCCTTTGCAGCATCGGAGTTGATATAGGCTTGGGCCATACTTGATCATCCATCTTGGACAAAATCAAAGATCCTCCAGATAGTGCTTTTTGGATGATATACCGTCCTTTCCCATTTGGTGCAAACTTTCCTTTATCTCACGGGAGGGAGGGATTGACTGTCCATCCCCGATATTGAATTCTGGATTGACCAATAACTTTTGAGAGATGACGTTTGTGCTCATTCTCGTCTTATCATTGTAGGACCAGTCAAAGATGTTGATGTATGGCTTGAGCCAACTGATGAGCTCTTTCTTTTGCACTGTTGACAAGTGAACATCGACGTTGACTTCTTTAACTTGACTGTTGCCTCCCAGATTGACCACCTGAAACTCTTTTAGGTGGGGCCTTTCCTGGTCTTCAAAGTTCTTTGACTTCTCGATTGATCATTCCAGGGCCATGATTTCTTCAACATACCTTTCAAAATCATTATCGTTTAGCTTGGTTTGTTCGTTAAGATCTTGACATGACATGAAAGTGACAGGTTTTAAGCTATTATTACTGAAATCATAAACAAAGTAAGTTAGATGGTACCAAGTAAATAAATAATCTAGAACGGTAAATGTTTTCGCAAAAAGGGAGGCTTTTCTTTGAAATCCAAGAATATTTATAAACTATGGCTATAACCCGCATGAATGAGGGTTTGTGTCTTTTGGAAAGAGGTAAAATAGTACGAGGAAATTAAAAACATAAAGGATGGGTCGCGGAGCCTCATCCAGACCATCACCGATTTTCACAAAGTAGAGTCTTTGTCTACCCAGCCGAGCGGAGATTCATGAGGGGAGTTGCAACCCATTTCTGTAACTTTTTGCTGGGCTTAGCATCCCTGATCATGGTTGCCTCGGGGATTTCTTCTGTTATAGCATCGCATTCCTTGAACAGCCTTCTGATACCGTCCTCTAACCCGTCGCTTGGAGGACTAATATGCACTGGAAATCACTGATATAAGTGAGGGAGTGGCTTAGGCGGTCCCTTTTGCTTCTTCTCTTCGACCCTCGACTTGTCTTTTCGGGCCACATACCCTAGTTCATGCCTGGTCAACTGCCCAGGGATGTTCAAGGGTTCAATCATACCGTCAGAATCCTTTCCTAACCCGAGACCTGGCTCATATCCGTTCCTAAGCATCGTGGTTGCAAGCATTTTATAGATAGGTGGTATGAAGATTTGAGGAGCAAGATCTTTTCCCGTAGCATTGACGATCTATATGGTGTAGAAATCACTTCCTCCCAGGACTTTTTCAATCACAGGGACACAACCATTAACGTGCAAGGCCTTGTTCTTCATTAACCCTTTAAAGGGTAGCTTAGCAATACTCAAAGTAGCTATAGCTTTTTCTGGTATTTCCTGCTTTTCAGGGTTAATCGGCACTACTGACTTGCTCACAACCCATTCTTCATCAACCTCTATCATGTTAATAGTGTCTCCTTCGTGATTCGAGAGTGGGTTGTTATTAACATTTGGCGGTGCTGTCTTTAGCGTGACCATTCTTTGATCAATCAAATCCTGAATTTGTGCCTCAGGTTAATGCAATCTTCGGTATCATGTTCGACTCCTTCGAAATGATAAGCACAATGTAGGTCAGCCCTGAAGAAACGCGAGTTAGGATTTTAAGGTTTAGGTTGTATGGGCTGGATAAATCCGGCAGCCTTTAATCTCTCAGATAACTGAGTTCTGGTTTCAGCTAACTGAGTGAAAGTCTGAGGAGCTTTATTTTACAAATTTGGGCAAGGGAGATTAGCATTGGCGGGAGGAGGAACCTGGTGATTATTCTCATTCTCGGGAGCCTTTTGATACACTTGGAAGTTCTGGGGAAGAGATTGGTAAGTGTGTTGCGCATTTGGTTGTGGATCTTGGTAAATCGGCTGAGTATAGTAAATCGGTTGAGGGTTTTATGGAGTTGGAGGAGGGGTTGTTGGAACAAATGATTTTTTGTAATTGGCCCCTAAAGGTTTTCGCGATCTCGGGCTAGGAATGGAGGATACCGAAGACACTTCTTCCCTCTTCTTCTTGGGAAATCCTGCTGATCCTGAGGATGCAGAAGCTTTGGTAATCTTGCCACTACGCAGACCTTCTTCCATAATTTCACCAATCTTAACTAGATCAGCGAATGGTGCTTTAACCGCTGATATAATTTTGTCATAAAACTCTGACTCTTGTGAGTGCATAAACACCGCACTTATTTCTTCTTCTGTCATGGGAGGCCAAACTCTCGCCGCCTCCTTTCTCCATTGATAGGCATAGTCCCTGAAGTCTTCGTTCGATTTTTGCCTGATGCGCCTTAGAGATATTAATTTGGGATGACTTTCTTATTGTACGCAAACCTTTGAGCGAAGTCTCTGCCTAGGTTACTCCACCTAGACCACTTCTTCAATTCCTGAGAGGTGAACCACTCCAAAGCCTCTCCACTCAAACTTCGACTGAACAACCCCATTAATAGAGCATCGTTCTTTCTGGTACCGACCATCTGGTCACAATAGCTTCTTAAATGGGCTTCAGAATTTCCAACACCGTTGAAGGTTTCGAACTTGGGAATCTTGAATCCGTCTGGCAGGTCCATCTCCAGATGGATACAGAGATCATCATAGTCGTAGCCTTTCTCATATGATAAACCTCGAAACTCCTTGATCCTGGCTATATCTTTTTTCATTTGTGCCATGTCAGACTCATGCCTTTTCTCTGTGGCCCTCAACTCTTTCTCTTTCTCCTTGTAGTGATCGAGCTCAGGGCTTTCTTGGAGAGTGGTGTATAGTTCTACCATAGCGTGAAAAGTGGTTGGTGGCATATTTTGGACCGGTGGAGGCTGGACATGTGGAATGACATTTGGGTATGTGGGGGTATAATTCTGTGGATTAATGATGTTGGGATGGTTCTTCTGGGAGTTATAAGCATTCGGTGGTGTATTTTGGTAATTCAGAGGGAGATTTTGTGGGTTGTAGGCACTTGGGTTATTGTTTTGGTTAGTGTGTTGGACAGGAGGAGCATGAGTTTGGTACAAGGACCTGATATTGCCAGGGTTATTAGAAGTAGGCTCGTTGGAAGGTCTGGGAATGGAGGAAGAAGGGATATCTCTTGGTTGATTTTCAGTCAATATGGAGTTGAGCAAAGGGATTCGGAGAGGAGGCTGGGAGTTACCCAGAGTTGGGGTGTTGGCAGCGATAGCCAAGCTAGCCATATCCTTGGCCTTCTCTATCTCTTCTTGCATTTTTTCTAACTTCCTTGCCAGGTTGGCAATCATTTTGCTCTGTTCAGCGATAACATTGTCTCTCATGGCCAAGACATTCTCTTCCTCACTATCAGTCATTTTACCTTTAGCGAAACGATAGAGTGAGGAGGAATCTATTTGTGACTTTGAGCGGGTGAAGTAGGAATGTTCGACCAGTTTT
This sequence comes from Jaltomata sinuosa, assembly GCA_003996215.1. NCBI lineage: Eukaryota > Viridiplantae > Streptophyta > Magnoliopsida > Solanales > Solanaceae > Jaltomata > Jaltomata sinuosa. Next base: position 102,012 of record QJPP01007294.1, read on the forward strand.
GCCAACACAGATCAATTTGTATTACCTGCTTGAAGTAAAATAACTCAAAGGCCAATATGTTAGATCTTGTTAGTGATAAAAAATACAAGATATCCGATCGAGAAGAAACACATAAAGTTGTTTTTTATCAAGGCAAATTAATCCATGGGTATTTATTAGCTCAACGGTTCAATGGACATGATTGATTTTGGGGTACGTAGATACTATCAGGAGATTTGATTTGTCGGATCATCATCTTCTGATGCTTGTCCTGTAGACCTTGATGTGTCTTCTGAATTTTTTGGCATTTTTGTCAAAGTGGGGAAATAAAAATCTATAGTTTGGATAAGGCAAGACTTAAAAGGGTTTTAAAAAGTCTTTGAATTTTTCGGGGTAATTTGAAGAACTCCAAAACGATGTTGGTCAGACTTTGCTCGGTGAGTTTTTATCCTGCCTATGGGTTCTAAGTAGGAGTGGATCAATTCACCTTCGATTTAAGCAACACACGTAAGCACGTAAGACAGTTATATCACATAACAATTCATAGTGCGTCCTATACGGATATGTGATATTTTTATGCTAAAGGTAGGCCTAACGAATTGAAGGATGTGTATGTCGTTTGTAAACGTTCCATCACCCCAAAATATATTTACATATTGATTAAATGAAATGGGGGTACAAAATTACAGGAAAAGAAATGTACATCAAAATCAGTCCCACGCTGGGGTATAATCCTAAACTAATCGTGGTGGTTGTCCTTCCCTCTCGAACTTCTTGGACATCTTGCAAATTCTGAACGCCTTTCGAATGACAATCTTCAAAGACTATCTAAATGTAACGATCGGGTCCGTCATTACAGGTAGACCAATCGTGCCAAGTTTTGGAGTTAGAAAATTCTGGGTTTGGGAGTTTGAAATTCTGGGCTAGGCTAGCCTCGCCAGTTTTAGAGAGAGGTAGAGTCTAGGGAATTCCAGGTAAAAATGGGTTTAAGTGTCTTGGATTGAGCTAGTTTTTCACATAGCCAAGACATAAAGGAGTTCGGGGGACTTTTCGGAATTGGTTTTGGATTAGTAGAACTCCCGGAATAACATTTGACGTGAGGGGGTTGTTTTTGGACGTCGGGGAAACCAAGTGTGTTGTGAAACGGCCAAAACTGGCAGATTTTTGGACATTCTATCTGTTACGAGCGCTGTCAAGCGCGATAGCGGCCACTTCTATAGCAGTAGAAATTACCGCTATAGTGGCAGTCAAGGGGCGGTCAACTCACTTAAAACCGCTATAGCGGGCCGACGGGTTTTAATTGCAGTAACAGCTCTCAAAACATCAGAAATTCACAAGTTGTTTTGGGAGAAGGGCTGGGCAAATTCCAGGTAATTTTCTTCATTCCTCCGTCAAAAATCATTCCTAAGGTAAGGTTTTCATTCCCCACGCTTGTAATATATTTTCCTATGCGATAGAATTGCTAGGGGGAAATTGGGGAAGGTTGGAATGACCTAGGAATGGTGGAATTCGGGGAAGAAGGGGGTTCCAAGCACGTATGTTCTTGGGGATTGTTAAAATTATGTTAAAATGATCATAGGTTAGTTAATTCTCTGTTTTTATCCATAAAAATGATAGAACTAAGAGAATTAACGGTGGAAAAGCCCGGGAAAAGGGTGGAATGATCATGGGTGGCCTGGGGTTTGGGGATTGGGTATAATCCGAGTAATGTACAGGCCTGTATGTTAATTTGTATGCATTATGTGTTGTTTTTAAACTAAGAACGCGAGAGAAGTCCGGAACATGGGAAGGCTCGGGTTTAATAGAGCTTGGAACATTTTGCGGTAGGTGATGGCTTTCGTATTTCTGTGAATGTGTAGATCCATTATACTCATTGTCTAAGTAATGGTATGTTTTACATTGCTTAGGAGAATTAAGTAGAATTTCTAGGTTCTGTTTACAGTCTGTGATTTGAATGGTGTTTACTTGTTGGTTTTACATGTTGTGTGCATTCATCTATTGAATGTGATTGTGACATTCGGTTGGCTCGGGTACCACGCCCGGTACGGGGATAACACATCAGGTTAGCTCGGGTACCTCGCTGGTACGGGTATAACATTCGGTTGGCACGGGTACCACGCCTGGTACAGGTTTGCATTTATTGCATATTGCATGATGACTATTGTATTTCAATGATTGTTATTGGTTCGTGTGTGGACCGGGTTATTTTGCTTAATGTAATACTTGTTGTTGGTTCCTTGATTGGACCGGGTTGTTTATTGAAAAGTGCTAATTGGTTGGTGCTCCTTGAGTGGCCGGGAACTGTTGTCTAACTGTTGGTTTAGTCTTGATTTAGGCCGGGTTGATTATTACTTGCGGTATTGTCTAGAGGGATTCCAGGGTGGGTCCGGGCTAGACGGTAAGGTGTGATTATGGATTACTTGTTGGTGGAATAGAGCTGTAAGAGATGGATTCATGTGGTAACAAGTTAGAAAAAGACCTGTAGTCTAGATATGTCTGAGATTATTGTTGCATGTTTGCCATACTCATTGCTGGATTTTTGTGTACCATATATATACTGTTTTCTTGAATACTGGCTGATGATCCTACAAGTAAACAGTGGTGGTGTACTGATGCTGCACTTGTCTTTCTTTTGGTGAGTACAAGAAATCTTCCGGCGGCTGAGACGAGACCTCAGATTTAGCACCGACGATTCTGATCATCAAAGGTGAGCTAATGATTTCGAGATACCTTGGGATTATCTCTAGAGTTTTAGTCCATTTGTTCGGACTTAAAAACTATTCTTTATTTTTGGTTTGGGGTTGCATCCCCACATTCTAGATTTTGTTATAGATATTTGGTACGATGACTTTCAGTTCCTAGGTGGGAATTTCTGCAGGATTGTTTATTAATGTTAAGTTTTGTTTAGTTGATCTTATTTACTTGTTAGTTTATTTTTATACTTGTTGGTTTTAGGCTATTAGTCTAGGTAAAGAGTGGGACTCTAATGGTTCGCTCATCCGGGGGTTGGGTGGGTGCCACTCACGACGGGTTGGGTCGTGACAAAGATGGTATCAGAGCCTAGGTTCGTTGATCTTATCGTACCAAACAGGTCTAGTAGAGTCTTGTGGAATGGTGCGGAGATGTCCGTACTTTTCTTCGAGAGGCTATGGGGCTTTAGGGAAAACTATCTCTTCCTTCTTTCCTTCGTGCTATAAATCGATTTCAATTGGTATTTGGTGATACAAATTGGTATCTAACTTCATTCATTCTTCTGTTCGCAGATGGTTACTACAAGAAACAATGGAGCAAGGCCAACGGTCCCAGCAGCGGGCCCGGCGGTTCATGGCAGAGTTAGGGGAAGGGGCAGGGTGCACGCTAGAGTCACACCCTCCAGGGTTAGAGCTCGAGCTGCGGTTGGGGTTCGTAAGGCAACCCCTCCCCCACCTCAGGATCCTGTGGTAGAAGAGGTAGAAATGGTTGTGGAGGAGGATGGAGCTCAGGAGGAGGCAGCACCGGTTGGGGGTGCAGGTCTTCCTAACATGACACCGGAAGACTTTCAGCAAGCTTGGAACATTCTGAGTGGGCTAGTTGGTGCTAGAGCTATACCGGCAGCTTATGCAAATCAGGCTTGGGACGCTCAACCAACGGATTCTATAGCACCTAGAGTGGATGCAGTTACAAGTGCAAGTGATTTCTTCAGACCAATGCTAGGTCCCGTAATGATAGGGAGTGAGCATGAGTTGTTGACAAAGTTTCTGAAGTTGAAACCACCGACGTTTCAGGGTACAGACAAGGAGGATGCATATAAGTTCATCCTAGACTACCATGATAGGTTGCACAAGTTGGGTATTGTCCGTCAGCATGGGGTCGAGTTTGTTACTTTTCAGTTGCAGGGTGATGCCAAGCAATGGTGGAGGTCTCATGTTGAGTGCCGATCTTCAATTCTGCCTCCACTGACTTGGGAGCAGTTACATGCTTTGTTCTTAGAGAAGTACGTTCCCCGTACTTTGAGGGACAGGAAGAAGGATGAGTTTCTAAACTTGGAGCAGGGTAGCATGTCAGTCTCGGCTTATGAGGCTAAGTTTCATGCGTTGTCTCGATTTGCTACACAAATATTGGGTTCCGAGGAGGAACGGGTCCAGTTGTTTGTCAAGGGTCTATATAGTGATCTGCAGGTACTGACAGTGCACATGACTTCTTCAGGAAAGGGCTTCAATGAGGTAGTTGACTATGTGAAGAAGATTAAGGGAGTTAGGCAAGCGGGGAAGGCTAAGGCTCTAGCCAAAAGGCCCCAGAATGAGGGAAATTTTAGTGGATCATACTCCAGGGGCCATAATCAGCAGGCTTACTTGGCCTGTCCTATTCAGTCAGCTCTGCCAGCTACTATAGGTGGTCGTCAGGGAGCTCAGTTTTCATCTCCTAGAGGCCAGAGGGCATCTTATACATCGGCTAGCAGGCCCTCTCTTGATCTTGGGTTTTTTCATTGTGGTGAGTTGGGTCACTTCAAGAGGGAATGTCTGCATAGGCAGACAGGTAATCAGGGTCAGCAGTAGCCTAGAGCAGTGGTTCTGACAGGCAGAGGCGATAATGCGAGGGGTCATCCACAGGGTGGGCGAGGAAATTTTCAAGGAGGCAGGGAAGACAGGGGGAACGGCGGCGCAGGCAGAGGTGCGGTGCAGTCGGCCTAGGAAGTTGCTCGGATCGATGATCGAGCTCATTGTTATGCATTTCCAGGGAGAAACGAGGCAAAATCCTCAGATACAGTGATCACAGGTACTATTCTCGTCTGTCGTAAAATGGATTCAGTGTTATTTGACCCAGGATCTACATATTCTTATGTGTCTATTAGTTTTGTATTGGGTCTGGATTTGATTTGCGATATCGTTGATTCCCCTATCTATGTATCTACCCCGGTTGGAGAGTCTGTGATTGTGACTCATGCATATCGTGATTGTTCTGTTGTATTTATGGGGATGAGTACTTGGGTAGACTTAGTAATTCTGGATATGGACGACTTTGATATTATCTTGGGTATGACCTGGCCTACGGCTACGGCTACGACTATGGCTGCGTCTTCGGCTTTGGCAAGTGATTGATTGATAAATTGTTTGGATAAAATTTATTTAACTCACAAATAATTTCCCTTTTCTTAGACATAAATTTAATTCGTGCGAAATATTATTTTAAAAATTCGCGCAATAATTTCCAATAGAAATTCAGAAAGGATCTGGTCCTTCCGAACAGACACCAAACCTGTTCAGAACAAGTTTCTTCTCCGAATAGACACCAAACATTTTCAGAACAGATGTTTCTTCTGAACAGGCACCATACTTGTTCTGAAGAGGTGTTTTTCGCACCATTTCTGTCACACCACGAGGTTACCCCCTAGACGTAACACGGAACTTGGGACCACAAGGATCCCAAGCTAACCCTTGGTCATAGCATTCTCAAGCATAACAAAAGATAGGCGGAAGCAATTGTAGATAAATACTCAGAATATCATAAATAGAAAGTCGAAAAGGAAATACAACTCGAAGATCACCTCATAACATCTATGTCTGAAAGCCTCTAAAACTAGCATAAGGAGTTGATGGAATAATACCCCCAACTAACTCAACAATCTGAAAGGAAAGGAGACATAGAAAATCTAGAATAAAGTCTAGTCCTCGCACTATGAGGACTCACCAAAGATGAGCGAGAGTGGCTGGGAGCTCTAGCCACGAAGCTAGGAAGGGACGCCTGAATCTGCATCATCAAAGGATGTAGCGCAATATGCGTTAGTACTATGGAATGTACTAAGTATGTGAGCAATACATAAGTCATGACAAAGTATTCTTGAAAACATGCTTAAAACTGATATCATGCATAACTTGTGGTAAAACATGTTTAAGTTATCCTTGAAGCTGAAATCAAGTGGTAATAGTAAAATCTGTAATATAATGACTCAATGCAATATCATAAGCTAAATACATAATCATAAGTAGTAAGTCTGAAATCTGAAAGCAAAGAGTCAATACATTTTCAAAGCATAAACTATTTTTGTGGGAGGTTTTATAACCGACATACACCATATGAGCTACATAGAATTCGATGTATCCGCCCCATCGAGAGGACCCAATGTACCTTGCCAGGGGTACAAAGGCATCAAAGTAACATGATCACCTAAAAATAATGCCCAGGACGGGACTTAGAACCTACGGGGGCAACGTAGTTCTGGGACTTATGGGTACTCTCACCCGTCCAACTCGGTGCTAATACTACTCCCAAAAACATACATATAGCTCATATAATATCGATGACATATCTGATGCCAAAGCTGTTCAAAATCAATGACATATCTGATGCCAAATCTAAGTAAAAACCAATGACATATCTGATGCCAAAGCTAAGTAAAACCAATGACATATCTGATGCCAAAGCTAAGTAAAACCAATGACATATCTGATGCCAAAGCTATTTGGAAAAGCAAAAGTCATATCTGATGCTATGCAATTCAAAGTCATAATCTGAAGGCTTATCTTAGCCATAGTTCAAAACATGCTTTTCATACTAAATTCATACTTGAAGAATCATACATGCAATTTCATAAGTTCATAAGTGCCATGATAGCTAATCATACTAATTTCCTCTTGAAAACATGTAAATTCATGGGTTCATGCTAGAAATCCATTTTCATGCTTGGGATTTCAAATTTAATGAAAGAATCATAATCAAATCATGAATAATCAATAAGAAAACCATGAATTTAAACATAGGAACTGATTTCATAAACTTTCCCCAATTTTGGTTCAAAACCCTAATCTCATAAGTTCATAATTCAACATAAGAATTGGTGATTTTGGGCACAAGGGTGAAAGGAACCCATTGTTAAAAACCTACATACTTTGGATGAAGATTACCCACTTCAATGAAAAAGATTTGGAGACTTGACTTGGAGCTTGGAGACTTGAGCTTGAAGGATCCTTGAGAGAATTCTTCCTTTTTGGGAGAAGATTGGAGAACTAAGGAGGCACTTAGGATAATATGGGTGAAAACCCTTCTAAAAGTAGTCAAAACGACTTCACTTAATACATAATAGGGTGAGAAATGACCAAAATACCCTTGGGAAATAACTTGAGAAAAGCTGGAAATTTGGTCAACTTAGTGACCACGACTCCATCTACGAGTCATGATCCAAATGACAAGTCATCATTAGCATTCGTAGAACTCAGGCTGCAAATGTGATTCTATGACTTCACAGGACGGCTCCGTGAAACTAACGATGGGTTGTCGAATGGAGTCATAGAATCGAAAGCTCAATTGACTTTAAAGTCAAACCATGACTCAAGACTACGACTCATCATTTGAATGACGAGTCGTAGACTTGACTCGTCATTCCTGAAGGGACTTGGGATTTACCAATCCTCTGAACTCAAACCAGGAGTTAGCAGGACGGATCCGTCGTTTGAACGATGGGTCATCATTGGACTCGTGATTGCTGGAAGTACTTGGCAGTCTCCTCCTTTGATTCCATGAGTGGAATCACGACTTGTGAAATAACCACGGGTCATAGAAACCACTCGTGGTTCTCAGTCCTAGGGACAGACTTGCAGAAGTCACTCTACGGTTGCCTTCCATGAACTATGGTTTGAACCATGACTCGTGGTTGGACCCGTAGACTCTGGAACATGGAAAAAAATTGAATTCTTAACTTGGATAGCTGCATACGTTTCTGGGATGTTACAATATCCCTCCCTTGGGATCATTCGTCCTTGAATAAAGGCTAGACAAGGGAAACTGAGGGGATAACAGCCCAACGAAACATCAAACATAGGAATCAAGGGGTAATCATAAAACCAAAACTTTTCAACTTGAACACATGATAAACTAACTTCGTAAAACATGGATGCATGCTAAAATCATGAGAGGAACTGACGGAGTAGAATCAGAGGGACATATTAAGTATGGAACTAATTTCTCAAGCTGGAACTGTATTGAAAGGAAAAGGATGAGGGTACTTGGTCTTCATGAATGATTCTGCTTCCCAAGTAGTTCCTCCAACTGAGTTGTAAAAGCTGAAGTACTATTGTGGCAACCGACTCCTGATTGAAATAAAAATTGAGCTGGTTTCATGAGATACGTATGAATGCTGAGACTGTAAGAACAACTAATGGGATAGGAACTCGATACCCAACATGATAGTTTATCTGGGATGAAAGTAGGAACTCAGCTAAAACTCATAAAGAACAAACATACTCTAGAGTTCACAGTTAATCGAAAGGGACACCAAACTGAGAGAAATAGATATACGGGAAAACCATTCTCTTCTAAATACTACCCCTACCATTCGCAACTAACAACCTCAACAGCGCATACAAAGGTACTAAGGCCTGAGTCTAACTACCTGATTTCCCCCATGTTAAAAACTATCTCGACTAGATATATATACATGCAACTGAACAATATACATACAAATGAACTGAGCAGGAAAATGGATATACTAAAATATAACTAAAAATTGAACTGGATGTAATGACCAAGTATAAATCATGTAATTGTAACATGCTAGCCTGAACTGAATAACTGAAAATCTGAGTACATGGTCAATGCAATACAGAATATGGACTGTGGGAGACACTACTAACCGACATACCCCAAGCTGAGCTAACTATGGGGCCAATCTATAACCCTAGATGGAAGGGCATTCGTACCTTGTCAAGGGTACAAACAAGTCTGACGTGGATCCACTACTGATGTTCATAAGGGACAAGGAGGTGGAGCCTAGTCTGACAGCTGACTCCTTTAAACCTACGGTGGAGCCATAGTTCTGGGACTTGGGGACTGCTACTAAGGGTCATAGTCTAAGCTGACAGCTAGGCCCTCATCCCCTAGCCCGCTCGGTATTAAGTCTACTCCCAACTAAAGGTAAGGACAATATACTGAAATAAGAGATAGCTCAACACTGATATAACTTGACTAGGAATGTAACATCAAAATACTGAGAAGTATAGCATTCAAATTTTGAAGCATGAACATAACAGCTGGACTACCTAGCAAGTCAAATTCATGAAGTACTAGGATATCTACAAACTAGGGTTCTTGAGCATTTTTCATGAATATTGAACTAATTCTCCTAAAACAAAGTAAGAACTTTCAAAAGGCGATTCAAGTCAGACAAAGCTTCTTCTCCAAGGTTCCAGGCCTAGGGTTCTTCCTTTCAAGCTTCAACTCCAGAGTTCTTGCAAGGAATTCTCCGTAGATTTCTATACCAGGTATGTGGGATTTCACTAGTGGGTTTCTCTCACCCATTAGGTCCCTAGACTTCAGAAAAATCTTCAGTTCTCTATAAAAGCTTCAGACCTAGGGTTCCAATTTCTTAGGGAATTATTGTGATTCAGTTTCTACAGTTATTATGGTATTAATTACATGTTTCTTGAAGAATTAGTTCAATATTCATGAAAAATGCTCAGGAACCCTAGTTTGTAGATATCCTAGTACTTCATGAATTTGACTTACTAGGTAGTCCAACCGTTATGTTCATGCTTCAAAATTTGAATGCTATACTCCTCAGTATTTTGATGTTGCATTCCCAGTCAAGTTATATCAGTGTTGAGCTATCTCTTATTTTAGTATATTGTCCTTACCTTTAGTTGGGAGTAGACTTAGTACCGAGTAGGCTAGGGGATGATGGCCTCGCTGTCAGCTTAGGCTATGACCGTTAGTAGCAGTCCCTAAGTCACAGAACTACGGCACCACCATAGGTTTAATGGAGTCAGCTGTCAGACTAGGCTGCACCTCCTTGTCCCTTGTGTACATCAGTAGTGGATCCACGTCAGACTTGTTTGTACCTTTGGCAAGGTACGAATGCCCTTCCATCCAGGGTTATAGGTTGGCCCCATAGTTAGCTCAGCTTGGGGTATGTCGGTTAGTAGTGTCTCCCACAGTCCATATTCAGTATTGCATTGACCATGTATTCAGATTTTCAGTTATTCAGTTCAGGCTAGCATGTTACAGTTACATGATTTACACTTGGTCATTGCATCCAGTTCAATTTTCAGTTATATTTTAGTATATCCATTTTCCTGCTCAGTTCATTTGTATGTATATTGTTCAGTTGCATGTATATATATATTTTTCAGTCCAGCCTGTATCCTTTATGCTCAGTACATTCAAAGTATTGACGCATACTTTTGTGTTACATTATTTCATAATGTAGGTTCAGGCACTCAGCATACAGATCGCGCATAGTTTGACTTTCGGTCCGTACTTAGCAAATCAGTGGTGAATCCTCATTAGTTCGAGGACATAGACATGCTTTACTTTAGTGCTTATTTCTAGTTTCAGATTTTTTTAGAGTTAGCTGGGGGAATGTCCCAGAAACTCCTATTTCAGTCAGATGGCTTTCAGACATAGACTAGACTCAGCAGTTGTTGGTGTTATTTTCAGTTAACACTATACTATTATATTTTAGTTTTGGGTCCTTCCCATTTTCAGATATTACATTACTTTAGCTTCCGCTAAGAAATCTGTTTTGAATTGCTTTAGATTGCTTTTCTTTATGGATAGTTCATGCCATGGGTTAGCTTGGGTTCACTTGTGACACTAAGTACCGTATCGCGTCTAAGGGGTAGCCTCGGGGCGTGACAATTTCAACCCAAACTCTTGGTTATAAATATAGAGGATTACCTCATTTTTCCAGAATCGGAAATCTGTATCCTACATATATTTTTATGCAAAAGTAAATCGAGTCTAAGTATGATAGAAGGTATTGAGGTTTAAGGTACCGCTACGTCAATACCAGGTATATCCATTTTATCCTGGGAGGAAATAATCCACAACCTCGGGTATAGTGAAGGGATTAAATTCCTTAAGGACACACAGTGAATTCTGTTGTCTCGGATATTTTTTTATACTTACTATTTTCCAGTTTTAATTACTGTTATTATTCTGGCATACTTGTTGAACACAGATACCAACAAGCTTAAGGAATTTAATCTATTTATTTATTTCTGTGTTCATCTATTTTCTGGATTTGGAGACTAAAAACTTTTTTGGTTTTTCTACTCCGTCTTAATATTCGATTCGATGAATATAAAAACTTCATCGAATATTAAATCTGTTTCTGAAAAAAATTTATTTGGTTCGAAGAAATAAAATCTTCACCAACTAATATTTTCGTTTGTGTTGTTACCAGTAACAAACATGACAGGAATAGAAAGTACCCCAATGGTTGGCACTGCTTGTAATGCAGCCTCCTCCAGTCGTTCTGCACCAGCACCGGCTCCGGCAGAAAAGCCCAGAAAGTTCTCTGGAATTGACTTTAACCGCTGGCAATAGAAAATGTTCTTTTACTTGACTACTTTGAGTCTGCAAAGGTTCATTAAGGAAGATGTTCCAGTTATGTCAAAATCAACCCCGGATAATGAACGCTTCTTAGTGACTGAGTCTTGGACGCACTCAGATTTTTTGTGCAAAAACTATATACTAAGCGGGCTGGAGGATGATCTGTACAGTGTGTACAACAACATGAAGAGTTTAAGATAATTGTGGGATGCTTTAGAGAAAAAGTACAAAACAGAAGATGTCGGGTTGAAGAAGTTTACAGTTGCTAAGTTTCTGGACTTCAAGATGATGGATAGCAAATCTGTTGTTACCCAAGTTCAGGAATTGCAAGTGATTATTCACGATATCCTTGCTGAAGGTATAAACTTTATTAATACTTCTGTCATAAGTATTAAATATATTATAAATACTTACATAACCTTTTATGTAGGTTTGGTTGTAAATGATGCATTTCAAGTGGCAGCAATGATTGAGAAGTGGCCTCCCTTATGGAAGGACTTCAAAAGTTATTTGAAACACAAATGCAAGGAGATAACACTCGAAGATCTCATTGTTCGATTGAGGATCGAGGAAGATAACAAGACTGCCGAAAAGAAGGCTAGAGGAAACTCATCAATTATGGGAGAAAATATTGTTGAGACTGGTCCAACTAATCCAAAAAAGAGGAAAATACCATCTGAACTGAAAAACTATCCTAGCAAGAAAAAGTTCAAGGGAGACTGCCACAACTGTGGAAAAGCTGGACACAAGGCTGTGGAATGTCGTGCTCCAAAGAAAGACAAGAAGAAGGGTCAAGTCAATATGGTTGAAACAAAAGTAGACATTGATGACTTATGTGCTATGTTTTCTGAATGCAACTTAGTAGGAAGTCCTAAGGAGTGGTGGATTGATTATGGAGCCACCCGACATGTCTGCACTGTTAGAGAAGCATTTGCAACATATGCTTCTGCATGACCCAATGAGACCATTTTCATGGGAAATTCTGCAACAACCACGATTGAAGGTTATGGAAAAGTAGTTTTGAAGATGACCTCTGGCAAGGTAGTGACTCTAAACAATGTTTGTCATGTTCCTGAAATTAGGAAGAACTTAGTTTCTACTAGTCTTATAGTCAAAAACGAATTTAAGTGCATTTTTGTTTCTGACAATGTTGTAATAAGTAAGAACGAGATGTATGTAGGAAAAGGTTACCTTACTGAGTGCCTTTTCAAACTGAATGTAATGGTTGTTGATAATAATAAAGTTTCAGCTTCTTCTTACTTGCTTGAGTCAAATGATCTATGGCATTCACGTTTAGGACATGTCAATTATAAAACCTTGCGCAAAATGATCAACTTGAATATATTTCCTAAGTTTGAATGTAATCAATACAAATGTCAAATATGTATTGAATCTAAGTATGTTAAGAATCCTTATAAGTTCGTTGAAAGGAAATCAAATCCCTTAGACATAATTCACACAGATATTTGTGACATGAACTCAATACCATCTCGCGGTGAAAAAAGGTGTTTCATAACCTTCATTAACGATAGTACATGGTACTGTTATGTCTATTTACTTAATAGTAAAGATGAGGCAATTGAAGCATTCAAATAATACAAAAGAGAAATTAAAACACAACTTAACAAAAAGATCAAAATGATAAAGAGTGATAGAGGCGGCGAATATGAATCTCCTTTTGAAGAAATATGTTTGGAATATGGAATTATTCATCAAACAACTTTCCTTACTCGCCACAATCAAATGGAATTGCGGAAAGGAAAAATAGAACACTTAAGGAGATGATGAATGCCTTGTTAATAAGTTCTGGTTTACCCCAGAACTTGTGCGGGGAAGCTATCCTTACGGCTAGGAGAATACTTAATAGAGTTCTCAATAGTAAAACACAATCTATTCCATATGAAAAATGGAAAGGAAGAAAGTCTAACCTTGAATACTTGAAAGTGTGGGGGTGTTTGGCTAAGGTGCAAGTTCCTACACCTAAAAGGGTAAAAACAGGACCAAAAATAATTGATTATGTTTTCATAGGATATGCTACAAATAGTAAAGCATATCGATTTCTGGTGTATAAATCAGAAAATCCCGACATTCATGTGAATACGGTAATTGAATCAGATAATGCTGAATTTTTTTGAAACCATATATCCGTATAAAAGGGAATGTGAGTTGTCTAACGAAGAATCTAAACGACCTCGGGAAGAAACAACAGAAAATTATCTTGACAAGGAAAATCCAAGACGTAGCAAACGTCAAAGGAACTCTACTTCCTTTGGACCAGAATTTCTGACATTCTTGTTAGAAAATGAGCCTCGAACTTTTAAAAAAGCAATGACTTCTTCGGAAGCTCAATATTTGAAAATGGCAGTCAATAGTGAGATTGAATCCATAATGAACAATCATACGTGGGAATTGGTTGATCTTCCTCCAGGAAAAAAACCTTTAGGTTTTAAATGGATTTTCAAAAGGAAAATAAAAGATGATGGCACTATATATAAATATAAATCAAGACTTGTAGTCAAAGGATTTATACAATGTGAGGGTCTCGATTACTTTGATACGTACTCACCGATAACAAGAATTACGTCAATTCGAGTTTTAATAGCTTTAGCCATTGTGTAAAGTCTTCAAATTCATCAAATGGATGTAAAAATAACCTTCTTAAATGGAGTTTTAGAGGAATAAATATACATGGAACAACCCAAAGGGTTCGTGGTTCCTGAAAATTAAAAGAAGGTATGTTGGCTTGTTAAATCCTTGTTTGGACTAAAACAAGCACCCAAACAATGGCATGCGAAATTTGACCATACAATGTTGTCAAATGACTTCAAAATTAACGAGTGTGACAAATGTGTTTATATTAAGAACACTCCGAATCAAGTAGTCATTGTTTGTCTGTATGTGGATGATATGTTGATAATGAGTAACGACATTGCTAACATAAATGCTATGAATATATGTTTGCTAGTAAATTTGATATGAAAGACTTAGGAGTTACCGATTTGATATTGGGAATTAATATTCACAAAACTCCTCAAGGTCTAGCATTGTCTCAATCTCATTATATCCAAATGGTACTTGAAAAATTCTAGTATTTGAACTTCAAAGTTGCAAATACACCAATTGATGTGAACCTTGCTCTTGCTAAGAACAAAGGCGAAAGTCATTCTCAATTGGACTATGCTAGAGTGTTGGGAAGTTTGATGTACATCATGAATTGTACACCATCAGATATAGCCTGCGCTATAAGTAAATTGAGTCGATACACAAGTAATCCCAACCAGACTCATTAGATGGCTATGAAATGAGTTTTGGGGTATTTGGAACATACTCAAAACTTTGCCTTGCATTACAATAAATATCCAGATGTTATTGAAGGATATAGTGATGCAAATTGGATCACCGGGTCAACTGAAACAAAGTCCACAACTGGATATGTTTTTCCCATTGGTGGAGGAGCAGTATCTTGGAAATCATCCAAACAAACCTGTATCGCTCGCTCTACAATGGAGTCTGAGTTCATAGCTTTGGAAAAGGCCGGTGAAGAAGTTGAGTGGCTCCGGAATTTCCTAGAAGAAATTCCATTTTGGCCTAAGCCATTGGCTCTTATATGCAAACATTGCGATAGCCAAGCAGCAATAGGAAGGGCTGGGAGCATTATGTATAATGGAAAGTCTCGTCACATACGACAAAGATATAACACCATTAGACAACTACTCTCAAGTGGAATTATCACAATCGACTATGTAAAGTCAAGATATAATGTATCGGATCAACTTACAAAAGGACTAACTAGAGAGGTAGTTGAAAGATCATTAAAGGGAATGGGACTATGGCCGAGGACAAATCATCGTGGCGGTAACTCTACCTAGAAGACTGGAGATCCCAAGATCTAGGTTCAAGGAGATCAAACAAAGTCATTGATGACGATTCAACATTGTCAAAATAACTTTTAAAGGTCTATCATCGTGATAAGACAATGTTCAGTGACAAGGATAAGGCATTAGGGCTTTTTAATTATTTCAAAGTTTGATACATGGTATATCAAATGATGTATCTACGGGACAACACATTTAGGAATCACTTATATAATTGAGAAGTTGAAGTCGCTTCAAGGAGAATCTAATAAGGCCAGTTCTCTATGCACTTATGAACCAGGCAGTGTTCATGGCTGAAACGAACAAAACAATGAGAACCAAAGACAGTTAAAGGGTTGATTGTGTGACTTATGTTGTCTAGCTATATACCAAAGCCCAACAGTTCAAATACATCAAGTCTACCGATTGACCGAGTATATCCGATATATGTTCACTACGGAAAGTTCAAAGGGAAACCTACTAATCTAGAAGCAATTAATCCTTGATTTCAAATCACACAGTTTTTCATACATATGTTTTCATGATATAGCCATTCCCCATTCATGTGGGGGATTGTTGGGTTTGTGTTCTTTAAAGAATGAGCTTTAAAGATAAGGTGTGAATTGGGAAATGTGGATGTAATGTGAATTGGGAAATATGGGGGAACCAAGTGAAGGGAAAATGAAAGGAAGAGTCATTTCTCCATCATTGGTAGAATAGAGGAAATTTTTTGTCTTTATATTAAGAAACACTCCCTTTAGCTCTTAAAGGGTTAAGAAGAGAGTGCCCCCTCGCGCCGTCATCGTTGCTCGCTCGATTCGGCTTCGGCAAATGATATGATTGATTGATAAATTTTTTGGATAAAATTTATTTTCAGAAAGGATCTGGTCCTTCCGAAATGACACCAAACCTGTTCGGAACAGGTGTCTTCTCCGAATAGACACCAGACATTTTCAGAACAGATCTTTCTTCCGAACAGGCACCATACCTATTCTGAAGAGGTGTTGTTCGCACCATTTCAACCCAAACTCTTGGCTATAAATATAGAGGATTACCTCATTTATCTAGAATCGAAAATCTGCATCCTACATATATTTTCTTACAAAAGTAAATCGAGACTAAGTGTGAAAGAAGGTATTGAGGTTTAAGGTACCGCTACGCCAATACCAGGTATATCTATTTTATCCTGGGAGGAAATAATCTAGAACCTCGGGTATAGTGAGGGGATTAAATTTCCTAAGGACACAAGTGAATTCTGTGGTCTCGGATATTTTTTTATACTTACTATTTTCCAGTTTTAATTACTTTTATTATTCTGCCATACTTGTTGAACACAGATACCAACAAGCTTAAGGAATTTAATCTATTTATTTATTTCTGTGTTCATCTATTTTCTGGATTTAGAGACTAAAAACCTTTTTGGTTTATCTACTTCATTTTAATATTCGATTCGAAGAATATAAAAACTTCATCGAATATTAAATCTTTTTCTGGAAAATTTTATATGGTTCGAAGAAATAAAATCTTCACCAACTAATATTTTCGTTTGTGTTGTTACCAGTAACAAACATGACAGGAACAGAAAGTACCCCAATGGTTGGCACTGCTAGTAACGCAACCTCCTCCAGTCGTTCTGCACCAGCATCGACTCTGGTAGAAAAGCCCGGAAAGTTCTCTGGAATTCACTTTAAGCGCTGGAACATAAAATGTTCTTTTACTTGACTACTTTGAGTCTGCAAAGGTTCATTAAGGAAGATGTTCCAGTTATGTCGGAATCAACCCCGGATAATGAACGCTTCTTAGTGACTGAGGCTTGGACGCACTCAGATTTTTTGTGCAAAAATTATATACTAAGCGGGCTGGAGGATGATCTTTATAGTGTGTACAGCAACATAAAGACTTCAAGAGAACTGTGGGATGCTTTAGAGAAAAAGTACAAAACAGAAGATGTCGTGTTGAAGAAGTTTATAGTTGCTAAGTTTCTGGATTTCAAGATGGTGGATAGCACATTTGTTGTTACCCAAGTTCAGGAATTGCAAGTGATTATTCACGATCTCCTTGCTGAAGGTATAAACTTCATTAATACTTCTGTCATAAGTATTAAATATATTATAAAGACTTACATAACCTTTTATGTAGGTTTGGTTGTAAATGATGCGTTTCAAGTGGCAACAATGATTGAGAAGTTGTCTCCCTTATGGAAGGATTTAAAAAGTTATTTGAAACACAAATGCAAGGAGATAACACTCGAAGATCTCATTGTTCGATTGAGGATCGAGGAAGATAACAAGACTGCCGAAAAGAAGGCTAGAGGAAACTCATCAATTATGGGAGAAAATATTGTTGAGACTGGTCCAACTAATCTGAAAAAGAGGAAAAAACCATCTTGACTGAAAAACTATCCTAGCAAGAAAAAGTTCAAGGGAGACTGCCACAACTGTGGAAAAGCTGGACACAAGGCTGTGGAATGTCGTGCTCCAAAGAAAGACAAGAAGAAGGGTCAAGCCAATATGGTTGAAACAAATGTAGACATTGATGACTTATGTGCTATGTTTTCTGAATGCAACTTAGTAGGAAGTCCTAAGGAGTGGTGGATTGATTATGGAGCCACCCAACATGTCTGCGCTGTTAGAGAAGCATTTGCAATATATGCTCATGTTGGACCCGATGAGACCATTTTCATGGGAAATTCTGCAACAGCCAAGATTGAAGGTTATGGAAAAGTATTTCTGAAGATGACCTCTGGCAAGGTGGTGACTCTGAACAACGTTTTTCATGTTCCTGAAATTAGGAAGAACTTAGTTTCTACTAGTCTTCTAGTCAAAAATGAATTTAAGTGCATTTTTGTTTCTGACATAGTTGTAATAAGTAAGAACGAGATATATGTAGGAAAAGGTTACCTTATTGAGGGCCTTTTCAAATTGAATGTAATGGTTGTTGATAATAATAAAGTTTCAGCTTCTTCTTACTTGCTTGAGTCAAATGATCTATGACATTCACGTTTAGGACATGTCAATTATAAAACCTTGCGCAAAATGATCAACTTGAATATATTGCCTAAGTTTGAATGTAATCAATCCAAATGAAAAATATGTATTGAATCTAAGTATGTTAAGAATCCTTATAAGTTTGTTGAAAGGAATTCAAATCCCTTAGACTTAATTCACACAGATATTTGTGACATGAAGTCAATACCATCTCGCGGTGGAAAAAGGTATTTCATAACCTTCATTGATGATAGTACGCGGTACTGTTATGTCTATTTACTTAATAGTAAAGATGAGACAATTGAAGCATTCAAACAATACAAAAGCAAAGTTGAAACACAACTTAACAAAAAGATCAAAATGATAAGGAGTGATAGAGGCGGCGAATATGAATCTCCTTTTGAAGAAATATGTTTGGAATATGATATTATTCATCAACAACTGCTCCTTACTCGCCACAATCAAATATAATTGCGGAAAGGAAAAACAGAACACTTAAGGAGATGATGAATGCCTTGTTAATAAGTTCTGGTTTACCCCAGAACTTGTGGAGGGAAGCTATCCTTAAAGCTAGCAAAATACTTAATAGAGTTCCCCATAGTAAAACACAATCTATTCCATATGAAAAATGGAAAGGAAGAAACCTAGCCTTGAATACTTGAAAGTGTGGGGGTGTTTGGCTAAGGTGCAAGTTCTTAAACCTAAAAGGGTAAAAACAGGACCAAAAACAATTGATTGTGTTTTCATAGGATATGCTACAAATAGTAAAGCATATCGATTTATGGTCAATAAATCAAAAAATCCCGACATTCATGTGAATACAATAATTGAATCAGATAATGCTGAATTTTTTGAAACCATATATCCGTATAAAAGGGAATGTGAGTTGTCTAACGAAGGATCTAAACGACCTCGAGAAGAAACAACAGAAAATGATCTTGACAAGGAAAATCCAAGACGTAGCAAACGTCAAAGGACCTCTACTTCCTTTGGACCAGAATTTATGATATTCTTGTTAGAAAATGAGCCTCAAACTTTTAAAGAAGCAATGTCTTCTTCGGAAGCTCAGTATTGGAAAGAGGCAATCAATAGTGAGATTGAATCCATAATGAACAATCATACGTGGGAATTGGTTGATCTTCCTCCAAGAAATAAACCTTTAGGTTCTAAATGGATTTTCAAAAGGAAAATAAAAGATGATGGAACTATTGACAAATATAAAGCAAGACTTGTAGTCAAAGGATTTAGACAATGTGAGGGTCTCGATTACTTTGATACGTACTCACCGGTAATAAGAATTACATCAATTTAAGTGTTAATAGATTTAGCCGCTGTGTACAGTCTTCAAATTCATCAAATGGATGTAAAAACAGCCTTCTTAAATGGAGTTTTAGAGGAAGAAATATACATGGATCAACCCAAAGGGTTCGTGATTCCTGAAAATGAAAAGAAGGTATGTCGGCTTGTTAAATCCTTGTATGGACTAAAACAAGCACACAAACAATAACATGCGAAATTTGACCATACAATGTTGTCAAATGGCGTTCAAAATTAACGAGTGTGACAAATGTGTTTATATTAAGACCACTCCGAACAAGTAGTCATTGTTTGTCTGTATGTGGATGAAATGTTGATAATGAGTAACGACATTGCTAACATAAATGCTACGAAGCATATGCTTGCTAGTAAATTTGGTATGAAAGACTTAGGAGTTACCGATTTGATATTGGGAATTAAGATTCACAAAACTCCTCAAGGTCTAGCATTGTCTCAATCTCATTATATCCAAATGGTACTTGAAAAATTCTAGTATTTGAACTTCAAAGTTGCAAAAACACCAATTGATGTGAACCTTGCTCTTTCTAAGAACAAAGGCGAAAGTCATTCTCAATTGGACTATGCTAGAGTGTTGGGAAGTTTGATGCACATCATGAATTGTACACGACCAGATATAGCCTGCGCTATAAGTAAATTGAGTTGATACACAAGTAATCCCAACCAGACTCATTGGATGGCTATGAAACGAGTTTTGGGGTATTTGGAACATACTCAAAACTTTCCCTTGCATTACAACAAATATCCAGCGGTTATTGAAGGATATAGTGATGCAAATTGGATCACCGGGTCAACTGAATCGAAGTCTACAAGTGGATATGTTTTTACCATTGGTGGAGGAGCAGTATCTTGGAAATCATCCAAACAAACCTGTATCACTCGCTCTACAATAGAGTCTGAGTTCATAGCTTAGTACAAGGCCAGTGAAGAAGATGAGTGGCTCCGGAATTTCCTAGAAGACATTCCATTTTGGCCTAAGCCATTGGCTCCTATATGCATATATTGTGATAACCAAGCAGCAATAGGAAGGGCAGGGAGCGTTATGTATAACAGAAAGTCTCGTTACATACGATGAAGACATAACACCATTAGACAACTACTCTCAAGTGGAATTATCACAATCGACTATGTAAAGTCAAGATATAATGTGTCGGATCCACTTACAAAAGGCCTAACTAGAGAGGTAGTTGAAAGATCATCAAAGGGAATGGGACTATGGCCGAGGACAAATCATCGTGATGATAACTCTACCTAGAAAACTGGAGATTCTAAGATCTAGGTTCAAGGAGATCAAACAAAGTCATTGATGACGGTTCAACATTGTCAAAATAACTTTTAAAGGTCCATTCTCGTGATGATACAATGTTCAGTAGCAAGGATAAGGCATTAGGGCTTTTTAATCATTTCTAAGTTTGATACAGGGTATATCAAATGTGTATCTATGGGACAAAACATTTAGGAATCACCTATATAAGTGAGAAGTGGAAGCCGCTTCAAGGAGAATTCGAAAAGGCCAGTTCTCTACGCACTTATGAACCAGGCAGTGTTCATGGCTGAAATGAACAAAACAATGAGAACCAAAGACAGTTAAAGGGTTGATTGTGTGACTTATGTTGTCTAGGTATACACCAAAGCTCGACGGTTCAAAGACATCAAGTCTATCGATTGATCGAGTATATTCGATATATGTTCACTACGGAAAGTTCAAAGGGAAACCTACTTATCCAGATTCAATTAATCCTTGCTTTCAAATCACACAGTTTTTCATGCATATGTTTTCATGATATAGCCATTCCCCATTCATGTGGGGGATTGTTGGGTTTGTGTTCTTTAAAGAATGAGCTTTAAAGATAAGGTGTGAATTGGAAAATGTGGATGTAATGTGAATTGGGAAATATGGGGGAACCAAGTTAAGGGAAAATGAAAGGAAAAGTCATTTCTCCCTCATTGGTAGAATAGAGGAAAAAATTTATCCTTATATTAAGAAACACTCTCTTTAGCTCTTAAAGGGTTAAGAAAAGAGTGCCCCCTCGCACCGTCGTCGCTCGCTCAGCTCGGCTTCAGCTACGGCTACGGCTACGACTTTTGAATAGACACCAAACCTGTTTGAAACAGGTGTCTTCTCCGAATAGACACCCGACATTTTCAGAACAGATGTTTCTTCTGAACAGGCACCATACCTGTTCCGAAGAGGTGTTTTTTGCACCATTTCAACCCAAACTCTTGGCTATAAATATAGAAGATTACCTCATTTTTCCAGAATCAAAAATCTGCATCCTACATATATTTTCTTACAAAAGTAAATCGAGTCTAAGTGTGATAGAAGACTGACTCTTTGAGTTCGTTGAAGGTATTGAGGTTTGAGGTACCGCTACATCAATACCAGGTATATCCATTTTATCCTGGGAGAAAATAATCCACAACCTCGGGTACAGTGAGGGGATTAAATTCCTTAAGGACACACAGTTAATTCTGTGGTCTCAGATATTTTTTTATACTTACTATTTTCCAGTTTTAATTACTGTTATTATTCTGGCATATTTGTTGGACACGAATACCTACAACACTGTATTAATGCAAGTGCTTACAAGATTTCTTATTATTACTCATCAAAAAAAGACGTGAAGGCAAATAGTAGAAGTCAGATTATCAGCGAATTTAGAATCAAAGGCAAAAAACTAATATAGCAGGACATGAAATGGTCCAAGTACAATTTGGGCCATAGATATGCTTATGCGATACATTACTATGTCATACTCATGCACCTGATTCAACAAGGTTAGGCAGGAAACGTGTCTAGTCTCATTAACAAATCGCATGGACGTGTGTTTCACATCAGCACATGTGATTTATTTATATAATTAGTTTTTATGTGGTTCGATTTTACGTTTACTGCAGTATTTGTTGCTAAGTTTCTAATACATATTTCAGAAAGATGTCAATGGAAGACAGGAAAAAACTTGGGAATGCACTCACAAACCTGTCTCCTAAAGATCTTAATAAAGCACTATTGATTGTGGCACAGAATGCTCCTACTTTCCAAGAGACAGCATCAGAAGTGGAGCTTGACATGAATGCTTAGGTCATCGGTGATGATCATTTCATGTATGCAGCATTTCTAGTTCTTAATCTACTTTTGCTTTACGTGACATGAGTATTGACCTTTATGTAGAGTGAGTCCATATTATGGAAGTTGAAATTCTTCGTACAGGACATCCTACATGCACAGGGAAAGATCCCAGTGAGCATCAAAACAAACAACATCAATACCAATAATCTCGTTAACAACAACAAATGCGGTAGAGAAATTTGCAATGCACTCACCAAATCTTCCCCAAAAAGGAGTAAAAAGCCATCCTGATTTGTCATAAAAAACTTCTTATGTTCACTTTTGGAGGTGTAAATGTTTTGAATCATTGGGGACATGATAAATGATCTATCTTCAACGTTGTTAATACCTCAAAAAGGACAGAGACAGACAACCATTGTAATAAGTAGGTTTTGTATAGGAAATTCCTGATTTATACATCTTACGTAGAAGCCTGCAATTTCAGATATACATAGCAATAGTGCATTAACAAGTTCTTGAATGCTTGGTTAAAGTACAACATTTATACAGGAAAGTCTGATCATTTGTAGTCCAATTGCAGTGATGGGAGACATCCTAACTTACTTTCCAAGCATCGCGATAAGTTCATATTCGGTGTTATTTCATAAGTGGGGCCTGGAGAGGTTGGTGTGTCCTCGTAGATAATTAAAAAGAGCTGTCAAAAAGCAAAGAGATATTTTTTTTAAATGGACTAAGTAAAGAGGAAAGTATGATAAACTAGGGTTGCATATCGGTCGGGTTTCAGTTTTAAAGGTTATCGGTTTGACTTAGTAGTTATCAGTTTGTGGACATGCTAAACTGTTATAGAACCATTAAGATATTGGTTTATTAGTTATTAGTCATTATCGTACAAAGGGTGACAAAAAAAGAAATTACTATCTTGAAAGTCGGTGACAAAAAATAGGACTTATTCCAAAGTTCTTTTCCTTAAAAGAAAAAAAAGGATCCCAATAAGATTTTTCTTTTATTCCAAAGTTGTGATTACTACTTTTGCATTTTATTTTGTGGAGCTCTTTGCTTGTTCTAGTACTAGGAATTTTGAAAATTTGTACTCTGGTAAAAGGACAACAAATTATTCCCTTTGTTATCTTCATGGTCCCCCATTATTCCATATCATGGTGTGTGCTTGAGCAGATGATCTATCGAAAACAACCTCTATTAGCATAAGGTAGGGGTAAGGTCTTCGTAGCAGAAATTTTTTTGCTATAGCAGAAGTCAAAGGCGGTCAATCCACTATAGCGGGCGGCTTCCGCTATAGCAGTATTTAGGCTGCTATAGCGAAAGGGCGCGACCAAAAAACTCAAAAATGGGTTTTATAATTTCATTCTCTCCCATTTAGCCCCAAAAAGAGACGGGGGTTACTCCAAAAACCCTCCTAGGCTGCTCCAAGGATTGAGAGTGTTTTTAAATCCTTTTGAAAGTTTTGTTACGGTTGTCATGCTCAAGGGGAAAAAGTATGAATGCGAGTGTTGGGATAGTATTCCACCCAAGAGAAAGTATAAACTAGGTTTTTATGAGGTGAGTAGTGAGATGATCCCAAGGCCAAGGATATATGGAATCATGAGCTTAGAAGCCGGAGAGTGCAGGTAGTAAGTGATCGAAAATATAGCTAGAGTCCTGTACCCACTAAGTAAGTGAGTGAATGTGGTATGCCCATATAGTGTAGGTTCTAGTGTAGCAAGATTTGCAAATTTTATGGAGATTGGTAGAAGTAGAGTGGTTAGTTAAGATGTTCTTTTTAATTATTCAAAATATGGAAGACACTTATGGTGACTTGATGTTGTAGTAGTATAGACCAATTATAGGTTGTGGATGTAAAGATAGAGTGATTATGAGTTGGTAAATTTGGGCTTTAATTTGGGAAAAATTGAAGAGGGAGACTTATTGATGTTTATAGAACTTTTAAAGATAGTTTAAATGTATGCGTGGGTAAGTAGATGTGATATTGAGAAAATAATAGCATACTAATGGGTTGTAATTGTAACACCCCAAAAATCCTAAACTAATACCCGAACCTTTTTCCATGAGTGTAATGATCATTTTCCTAGTGTGGTGAGTGCTTTGGATGCAAATGATGTTCATCTGGACGACGGACCGTCGTTCCCAATCGTAGTCCCTGAGTTCAGGGGGACAGATTTTCCCCAAGGCAAACTATGAGTCAACAAGACAATTCGTTGTTTCAGAGAATGGACCATCGTTGGACTCGTGGAGTGCATTTCCAGTATCTAAAATTTTGAGTCAAAGAATTACGGATCCCTTTGACGGTCCATCCTTCTGGACGACAAACCATCGTCCTAAGCCGTGGTCACTGACTTCGGAAATTTCCAGCTTTTCCTAAGTTTAAGTTAAGAGGTATTTTTATAATTTCTCACTCTTTTAAATCCTATACTACGTCGTTTTAAGCCTATTTAGAAGGGTTTTTATTCCCACTTGGCCTAAGTTCTCTCCCATTCTTCCAACCAAGTTTCAAGAGAAGAAAAAAGAGTTCCATCTTCTCAAGCTTCAAGTTAGGGTTTCAAGCTCCAAGTCAAGTCTCCCAATTCTTTTCCAATCAAGAGGGTAATATTCTACCAAGGTATGTGGGTCTTTAACAATGGGCTCCTTTCACCCTTGTGACCAATATCCCCAATTCTTATGTTGAATTATGAACATATAAAATTAGGGTTTTTGATCTAAAGTTGGGGAAAGTTTATAAAATCATTTTCTATGTTTAAACTCATGGTTTTCTATTGATTACTCATAATTTGATTATGATTTCTTCATTGGTTTTGAAATCCCAAGCATGAATGTTGATCTCTAGCATGAAACTACAAATTTGCATGTTTTCAAGAGAAACTTGACATGATTAGATATCATGGCCTCCATGTATTTATGAAATTGCATGTATAATTCTTCAAGTATGAATTTAGAAAGAAAAAAATGTTTTGAACTATGGTTATGCATTGCTTTATGAACAATATTTGGCATGAGAGTATGCCTTTATGATTATGAACTATGTTATGAAAGATGCATGATTACCGGATGTGTTTTCATGCTTATGAGTACGATTTGGAATGAGAGTATGCCCCTATGATATGAATATGAGCCATATGTATGCATGTTTTGGGAGTAGTATTTAGCACCGAGTTGGACGGGATGAGATTGCCCTTAGTCCCAGAAACTACGTTTCCAACGTAGTTAATGAAATGAAATGTGCCTTAAAGGCTTATGAGAGTGGATCCACATCTTAATGAATGGTGTCCTTACCTGAGAGGGGCATTGGACAACTTTGCCAACTAGGGTAAGATAGTTGGAGATGGTGACTTTTTCCTTGGCAAGGTTCTAAGTCAGCTTTGCTAACTAGGGTCAGATAGTTAGATTCCATATAGCTCACATGGTCTCATGTCGGTTATAAGAAACTCCCCTATGTATGTTTTCCGCATGAATGATTTCAAGTTTTCTAAGCATTATGAACTCTCTTACAGACTATCATTTTGAAGTTGGCTTTTGCCTTATGATTTGATTTTCATTGTGATATCTTCTCATGATCTTTACTATGCATGGATTATGCCTAAATATGTTTCAAAGCATATTTCACTCTGTTTATGCATTGCTCACATACTTAGTACATTCCATAGTACTAACGCATATTGCGCGGCATCCTTTGATGATGCAGATTCAGACATACTTTCTCAGGTTCGTGGCTAGAGTTCCAGGCCACTCCCTCAGTTAGCTTTGGTGAGTCCTCATAGTTCGAGGACTAGGCCTTATTTCAGTTCTTATGCTTCCTTTACTTATTAGATTGTCGCGTTAGTTGGGGTATTATCCCATCAACTCTCTATGATAGTATTAGAGGCTTTTCAGACATAAATGTTATGGGATGACTATTCAGTTGTACTTCATATTCGACTCTCTTTTATATGATTATGCTTCCTATTTGGATTCTCTTACGATGCTTTCGCTATATCTTATCTTTTGTTATGCTTGAGAATGCTATGACAAAGGGTTAGCTTGGGATCCTTGTGGTTTCAAGTCCAGTGTTAAGTCTAGGGGGTAACCTCGGGGCATGACAAACTTGGTATCAGAGCCTCAGGTTCAAGAGTCCTAGGATGTCTGAAAGACGCACTAAGTAGAGTCTCATTCATGTGTGTGAAGCGCGCCATACTGATGAGAGGGAGGCTACGAGGTGTTTTAGGAAAAACTTCACTTCTTCATGTTCACTATCGTGCGATGGAGTTTGACTCTACTTACCCTTCTAATCCATTCCTTATGCATTCTAGATAATGTCTCCATGAAGAAACCCCATGAGGAATGCTAATCCAACCACTCCAGATCATGAGGTTATGAATGCATAATTTCGTGAAGCCATTTGTATGTTGCCTCAAGCCATGACAGCTTAGTTGAATGAGAAAGAGAAACTAAAGAAGAGGAAGAGAAAGAACAAAAAGTCCAGAACATGGAACCAATCGTCTTCTCAACAGAGGTCATCTGGACCAACCCCATATTTTGTTAGCACATCTGCCCTCAATTCTCATTCTTGTCATAATAGGGCTCCGAAGACCTTGAGGTACCCTCGTTATAGTAGTTGTAGTAAATTTCATCTGGGTAAGCGCCTTGCTGGCAAAGAGGGTTATTTTAGGTGGGGGTCAGTTAGGCCATAGGATCAGGAATTGCCCCTCATCTATGAGAAGCAACTGTGATATTCAGCCCCAAAACCAACTCCTTTCATTGCCTAGCCAGTCGGGTTAGAGTATTCCTCCAGAAGTTGAATCAGGTACGTCACTAGATTTTCTTCCTTTATGCACCCATAGCCCCCGGAACCCTACTCTTGTTTGGTTATGAGTTGTCTTAACCTAGAACTAAGTGGGGATAGGAGGGTTGATGCCTAGACTTTTAGGAGAAGGAGAGTCTTAAACTACAGAAGGAAGTGGGTATTCATGCTAGATTCTGGAGTAGTGTACGTTCTGTTAGGGTAAAATGATCATAGTCCTTGTAAGAGATAGGTGAGAGGTCCATAGAGTTAGAAGGGTAGCATGAACCTAAAGGGGAGATGGTGGAATGTAGAATCAGTCAGATTTTAAAGGCTCAGGTAGCAATGCTTGTGGGTGTTAGAACAAAGTCAAGAGGGGAGGTAGAAGCTTATTTCCATCCTAGCGTCCTAAGTATACTCCCGCCATTATGATACCTTTTGCATGCCTTGTGTGTCAGCGCCATGGTCCTATTTCAGACTCACGCTCATGTTCAAATTCTAGAATGGTAAGTGATTGCCTCAGACAATGATTCTACTCTTACTCTGCGAGTCTATGAATCCCATCTTCATGCCCCAAGGTCTGTTATTTATGTGAACTCATGTATCACAGTATGCTCAGTTATATTTACTCAGTCAGTCTTCAGAAATACCTCAATGGTTAATCAAATCATGTTACACCATGTATATGCTCAGACCTGATTCTTGAAATGATTCACGCTTATGATTGCCTTATTCTAAAGCCCTTTGGATCTTTTCCTTTGATGATGAGGGGTGGTGATCCTCACTAACTCATGTCTTACGTGCCCAGTATGTGAAGTGCTCATGCCTATTGCACTCAATTCTCCAAGCCCCACCTTGAGTGGCTTGTTCATGCTAAGTATAAGTTTAGATCAATCTGTAATCCTTCATTCATGACGCTCCTACTCCTGCTCCTCCCTTTCAATGATTCTGGTTTATGTTGTTGTAAGTGTTAGGGAAGAAGGCATTGTAGTAGCCTATATGAGAGGTAGAAAATTCCTTTTCCTTACTAGTGTACTTTTTCCACCTTGACTTCTAGGTGTGGGTGAATTATGAGGTAAGGATTATTCATGTGAAATAGTTAGAAGAGGTAGTCTGGTATGTTCCCCTGTAGAAGTCCCTGAATCTGCGATTCCTAGTTATGATAAGGGAGAGGAGAGAAGTCTTAAATAGGGTAAGCTACGAAACCATAAGGTGACCATAGTTATAAGCTTGAATATCGTGATGGGATACATGTGGATATTTGTTTTATGCAACTAATGACCCTTGGGTTGGGGAGCCCTGGATTAGTTGGTTGTTGTGATAAGAAAGAATACCATTCTTAGGAGATAACTCTAGATGCAAGGGGTTAGTCGAGATAGGCTTAAACATAGAGAATCGGGTAGTTAGACTCAGACCTTAGTACCTTTATGTGCGTTGTTGAGGTTGTTAGTTGCAAATGGTAGGAGTGGTATTCAGAAGAGAATAGTTTCCCCGTATATCTACTTCTCTCAGTTTGGTGTCCCTTTCGGTTAACTACCATTTCTAGAGTATGTTCGTTCCTTATGAGTTTTAGCTGAGTTTCTACTCTCATCCCAGACCAGTATCATGTTAGATATCCAGTTACTCTCTTATTGGTCATTTTTACACTCTCGGCATGTATATGTGTCTCATGAAATCAGCTTAGTTTTTATTTCAATCAGAAGTCGGTTACCACGATAGTACTTCAGCTTTTACAACTCAGTTGAAGGAGCTACTTGGGAAGCAGAGTCATCCATGAAGTCCAGGTACCTTCACCCTTTTCCTTCAGATCTGGTTTCAACTTGAGGCAGTGGTTTCATCCTTAGTATGTCCTTCCAAATCTATTCTGTCAGTTTCCCTCACGATCCTCACATGTATTCACATTTTCAAAGTTGATTAAGCCATGTTTTAAGTTCAAAAGTTCAGTTTCATGTTTATTCTTCAGTTTTCATGTTCGTTTTTGGTTGGGCTGTTTTCTCTCTAGAGTCCCCTTGCTTAGTCTTCATTCGAGAACGAATGATCCAAGGGGGAGATATTGTAACACCCCAAAAATCCTAAACTAATACCCAAACTTTTTTCCATGAGTGTAATGATCATTTTCCTAGTGTGTTGAGTGCTTTGGATGCGAATCATGTTCATAAGAAACTCCTATCATCAAGTTAAGTCGCAAGCACCTCGCCAAAGTAAGTTTTCATGTAAGTCTAAACTAGGATCAACTTCAATCGATCATTCCTCCCAAAATATAAAGAGTTAGGTGGCCTAGTACCCACAAATTAAAGGTTTTTGAGTCTTCTTTCCAACACCGCCAACCACGCATTAATCCGAGTCCGGAGTAAAAAGTTATAGATATTTTACTGCAATGCTGCCAGGGATTACGGACGGGAATGATGAACCGTCGTTTGAAACGATGGTCCGTACTTTCGACCCGTCAAAACAGATCTGCAGCTTAAAATTTCAGTTTCAAAATGACGAGTTAGGTTGACGAACCGTAGACCAAAACCACGGTCCTTCCTTGGATCCGTGGTTTGTCAATTTTCAGCTTTTCTTCCAGATTTTCACGGGTGACTTTACGGGCCATCGTTTCAAATGACGGACCGTCCCTTAACTCATAGAATCAACTTCCTGAGAGTCTCTCAAAGTGTCCCAGAGAAGACGGGTAGAATAATGGTCCGTCCTTCTGGACCACGGACCGTCGTTCCCAACCGTAGTCGCTGAGTTCAGGGGGCCAGATTTTCCCCAAGGCAAACTACGAGTCAACAAGATGATCCGTCGTTTCGGAGAATGGACCGTCGTTGGATTCATGGAGTGCATTTCCAGTAGCTCAAATTTTGAGTCAAAGAATTATGGATCCCTTTGACGGTCCATCCTTCTGGACGACGAACCATCGTCCTAAGCCGTGGTCACTGACTTCGGAAATTTCCAGCTTTTCCTAAGTTTAAGTTAATAGGTATTTTTATAATTTCTCACTCTTTTAAATCCTATACTACGTCGTTTTAAGCCTATTTAGAAGGGTTTTTATTCCCACTTGGCCTAAGTTCTCTCCCATTCTTCCAACCAAGTTTCAAGAGAAGAAAAAGGAGTTCCATCTTCTCAAGCTTCAAGTTAGGGTTTCAAGCTCCAAGTCAAGTCTCCCAATTCTTTTCCAATCAAGAGGGTAATCTTCTACCAAGGTATGTGGGTCTTTAACAATGGGCTCCTTTCACCCTTGTGACCAAAATCCCCAATTCTTATGTTGAATTATGAACTTATGAAATTAGGGTTTTTAATCTAAAGTTGGGGAAAGTTTATGAAATCAGTTTCTATGTTTAAACTCATGGTTTTCTATTGATTACTCATGATTTGATTATGATTCCTTCATTGGTTTTGAAAGCCCAAGCATGAAAGTTGATTTCTAGCATGAAACTATGAATTTGCATGTTTTCAAGAGAAACTTGGCATGATTAGATAGCATGGCCTCCATGTATTTATGAAATTGCATGTATAATTCTTCAAGTATGAATTTAGAAAGAAAAACATGTTTTGAACTATGGTTATGCAATGCTCTATGAACAAGATTTGGCATGAGAGTATGCCTTTATGATTATGAACTATGTTATGAAAGATGTATGATTACCGGATGTGTTTTCATGCTTATGAGTACGATTTGGCATGAGAGTATGCCCCTATGATATGAATATGAGCCATATGTATGCATGTTTTGGGAGTAGTATTTAGCACCGAGTTGGACGGGGTGAGATTGCCCTTAGTCCCAGAAACTATGTTTCCAGCTTAGGTAATGAAATGAAATGTGCCTTAAAGGCTTATGAGAGTGGATCCACATCTTAATGAATGGTGTCCTTACCTGAGAGGGGCATTGGACAACTTTTCCAACTAGGGTAAGATAGTTGGAGTTGGTGACTTTTTCCTTGGCAAGGTTCTAAGTCAGCTTTGCTAACTAGGGTCAGATAGTTAGATTCCATGTAGCTCACATGGTCTCATGTCGGTTATAAGAAACTCCCCTATGTATGTTTTCCGCATGAATGATTTCAAGTTTTCTAAGCATTATGAACTCTCTTACAGACTATCATTTTGAAGTTGGCTTTTGCCTTATGATTTCATTGTGATATATTCTCATGATCTTTACTATGCATGGATTATGCCTAAATATGTTTCAAAGCATATTTCACTCTGTTTATGCATTGCTCACGTACTTAGTACATTCCATAGTACTAACGCATATCGCGCTGCATCCTTTGATGATGCAGATTCAGGCATACCTTCTCAGGTTCGTGGCTAGAGTTCCAGGCCACTCCCTCAGTCAGCTTTGGTGAGTCCTCATAGTTCGAGGACTAGACCTTATTTCAGTTCTTATGCTACCTTTACTTATTAGATTGTCGAGTTAGTTGGGGTATTGTCCCATCAACTCTCTATGATAGTATTAGAGGCTTTTCAGACATAGATGTTATGGGATGACTATTGAGTTGTACTTCATATTCTATTCTCTTTTATATGATTATGCTTCCTATTTGGATTCTCTTACGATGCTTCCGCTATGTCTTATCTTTTGTTATGCTTGAGAATGCTATGACGAAGGGTTAGCTTGGGATCTTTGTGGTTCCAAGTCTCGTGTTACGTCTAGGGGGTAACCTCGGGGCGTGACAGTGATGGTGTATATTGTACGATTAAGATCGACTATCATGATCATGTGGTTTTAGTAGACCCAGAGTTTCTTGAATTTTCTCTAGTAGTTGTGAGCCAATAAAATAGGTGGAAAGATGTGTTATGGATGTGAAGGTGAGGTGGTAATGTTGTAAGGGAGATTGTGCTTGTAAGCCATAGTTATGTTGAGGAAGTAGTTAAGATTGATTATAAGGCTGATCTAGTAGGCTTGACATGGTGCGTGAGAGATATAAGGTTGATAACTTAGGAAAGATTGGAATGTGTAAGCATGATATATACATGAAAACTAGTGTTGAAACAGTGAAATTGTGGTTAAGTCATTAGATGAATAAGAGCCTAAAGTTTATAAGAATAAGTGGTACCCGAAGTAATATATTGTTAGATGGGGTGTTAAGTTGTTAAGTGCTAGGTGTTCCTGATTAGTGTTCTTGAGTTGCTTTAGATGGAATAGGCTAAGTAGTTAGTATTTGGTGTCCATTGCAATGGAATTGAGGGAATAGTGGATCTGAAGGGACGTTGTAGAGTCTCTTGGTCTAATTTTAAAATTCGCTGAATTGGGCGGTTATGAGATTAGATAAATGCTAGTAGGGTAAGGAGTAAAGAATAGATTTTTTTTCCTCAGTGTTAGATATCATGGATGTGTGTGCCCAGTGGATATAATTTTAATATTTCGGCTATAAATGCTAGCGTAAATTAAGAATAGTGTCTCTGAAGAGAATTTCCTAGAAAGAAGTTGGTATTTCCCTAATATAATATCTGGATGAGATTAACATTCATGTGCATAGTGATACCTTTCAGCTGAGTGTTGTACTTATAGATCTTTTTATGAAATAGGTTTTCAAGCCTAGGGTAGTGACCTTTGCGCTAAGGGGGAGATGATGAAGTGGTGAACCAAGGAAAGCCTTAAGGTTTTAGTAGGTGATGAGTTTTATAAGAAGGTTATGATGCGTGCCAAGATGACTCATTCTTATTCTAGCAAATTCCATATAAGCCAGCTTAAAGGGGCACTCTACCCATGTCTTATGTCTTTGAACTATGCCTCTGTCTGAGGGCCGAACATTCTATATACTCTCTTATCCATGCTCTGCCTTATGAACTGGAAATGGTAGTATCTCTCAGCGATGTAAAATTTTTCTCTAAGATTCTAGGGATCTAGTGTCTATGTTATGATGCTCATGATCCATGGACCCATATCTTATATTATGTTCAGTCCTACAAACTCAAGTTTTGCGATATGCCCAAAATGGTAATTAAAATAATTGTACATCATGTACATACTCAGATCAGACTTCTTGAAAGATTCATGCTTAAGATTTACTTTCTCTAAGCCCTATGTACGTCCACCCTTACTGATTATCGATGGTTAAGGCATGTCTATGCTCAGGATAACCCTCAGTTCGCATTTTGTGTGTTAAGTATATATGAAGTACCCGTGCCCATTGCACTGGATTCCCCAGATCTCATCTTGCATGACAAGGTCACGCTAAGTATAAGTCATGATTGAACAACATCTTTGTATCCCCAGTTCTCATGCTCTTGTTAAATGTGTTCGATTCATACTCCATATTTATGAACAAGAGTCAGGCCTCTATTTTCATATAATGCACTTCATGCTCTTAATCTATTCTTTCGATAATGTCTAGCTTATGTGGGGGACAACTATCAATAAAGGAAGTTAAGTAGTGGTCTAGATGGGAGGTAGTATATGTTCCTTTTCTAGTGGTGGTTATGGTGTGATTGTGTCACCTAAGTTGTTAAGTGTGGATGAGGTGCGAGATGAGGATTATTATGTGAAATAGTAAGCTAGGAAGATATGATGTGTCTCCTTGTAGAAGTTAGAGAATTGCTGATTGTGGGGATGCTTGAGAGAATTCTTTGATAGTTTAGCTATATATAAGTCGGGAAGAGAATATAGTAATAGGCGTGAATGTGATGTTGGATGCTTGTGGGAAATTGCTTCTTGTGGGATGTGACTTCTTGTTAAAAGCTTGAGCTTGATTGATTAAGGTGATAAGGAGAAGTAGTATTCTTGGGGGATAAATCTTGATGTAAAAAGAGACTTTGGCATGTTGAAAATAAACCTAAAGGTTGATCACGTTTAGGAAAGAAGGTTCCTATATGGTTATGGTGTTTAAAATATCAAATTCAGACTAGTAGGATCACGTTAGATGTAGCACTTTATGCCTTCAAGTTAGGCTTGAACGAGGTGAAAGCAAGATGTTAGATGCAAACTTTAGTAGCCATATGCGCCAATGTGAATCTTCAAATCCCAAGGGGTGATGTATAGTACGGAGGAGGTTATATAGTTGAAAGGTGTTGCTAAATTTAAGGGTCATTATCCATATCATTTAAGGCGAGGATACTTCTATTTATATGTCCAAAACCTGATTTCATGCTAAGTATCACTATCAATTCATGCTTATGATTTTCAAAATTTCATGTCGTATATTAGTATGATCATGTTCCATAAAACTTATGTCCTAGATCATGTCTATGTCAAGTCTCATATGTCTCACGATTCCTACTCTCACGTTTTGCTTGATGAATTCATAGAACGCCTCTTGATGTCTTTCTATCTTTGTTTAAAAGAGAATTATTGATATGAAGTTATAGCCTTTACTTACTTACTTGTATGGCTTCAATAAGTCCCTACCCATCATTCGAGGACGAATGATTCCAATGGGGAGATATTGTAACACCCCAAGTTTTTGAGCTAGGATTCCAATTGTTTTCTGCGTGTAATTAGACCTGAACCCGAAAGATTTTATTGTAACTAGGTGTTATGGTAAAACACTATCTGTGGGAAGAGTGTTGGATCTGAATTAAGGTCTTAAGGAACCTCTGGCACAAGTGAAGTTGAAAGTTCCTCTGCCGGCTAAGTTATCGTATAACTTTTTAACTTGGGTCATTTTCAAACGATCATTGCTCCTAGAATATAAAGAGTTAGGTGATCTATTACCCATCATATTTAAGGTCTTCGAGTATTCTTTCCAACGCCGCCAACCGCGCGTTAATTCGAGCCTGGAGTAAGAAGTTATGTTCAGTTTACCAAGAAGATGTCTGGCTGCCTAAGCGTGACGACTCGGCTGATGAGTCATCACACTTGTGACTATTCGTCAAGGCAAGTCGTCAGCCTTAACTAGTAGGACAAAAATTTTGGTCGTTCTTGACGGTTCGAGGGACGACTCGTCAAGGGTCTGACGGTTCATCACCTGAACCGTCAGGCAGACCCGTTCTGCACAGTTAACGCGTTTTTAAAAGGTCTTTTGGTCCATTCCTTACCCAAAATGACCCCCCCACCTATTCTAAATATTCCTAAGTCCCTAAGACACAATTTATTCAGTCAAAAATACGTTACTCTTCTCCCCAAAGTTCCAAGAAACAAGAACACTTAGGGTTCAAGATTCAAACGTCAATCTCAAGCATTTCTCGAATTTCTCTCCGTCAAAGTTTATGTTGAACAATCCTCTTTCAACTAAATCTATTATTGATTGATTTCTTAACTATGGAAGCAATTTTATACGAGTTTTGAATATGGGTTGTTGAATGGTTTTTAAAAGGAAGATTTTCTTAAAGTTTGCAAACCCATGACTATGAAATTACTCTTTGGGTATGAATTTCTTTGAGAGTAGAGATTATTGTTTGAAGTACGAAACCCTAATTACATGAAAAGTTTTTTGGGGTAGATTTAAGTCATGAAGTCATGACCCTTTTGTAAATTGTTTTACTATTTAAATCTTGGCTTTTGATGAAAAAGAAAAGGATTTCTACATCCCTTGATTTTGAAAGTATTGTTAGAGATTATGAAATCTTCAATCTTCAAGGGATTTGTTAAATATTTTTAAATCCTAGAAATAAAGGGACTAATGATGTACGAATGTATGAAAATGGATTCTACATGATATGTACGACTTGCAAGTCTTGGTATGACGATACCAATTTAATGGATGCCTTATGAATGATAAATGTCCCTTAAAGAATGGTTTATGTACTGTTTTGAGAACATTAAAAGATGGGCTTAAAGAGAATTAGATGGTTAACCGAGAAGGTATGAGTCTAACGTCTCAACACTCGAAACTGTGTTTTGCCGACATAGGGATTGTTTGATCCTTAAGTGGACGACCTTATCTTTTCCTCTACGAGGATGATGGTGCTAGACAAAATGATGTAATCTCGATTGATGCAGCAAACATGGATTGGGGCTTAGCCGGTCGAGTGTTGATCGGACCCACATAGCCCGTGGTATTTAAATGGAAGTCGGTGATACCATCTAGTTCAGAAGTAATGTTAATAAATGATTTTTGAGAAATGTTTTGAGTACTTGCCCCATATTTTGTTTACAATTATGATTTATGTCACGATTCTTA
Organism: Jaltomata sinuosa; assembly: GCA_003996215.1. NCBI lineage: Eukaryota > Viridiplantae > Streptophyta > Magnoliopsida > Solanales > Solanaceae > Jaltomata > Jaltomata sinuosa. Next base: position 138,353 of record QJPP01007294.1, read on the forward strand.
TGACTTGCTTTATAAATTATATTGTTCCTTCCCCTGGGTTGCATGCCAGTACTGATCATCCTCGGATGCTACATCATTTTATGATGTAGGTTCCAAGATACTTTCATATGGTACTGGGCAACATTAGGATCGTTTGGGAGAAAGTCAGCAAGTGGTGAGCCCTCCATCTTTCGGAAGACGATTATCTTTATTTTGACTCTAATTTTCAGTTATGGTATTGTCGGGGTCATATCCCAGCATTGATATTTCATTCTTATGTTAGAAGCTTGGTGGACTTATGTATATGTTATTTTAATTATTTTATTCCCAACACTTGGTAAACTCTTAAATTATATTAGTAAATGGTCTTCTCATATGGGTCTTTCTTCCGCAAATATTTTATTGAATATGCTCATGATGTTATGCTAAGGGGTCTTATCGGGCCTTTATTGGTCTGGGGTGCCTGTTACGTCCAGGGCCTGGTCTCGGGACATGACACCAATGCTCTTGCAACTTTCATGGACTTAATGAACCAACTTTCATCGACTTAATGAACAGGGTGTTCAAGCAGTATTTGGATTTGTTCGTCATTTTCTTCATTGATGACATCCTTGTTTATTCTCGAAATGAGGAGGAGCATGTGACTCATTTGAGGGTTGTTCTCGAGACCCTCAAGGATCGCCAGCTATTCTCTAAGTTTAGCAAGTGTGAATTCTGGTTACAGTCTGTCGCTTTCCTTGGTCATGTGGTATCCAGAGAAGGGATCCTGTAATGACCCTTCCGGTCATTTCCACGTTTAAGTTTTGAAGTCAAGCAAATCGACAAAAGATATCGTAAGACCTTTAACAAATTTTCTGAACTTTGGGTCAAATGTATCAGGGCTTTTCTCTCAATATATAAAGAGTTAGAAGTCCCTCGAAATACCAAATCGAAGGTCTACGAGTCTAGTTTCCAACACACAAAACCTCACATCCAACCGATCTCGGAGTAAAGAGTTATGACTGTTTTACCGCGGACTGTCTGGCAGAAAATGGGTTGCGAACCGGGTCGCGAACCGGGTCGGGTTAAACTCGATTTAAGCCTCGACTTCACGTTTTTAAAGGCCATTTCAGTTCCGAAACAGTGATAAAATATAAGGGAGGATCCGAGAGAATTCTTGAGTATCAAAATCGTGCGTTGGCGAATTACGAGCCTAAACTTAAGAATTCTATTAGCCTCGTGCGTGTATTTGAAAATACGTTATTTAAAAGTTGAATTTGGTAAAAATTATATTATTATTGCCTTTTCAAAATATTTTAAAGGTTTATGAAAAATATATTTGATACGATATAAGTGTATACGTATTTATTTTATAAGGTTTTTATACTCCGTAATATTTTAACGGAGATAGTAAATTTAATTATGTTGAAAATTATTATTATAATATAGTGAGTTTTGTTGAAAATGATTTTCTATTAATTATGGTATATTTAAAGTATTATATTTATTTTACCACGAATTTACGCAATACCCGAGTACATACCTAACGGGGGGAATTTGTAGCCACCTCCACTTCCACGTGGAAGTGGAGGCTTTGTACAACAAGTTAGGCAGCATGTAGTGGCAGGAGTATTTAATTAGGTGGCCATTACCTGCCAATATATAGCTAGTGCTATTTATATATTGGAAGTTAGCAAAGTTCAGGGAACTTTTGGTTTCAATCACTACAAAGTGTAATGTTGATGACCACTCCTTATACATACATACGCATACAGTGAAGGGTTGGTGGAAACCAATTCTATGTTGACGTTGTATTTAATTTTTGAAGGGAATTAATTATCTACGTCAAGTTATTCCATCCCAAATTCGATTCTGATTTAGTTTTGGATTTTCTTGGAGTGGTTCGAGCTTGGACATCGTTGTTCTAGCAGCTTGTCGTCGGACGACAGGTAGGTTACGGTTTATTTTCCCTAGACTCTGTATATATAAAATAAAATTATAGTAATGGGCATCCTTGGGTTGGTTGATTAGGTTGGTACCACAGACCTCGACCGCTTTATTCATGTCCGCCTACTTTTGTTCCTCCGTTGCTTGTAGTATTTGCCGGTATATTTTATTTACCCTTGTGGTCCTGTGAGGCCTTGTTGACTCTGGAACATAGAAGGGTGGGATTTTGGGAATGTCCGCGAGTCCCGGGCATAGAATTATCCTTCTAGGCTGGTTATGCTTGCTGAGTAGCTGTGGGCCTGTGCAGGGTCGATAGGTTGATTGTGAGCTGCGGGGCAGCTATTGTGTGTGATCATACCATTTCCATGCATATAAAGAGGTTTTATCCATGTTTTACTGTGGTTTTGGCTTCGGGCCTACTGGCACTATTTTCTAAACCTTGCATGGCCCGGGGGGCCCGTTTTTGATGGAAAATGATTTGGAAATGGTTGATTTCACTTGTGGAGATTTTTGGGCAAGAAAGTAAAATTATGTTAAAAATCATCAGTTTTATGATTATCGCTAGACTCGGCAGGGCCGGGGTGCTAGTTGAGTTTTCTTGTTATTTGAGATGATTTTTAGCCTCGGTCGGACCGAGCACCTGAGATGACTTTTTACTGTTTAGACCCGGCTACGCCCGGGCACCCTTGGAGGGGTTTTTGAGATATTTTCCTACTATTTTTAGTCTTGGACAGGGTCTGGGCATTGCATATTCAGACTGGGTCTCTATCTGATTCGAGACTGAGGTCTCTATCTGATTACATGTTCTGATACTTGAGTTTTCAGTATAAGGTCTGGGACCCATGGACCTTGCTTCCGGCAGGGGCTTAACGGCTGCGTGTGCCGAGGAGGGGTATACGGTGAGTAGAGGTATACGGGAGAGTCCTTTCCATAGGGAACCATACCTGCTGTGCCGGATCGGCGCCGGGGAGGTCTACAAGATACCAGGCACTGGATCTTCAGCGTCTATCTTCATTGTTTGAGGGCTCCACCCTTGTTTAGCTGTTTGCTGATTGTACGCCTGTGTATGGGATGCGGAGGAGTTTGTTTTCATTGTTTAGTGTTCCTGTCGGTTGTTATGGGCCGGCCGGGGGTCTGTAGGTAGACTTTTGCTATTTACTTACCGAATTGTTCTCTATTATAGATAAGTATGAGATTGGTATGAATAGTTGAGTTTGATCCATGTCTCTGAGCATGCCTATTATTACTCTTTCTCTCTTCTTTCTACTCTTGAGGTTACCGGTATACCGTCCATTTCGTAAACTTATTTTGTATACACTGTTATTGCAAGGACCCCAGGTGCGTTATTTCTTACTTTTACCTGTGCCTATGGTGTGTATATTCTGCTTACTAGCCTCATATGTGGTTCTGTTGATTTCCCTCTGGGCTAGTTCCTGTGTACCTTTCGTTGATTTCTGTGACTACTTGCTTCTATTCTGTCTATTACTGCGCTTTTATCTTATATGTGCCCAGTCGGCCTATGATACCTACTGGTACCTTATGCTTCGCATTTGGTGCTCACCCCTACCCCCTGCATCTTTGGGTGCAGATCTAGCGTGGGCCATCGCCGTTAGATCGTGATTCGTGCTTGGAGATCTGTCGGGGACTACTTCAGACTGAGGGTGAGCTCTTGGCGATCGGAGCTTAGCTTTAGTTTATCTTTTGCTTCATGTACTCTATTACCATTCAGAGACATCTGTATATACTGTTTGGATCGTTTGCACTCTATGTATGTAGTTTTGGCTCTATTATATGATACCACGTCTTGGGGTTTGGTTTAGTTTCCGCATATGTATATATTTATAGTCCTTTTATCTGTTCTCTTTGTCGTGTTCTCTTATTTGTTAGATAGTAGCCCATTACTAACTGTTCTGGGCGACGGGGATTGGTTCACCTACCGGGGGTTGTAGGTGCCATCATGACCGAGAAATTGGGTCGTGACAACTTGGTATCAGATCTTTAGGTTCACCGGTGTCATCAGTATAGGAGCCAGTGTCCAGTAGAGTCCTGCGGATCGGGGCGGAGACATCCGTACTCAATCTTTGGGAGGCTACAGTGGCATCTTAGGAAATTTGACTCTTTCATTGCTTCTGTGTCGTGCGTAGAACCCTTGAAGTTTCTGGAAATCTCGTTTGTTCTACTTCATTCTTCCGCAGATGGTTCGTACGAGATCTTCAGCGTCACGCGGAGATGAGCCTCCCACTCCAGCTAAGAGTCGAGGACGCCCTCGAGCAGTGGCACCTGCTAAGGCTGCTAGAGTAGAGATAGAGCCCGAGAAGCATGTGGATCAGGGGGCAGCCCAGGTACCACCAGCTCCAGTACTAGCTCTAGCCGCAGCTCAGTCTCCGGATATTCGAGGATTACTATTACAGCTTTTGGGTGTGATTGGAGAGCGGCCTTCTGAGGTAGCGCAGACATCCGCTCATGGGGCAGCCCTGGGTGCACAGAGCTCAGGAGCACAGCCTGCTACTATGGATCCCCGTGCGGAGGTCATTCCGGTTCCATCTGTTGCACAGCCTCTTGCTCCTCGCCCAGTTATGACAGAGTCGGAGCAGAAGGCGTTGGGTAGGTTTTTGAGGTTAGCACCTCCGAGGTTTGCTGGTACTTCTGGGCAGGATCCACATGACTTTATTTCTACCTGTGAGGAGATGTTGCATCATTTGGGTTTGTTAGAGACTCACGGGGTTGGTTATACTACCTATCAGTTGGAGGGCCCAGCGAAGTTATGGTGGAGGGCCCAGGTTGCTTGTAGACCACCGTCGTCACCTTCTTTGACCTGGTCTGAGTTTTATGAGGCCTTTATGGCCAAGTTCCTACCCCAGAGTGATCGGGAGCGTCGCAGGGAGCAGTTTACTCACCTTGTACAGGGGTCTACGACTATCTCGGAGTATGAGACCTGTTTTCATCAGCTAGCACCGTTCGGAGCTATGATCATTCCTACCGAGGAAGATAGGATTCGCAGATTTATATAGGGTTCGAGACCAGAGATCAGGCAGCCAGCTGAGATATTGGTTGCCAGTGGTCGGTCATTTCAGGCTATCATAGACTATGCCCGCACTGTGGAGAACTTACAGCGACATGATCAGGGGTGCAGAGATAAGAGGCCTCGACATCAGAGTGTCTATAGTGGTTCCAGATATGGTGGTAGAGGTCCTGGCCAGTGGAGCCGGAGTTATCAGCCACAGCAGTACCAGGGTTAGTCCAGCCGACCGGTCCAGGCTTCCCTTCAGACTTTCGGTAGTACCCAGTTTGAGCAGGGTCAGGGCAGCCATCAGGGCTATGGCGGCCAATCTTCGAGGGGTACAGTTTCTGGGGCATCAGGTCATGGTGGTCATATGGGATTTGCTGGTTCATCTCGACCGAGTAGGCCGTCAGGGGCTTGTTTTACTTGTGGTGTGATTGGTCATTTTGCTAGAGATTGCCCTCAGCAGGGTACAGTTTAGTTGGCCGAGCCTTTACGGGCAGTTCAGCCCCCGGCTAGAGGGGGTGGTCGTCAGGGTAGAGGTGGTGCTCCGCGTGGCAGAGCAGGTGGTAGGGATGGCAGTAGGGCAGGTGGAGGTCGTCGTCAGTTTTACGCGGTCCCTAGGAGACCAGAGGCAGAGGCCTCAGATGCTGTGATTACAGGTACGATTTTTGTGTGCCATCAGTCTGCTATGGCTTTATTTGATCCTGGATCCACTTGTTAATATGTATCTGCCTACTTTGTGCCTTGTTTGGGGTTGGCTAGTGAGCCATTATCTATTCCTGTTTCTGTTTCGACCCCAGTAGGAGATTCTTTAGTAGTGGATCGGATTGTGAGATCTTGTATGCTATCTATTGGTTATTCAGAGACTTGGGGTGATTTGATGATTCTTGATATGCTAGATTTTGATGTGATACTGGGCATGGACTGGTTATCCCCTTACCGTGTGGTTTTGGATTGTTATGCCAAGACCATTACCATAGTTGTGCCCGGTGTATCCCCGGTTGTGTGGCAGGGTTCTGTTAGCCATGCACCATCTGGGATCATCTCTTGTCTTCGAGCTAGGAAGTTAATTTCCCGTGGGTGTTTAGCTTATCTAGCATATGTCCAAGATGTTAGTGCTGACCCCACTTCTCCTGAGTCTGTTCCTGTAGTTAGAGACTTCCTAGATGTGTTTCCTACCGACCTTCCAGGCCTTCCACCTGAGAGAGATATTTATTTCGCTATTGAGTTAGAGCCGGGCACCAGGCCCATTTCTATTTCTCCTTACCGTATGGCTCCTGCTGAGTTGAGGGAGCTTAAGGAGCAGCTCCAGGATCTGTTAGCTAAGGGGTTTATTAGACCTAGTGTGTCACCTTGGGGTGCTCCTGTTCTCCTCGTGAAGAAGAAGGATGGGTCGATGCGCATGTGTATTGATTATCGGCAGCTGAATAGGGTGACAGTGAAGAATAGGTATCCGATGCTGAGGATTGATGATTTGTTTGACCAGCTTCAGGGTTCAGTCGTGTTTTCGAAAATTGATTTGAGGTCTGGCTACCATCAGTTGAGGATTAGGGCGGAGGACATCCCTAAGACAGCATTCAGGACACGTTATGGCCATTATGAGTTCCTGGTGATGTCTTTTGGTTGACTAATGCCCCCGCAGCCTTTATGAACTTGATGCACAGGGTTCTTGGCCCGTATTTGGACTCATTTGTGATAGTTTTTATAGACGACATCTTGGTATACTCGCGTAGTAGAGATGAGCATGAGCAGCACTTGAGGGTTATACACCAGACTTTGAGAGATCATCGGCTTTATGCCAAGTTCTCAAAGTGTGAGTTTTGGCTTGAGTCAGTTGCATTCCTAGGGCATGTGGTGTCTAAGGATGTGATTAGGGTTGATCCGGGAAAGATTTCAGCGGTTTGTGAGTGGCCTAGACCTACTACTATTACTGAGGTTCGCAGTTTTATTGGGTTAGCAGGTTACTACAGACGGTTCATTGAGGGATTTTCTTCCATAGCAGCACCCTTGACTATTCTGACTAGGAAGGATGTCCCATTTCAGTGGTCGGATCAATGTGAGGATAGCTTCCAGAGGCTTAAGGCCTTATTGACTTCAGTTCTAGTTTTGACTTTGCCGGTTGAGGGTCAGAGTTTCTCCGTGTACTGTGATGCTTCTGGGGTTGGTCTTGGTTGTGTGTTGATGCAGCAGGGTCGGGTAATAGCATATGCATCGAGGCAGCTGAAGGTTCACGAGCGCAACTACCCCACTCATGACTTAGAGTTGGCGGGGTAGTTTTCGCGCTCAAGATCTAGAGGCATTACCTATATGGATTTCACTGTGAGATCTTCACCGATCACCATAGTCTTCAGTATATCACGAGTCAGCGGGAGTTGAACTCGAGGCAGAGGAGATGGGTCGAGTTACTGAAGGACTATGACTTCACTATTCTGTATCATCCGGGCAAGGCAAACGATACTTCATGAGGCACATTGTACTAGATACTCCATTCACCCTGGCATAGCAAAGATGTATAGAGACTTGAGACAGCTTTACTGGTGGAGTGGTATGAAGCGGGATATAGCAGAGTTCGTATCTCGGTGCTTGAACTGCCATCAGGTTAAGTTCGAGCATATGAGACCTGGTGGTTTGATGCAGCGACATCCCATTCCTGAGTGGAAGTGGGAAGGGTTTACTATGGACTTCGTTGTTGGTTTGCCTCGTACTTCTCATGGGTTTGATTCCATATGGGTGATTGTTGATAAGCTGACTAAGTCAGCACATTTCTTGCCGGTTCAGACTTCTTATGGTGCAGAGAGGTTAGCTCAGATCTACCTTCGTGAGATTGTTCGGTTGCATGGGGTCCTAGCTTCTATCATTTTAGACCGCGGCACTCAGTTCACATCTCAGTTCTGGAGGGCTATTCAGCGAGATTTGGGTACAGAGGTTCATCTTAGTACCTCTTTCCACCCTCAGACAGATGGCCAGTCCGAGAGGACCATTCAGGTCCTGGAGGACATGCTTCGGGCATGTGTTCTTGACTTTGGAGGTTCTTGGGATCAATTTGTTCCCTTGGCAGAGTTTGCTTATAATAACAGCTTCCATTCGAGTATCGACATGACACCTTTTGAGTCTTTGTATGGCAGGCATTGCAGATCACCGGTAGGTTGGTTTGATGGTTTTAGTGTTGGGCCACAGAGCACAGATTTGCTTTGAGATTCCCTAGACCGAGTCCGAGTGATTCAGGACAGACTTCGGGCAGCTCAGAGCAGGCAGAAGAGTTATGTTGATCGTCGGTTTCGTGCCTTGGAGTTTAGTGTCAGTGACTTGGTGTTTATCCGTGTATCGCCCATGAAGGGGGTGATGAGATTTGGTAGGCGCGGCAAGCTTAGCCCCAGGTACATTGGGCCGTTCGAGATTCTGCAGAGGGTTGGTAGTGTTGCCTATCAGCTAGCCTTGCCTCCGATGTTTTCAGCTATACATCATGTATTTCATGTTTCGATGTTGCGTCAGTACGTCCCAGATGAGTCTCATGTGTTGCAGTGGGATTCAGTTCAGTTGGGTGAGGATTTAGCCTTTGTTGAGGAGCCGGCAGCTATTCTGGCCAGAGATGTCAGGAGATTGAGGTCTCGAGAGATCCCAGTTCTTAAGGTTCAGTAGAGGCACCGTCCAGTCGAGGAGGCTACCTGGGATACCGAGAGAGATATGCGGGCCCAGTATCTGCAGCTGTTTGAGCCTTCAGGTACCCCCTTGACCTTGACTTTCGAGGACGAAAGTCCTTTTTAGTAGTGGATGATGTAATGACCCTTTCGGTCATTTCCACATACACGTTTTCCTTGTGCCGTTATAACTTGTTGTAGCGGACCCAAGTCACTTAAGGCTCGTCAGGACCGGTATTTCGGTGTCGGGTCCATTTGTTTGGCCGCATTATAAGCTTTGAAGTCAAGCAAGTCGGCAAAAGTAATCGTAAGATCTTTAACAAATTTCCTGAACTTTGGGTAAAATGTCTCAGGGATTTTCTCTCAATATATAAAGAGTTAGAAGTCCCCCAAAATACCAAATCGAAGGTCTACGAGTCTAGTTTCCAACGCACAAACCCTCACGTCCAACTGATCTCGGAGTAAAAGTTATGACTGTTTTACCGCGGACTGTCTGGCAGAAAATGGGTTGCGAAATGGGTCGCGAACCGGGTCGGGTTAAACTCGATTTAAGCCTCAACTTCACGTTTTAAAACGTCATTTCAGTTCCGAAACAGTGATAAAACATAAGGGAGGATCCCGAGAGAATTCTTGAGTATCAAAATCGTGCGTTGGTGAATTACGAGCCTAAGCTTAAGAATTTTATTAGCATCGCGCGTGTAATTGAAAATATTTTATTTGAAAGTTGAATTTGGTAAAAATTATATTATTATTACCTTTCCAAAATATTTTAAAGGTTTATGAAAAATATTTTTGTTACGATATAATTGTATATGTATTTATTTTATAAAGTTTTTATACATTGTAATATTTTAACGGAGATAGTAAATTTAGTTATGTTAAAAAATATTATTATAATATAGTAGGTTTTATTCGAAATAATTTTCTAATGATTATGGTATATTCAAAAATTATATTTATTTTACCACGAATTTATTCAATACCCGAGTACGTACGTAACATGGATCCACCTATCATTAAGTGGATAAGAGGAGGTGTGGTGATGACACCCACACCCCCACGTGGAGTTGTGGAAATTGCACACAATGTGCATAATGCCACTAGGCATTCCACTAATATCCCCAAATATATACATTTCTATATTATATATATAGTAGTAGATAATTCCTCATTTTACAAACTCTATTAAGTCCCTTCCATTTCTATATTTAGGAAGGGACGTTACAACAAAAGGTTACCTTCTACATACGTATACGGAGAGAATTAGGTGGAACTAGATATATTTTGACGTTGTGTTTAATTTCGAAAAAGAAATCAATTATCTACGTCAAGTTATTCAAGCCTAATTTTGAGTTTGATTTCATTTTGGAGTTTCTCGGAGCGGTTTGAGCGTGGACATCATCGTTCTAGAAGCTTGTCATCGGACGACAGGTAGGTTACGGTTTATTTTCCCTAGACTCCCCATATATAGAATAAAATTGTATTAATGGGCATCCTTGGGTTGGTTTATTAGGTTGGTACCACCGACCTCGACCGCTTTATTCATGTCCGCCTTCTTTTGTTCCTCCATTGCTTGTAGTATTTTTCGATATATTTTATTTACCCTTGTGGTCCTGTGAGGCCTTGTTGACTCTGGAACATAGAAGGTGGGATTTTGGGAATGTCCGCGAGTCCCGGGCATAGAATTATCCTTCTAGGCTGGTTATGCTTGCTTAGTAGCTGTGGGCCTATGCAGGGTCGATAGGTTGATTGTGAGCTGCTGGGCAGCTATTGTGTTTGATCATACCATTTTCATGCATATAAAGAGGTTTATACATGTTTTACTACGGTTTGGGCTTCGGGCCTACTGGCACCATTTTCTAAACCTTGCATGGCCCGGGGGGGCCATTTTTTATGGAAATAATTTGGAAATGGTTTGACTTAACTTGTGAATATTTTTGGGCAAGAAAGTAAAATTATGTTTAAAATCATCAGTTTTATGATTATCGCTAGACTCGGCAGGGCCGGGGTGCTAGTTGAATTTTCTTGTTACTTGAGATGATTTTTATCCTCGGTCGGACCGAGCACCTGAGATGACTTTTTACTGTTTAGACCCGGTTATTCTCGGGCACTCTTGGAGGGGTTTTTGAGATATTTTCCTACTACTTTAGTCCTGGATAGGGTCTGGGCATGCATATTCGAGACTGGGTCTCTATCTTGATACCGGACTTTCTTCCGGACGACATGTTTTGATACTGAGTTTTAGTATGGGGTCTCGGACCTCCATGGACCTTGCCATCCGGGCCAGGGGCTACGGGCTGCATGTGCCGGAGGAGGGGTATACGGTGGAGTAGAGGTATACGGGCAGTGTCCTTCCATGGAACCTACCTGCTGGGCCGGATCGGCGCCGGAGGAGGTACATACAGAGTTACCATATCACTTGAGACCTT